>JAUYWG010000040.1:15130892-15148501 GCA_034779775.1 Enteromius afrohamiltoni
AATGTGATTTTTCAGGACTGTTTGGTGATAAGAACGTTTAAAAGGACAGCAGCATTTGAAATAAAAATCTTTTGTTAACACTTAGGGACAGATTCTCAGTATTAACTAGCTGCTTATTAGCATGCCTCTTAATAATATTTTGGCTGTTTATTAGTAGCCCTCTTACAAAGCACATATTCTGCATGACCATGTTCTACATTCCTAATTCTACCAAATTCATTCAATTCTCATTCCAAAACTTAAAAACAACTACTTAAGAAAACAAAGACCTCACTCACCCTGCGGGACAGACGCAGCCAGGCACACACGGCTCATGAGTGGAGCAGGTGAGGTTGAGCAAATACGACTCACAGGTTTGTTCACAGGCTAAACCTTTACTGGCCGATTGGCCATCTACTCGGTTCCCACAGTCCTCATAAAACTGCCCAGGTGGGCACAGGGTATCTGAAAGAGGGGAGTGGGAGAAAACACACTGAACTCCAGCACTGTAGATATGAAAATTAAACAAACAGCAAACACTACGGACATTTAAAGTTTCACACAGACAAATGACATCAAGATGCTGAAATACAACACTCACCAATAACTGAGCTCTGGGAAACAAGTTTCCCATCTTGGCAAATTCTGTAGAGGTAAAAAAAGATTTAAACTGATGTGAGGAAGTGAGTCTATTGTACTGGGCTGCTGTGATTTATATATATATATAGACGTAATTTCACACAAAACACTAGCTTTTACTGGGAATGTGATATAATGGAGAATTTGACAGTGTGGTGATGTTTAATGTGAGTAAATAAGACAGTCTTACTGTACACCTGATGATGTCAAGATCACATCTCCAGGAGAATAGTCAGCACCAAGAAAACTGCATGGACATTCACTCCTGTACCACAACATATTATAAAAATATCTCACTCAGAATTAATTAATTATGTCATATGCAAGGAGAAAATCCAAATGAAATTCTATACAGTTTAGTTAACTAACACTATTTTCTTGACTTATAATGCTGAAAGACACAATGCTGTGTAACAGCACAGCCAACCACAAGATGTTTAATGTACAGCTGTAAGAAGTGAAGATGATGTCCATGTTTCAGCTCACATGTGCAATGAGACAATAAAATCTCTCGGGGTTTTTTTTTTTTATGTTGAACTAGTAAAGTAGTTCGGTTAGAGGTGAGAGACTATAGGCCACAGTGCCGCGGTTGAGGCAGTAGTAGAGTATGAGGCCAAAGTCCTCCTCTATCACATCCCTGACTTTCTCTCAGCCTCTGCCAGCGTGAGTGCTGTAACTCTAGCACACGCTGAGTATGTGGCAGTGGGACACGGGACATTTAAGGGAAGTGAACCCATGTGAGGGCGAGGAGGCTAAAAGCGTTATACAACACCAGAGGTTGTCAGGTCCATAACATTTTACAGCCTGCTTGAACGAGGACCGCAAATAACTTTACTCTCACATACTAAATCACTCAATCTAGGTCTAAGTCACAAAGCTAGTGTTAGAAAAATAGAAGGGTGAGAATTTTGCTTATTTCTCAGTTTCTTTAATAATGCAATTTTTTTGATAGTTCATGGACACCTAACATTAATAGTATATGGTTAACCTCTACTTTGTGAATGAAAATAATAAGGGCAGTCATGACATAATGGATAGGGTCACCATAACTGGCCACAAGTCACTTCACATAACAGAAGTGAATAGAAAAAAGGTGGAATTGAAATGTTGGACAGAAGTTGTTTATACATTGTGTTTTGAAATCGATAACCATGCTTTTTTATTTGGAACTCCATTCAATTCTATGGATATGCACTGTTTTAAAATGTTATAAAGGGACAGTTCATTAAAAACAAACATTCATTCATAATTAAATTACCCATGTGTTATTCTCTCAATCAATTCAATCAATATGGTTTCATTTGAACTTTTACCGTGGCACGCAGGTGTGTGTATGCATGTTGAAGTATGTTCCTTCTGGGCACACACAACCCTCCTCACACTCTTCGTCACATGGCTGAGGGAGAGACAGAAACAGGCAGCGACGCTGACATGACGACACACAGACTCCGTACTCCATTGAAGACGGACACATGATGGCTGCAAAAACATACACACAGGCCACAAGCATATGCATTTTTACATGTTTACAAAGTTTTCTATTTCATATAAAAACTTTCACTTTCTATTTATCACAAAAATGTATTGCAATTTCCACAAAATCAAAACAAAGATTCACAAAAAAAATCACAATCAAAGATTGTGTGACACTGAAGGTTGAAGTAATGCCTGTGAAAAATTCAACATTGCCAGCAAATTAATAAACTACATTTAAAAAAAATTAACATTTTATTAATTTTAATTTATTTAATTCAAAAACATTAAAAAAACGAAACTTCCGACTAGTAATGAGTGCATGTTTAAGTGTTAGACTGACCACACTCAGGCAGGTGTGAGCGGAACTCAATGATGACCCCATGTCTCCTGCAGGTGCGGGCATAGTGAGCGAGGATGGAGCAAAGGCACGGCGCTCCACATTTGCAGACGTCTGCGCGACACTGTAGCTGGAAACCCACCGGACTTACATACTCATGACAGGCAGAAAACACCTCTTGCGTCAGCACATCACACTTCTCCACTGCATAAGCGGCTAAAATCACACAGACAGACGTTCAAGCCACACAGATACCCCCAAAACTTAAAGCTTAACAATGTTACGCATTAAGTGAATGCCCCACCTGCTTGCTGGTGTGTGTCACAAGGGTCCAGCTGGGGTAAGCTGGGCCGCGGCACACACGCTGAAGACACACGCCAAGCATTTCCAAACAAGTATGGTGTGCTTTCAATCATGCCAGAGGGGGCACTAGAGTAACAACAAAACGTGAGAGAATAAGTTGAAAACAGACAACAGGGAGAGAGAAAGAATGCAGGCAGCAGAGTGAAACCCACAGGAAGTCATCCTGAATGTTGCCGTTGAAGGTTCCACAGAGCCCCACAGTATCATCTCTCCAGTGCTCCTCCAGCTGCAGGTACAGCCTGAACTCTCTCCAGTTATATTGCAGCCGAAGACCCTGTGATGACTTCACCTGAACAAACATGGATGACAGCTCCTGGATCTGAAACACATCTGAGAAGATACCACTATATTAGACACACAAAGGACTATGAATACCACACAAATGTTAAACTTTTTTTTACTGTAGCATGTGATTTTATTGTGTATAGTTCACCCAAAAATCTAAATGGTCATTTTCTTGCCCTTATTCTGTTCCAACTGTTTTCTTCTGCTAAACATAAAAAAAGATATTTTGGTAACAAAAGATTTTTCATCTTCTTATATGTTTCACAGAAGAAAGAAAGTCATGCAGGTTTAGAAAGACATGAGCGTTCATAAATGATGACAACACTTGTGTGTCAACCTTTAGAGAACTATTTTAAAGGCAAGACACAAAACCAGGCATTATGGATGGTGTGGTGGAGTGGTTCCCAACCACGATCCTGGAGGCTCCCCAGCACTGCACATTTTGCATCTCTCCTTTGTCTGACACCCATTTCAGTTCTTGGGAGTCTCTAATAATGAGCTAATGGGCTGATTCAGGTGTGTATGCAGATTTAGCTGAGCAACACATTCCCGTAATAGCACAAAACACAGAAATATATTAATGTACTAATATAAGAGTATTTCAGAAAGAAGGTACAAAAGCTGTAATTGTACATTTTAAAATTTATTTATTTTAGGAACTATTTCCATTTTTATTTTAGGTACTAATGTGTCCCTTTAAGGTACTAACATACACCCTTAAATATTTATTTACATAAATATTTGACCCTCTAACTCTAGCAACCTCTATTCTATTCTGAGACTTGCACTCTTCATTTAACTCTTCATTGTTTTCTAATAAACACAATCAATATCATTGCTTATTTGTTGATATTGATTGTTTCAATTGTCCTCATTTGTAAGTTGCTTTGGATGAAAGCATCTACTAAATGACTAAATGTAAATAAGTTGTGCCATTTAAAAAAGTACTGCCCCAGTTAGAGCTTTTGCACCTTTTTTTTGAGAGTGTACCATGGTAAAGTACGGTGGCCGAGAGAGCTCAACGAGCTGCAACTTAAGAAAGCACATGCAAATAGAAAAAAACCACAATACATTAAGAAAACATCTTCATCAGTTTTTTTACAACACAGGCGCTGCAAATTCTTGCAACGCAACAAAACACAGAAACGTGCAGCAAACACACAAACACGATGCAAACACAGAAATGCGCTGCAAATAGCACGGACCACAGCGGAAATGTTTCAGGGGGACCTCAAAAAGTGACGAACCCATAGCTAATGCTAACATAGCATTAAAATAATGATTCACAGTTAAGTGTGTAATTTGTCAGATTAGTCTGATAATATCCAAAAGACTGTATGATCAGGTTAAAATAAACACAAAAAAACTCACCTTTTAGTTCAGCGACAACATCTTTGCTCTGACTTTCTCTGCTTTGCATGTTTTTTCTTCTGTTTGCATGTGTTTTCTTTTGTTTTCATGTGATTTCTTCTGTTTGCATGTGTTTTCTTAAGTTTGCAGCGCATTGAGCTCTCTCGGCCACCATAGTAAAAGGGTATTACCACATGGTAATATTAAGTCACTTCAATATATATACCAAGGTATTTAAATGGTACTCCAAGGTGCTTTCAACAATGTCAATGTCTAAAACCCATGGTAGTACCTTTTGGTAGATTTCAATGCCAACAACAGCTGTAGTACATTACCATCTGAATACGGCAGTGAGATTCTGAACTGGCTGGCCAGAAAAACCTCTCCACTATGGCTCATTGTGATCTCAGTACGTGGATCTTCATCAAACATCAGGTTGACTGACTGAATACAAGCACCATCCAGATTCTGCACACATAACAAAGCAAAACAAAATCATAGAGTCAGGACGTCCCATACCAGCACACACAATATCAGTTATAGAACTACTGCATTGAACACAATGGGTGAATGTCTGCACAGGGGCACAAACCTATCAGTCCATCTGTTTCAGTTTTGACTAATTCAGCAATCATGTCGTTTAGGAATTAAGCATTTATGCATTTATGAGTGAGTTACTGAGAGCTGTTCACAGGAGATAAACCACTCGGACTCTGAATTGCTCCATTCAAGGAAATGATGGATGCTACCAACAGGTGCCTATGTGAGGATCTTTCACCGGCCGCTTTACTGAAATACATCTCTTGCTCTCTCTTCTCTCTCTATCAGCAACTACAAAGTCTCTGGCTCTGTCATTCAGAGGCTCAGATAAGCAGAATAGCTTGTTCAGAGTCCAGACAGTGACACTATACACCAGACTGCTCTCTGTGTGTTGAGTTTTAGCATCAGCAGGTCTGGGCTTCAGGAAAGGAAGGCTTTGAGGGAGAGAATCTCTTTATGTATCATTTCATGTTTTATCTGTCAAAGCTAAGTAAGGTCTAATCACAGTACAACTGCAACTAGAACTTTGTTTCATCTCATCCCAAAAAAGGGAAACTTTAGGCTGTACAATTATACTACCGACTAATTTAACTAATCTAGCAACAAATTTAACTAACAGACTAACAAGTACAGCTACTCTAACTGCTTATATGCCAATAGCTTGACTAATCACACAAATCTAGAAGCTGTGATCTTAAGTCTGTCTACTGAAGCTGTGTTCCAGCTCCCAGATTACTCTTTAGATCACCACACTAGAGCAATTCTGGAACGTGATGAAAAAAGCTTTGGCATGCTACATCTGGCATGCCTTAAATCTTTTCTCTGTTGTGTGCTAATACTCGAGGTTTGTGTTGGTGCGGAGAGCATGAAAGTGCACAGGGACTTACGGCTCCACAGGGTGCATTCTGAATGGTCACAGTGAACTTGCCCGAGTTCCTACTCTTGGCTAAAACGTACTGGCACGTAGCAGGAAATGTGTAAATGCGGCCATCAAACGACTGGAAGAACATATCTCCTGTCACAGAGCACTCCCCTGTCAAAAAATAATATATTTCCATTCAAACATCTGCGGTCAAAAAGATGTTCTTAAAATTGTATGCATATAGTTTTTTTTATTTATTCCCGTGATTTCCTTTGAATTTGAAACATTTCTTACTATTATCGTTGTGCTGCTTAACATTTTTGTGAAAACTAAGATTCTTTATTTCAGGATTTTTTTTGATTAATTAAAGTAAAAAAGAAAAAGAAGAAGCACCATTTAACCAATTTAATGCATCCTTGCTAAATAAAAGTAATAAATTCCTTTAAAAACATTTACGGAAAATCCTACGAAAAACTAAACTTCTGAACGACTTTCCATTAACATTTTATTTATCAGAATAAACTGATGGAATGAGTTCTGAAAGAGAAGTATTTATTCTAGTATAAGGTCTTCCATTAAATTATAAGCACTATATAAAGACGGAAGAATTAGATGTGTTAAATCTATGTGATCAAAAGGAAATAAAATGACAATAAAACATGGTTAGCGAAAATGTGGTTTAGAAAAAGTGGAGAATTAATGAAATTAAATAGACATCATGAGGATATAGTAAATATGAAAAACAGATTAACACCTGGGCAGCTGTGCTCTGTGCAGTTCCACATGCCACCGACACATGTGCTGAGATACAAAAAGAAACGTTACGTTACATACGTTAATGTAAACACATTCTTCGTTTAAACCAAATATGCAATGCCTAAGATGATATGGTGTCTGACCAGTTGTTGCAATCTTCCTGTATTACATGTCCGGAGGGGTACAGCATGCCGTGGTGCTCACAGGGACAGTCTGATGCCTTAACACACACCCCATTCTCGTAGATCAAATCTAAAGAAATTAAAAATGATTTCATAATCTTCAAACATTCACATATAAACACAGACAGATAAGTTTATGTAGGGTATGTGTTACTACCATCAGGGCAATAGCAGCCATCCAAACACTGCAGCTTGCTGTCTATACACATGTGTTCAATCTTGCAGTGCATGGGACAGCAGTTAATACACTCTCTGAAAAGGAGCTCAGTTGGGCAATCAACACCTAAAGCCAAGAACAACACATTCTCTTACAATATGCATCTCACAGTAAAAACAAAAACAATAATACACTTAAATGGTCTTTTTGCAAAAGCACTCCATTTTTATTTTTATCATTTATATGGTTATCATTTACAGTATGTGTGTGTATTTATATATTAAATTAACTACAGTATACAACATTAATAATAAGTAATACTGCACTCTGCACAGAAACTGTTAAACAATTTAAAAAACTAACAGATAGTTTTATTTGCAAGGACATACTGCATAATTTGATCAAGTGGCAGTAACGACATTTATTAAGCAATAAGCATAAAAGTTACTTGTGCCCCAATCCAGTGAAAACTGGAATAATGCATTTCTCACACTGATTGTTCACTAAGAGAAAGTTTAGATTGTTTAAAGCAGCCTTTACATAAATATACTGTATAATTAGACGATAATTATATCTCAAACATTTGTGCATTCGCAACGTAACCTACTGCAAACAGGAAAGTGTGATCTCCAGTTATGCAGTGGATGTCCAGCATGAGCACATGACCTGGCATACTCTGTGAAAACCTGGCACACAACATCACCATTGGGACCAGACCTGCACCAGGTAAAACAATTATACACATACAAGAGATACAAAGTGCAATAACATCAACAGAACAATTATGTGTAGGATAACACCTTGGAATGGAAGTATTAAGTAAGTAGCTTTGCAATGTAGGTTTATAGCTTTTCAGTAAGTGTAGTACTTTCAGTAGTTTAGTCATGTCAGTACTTACAGGCAGAGGTCATTGGAGCAACTGGCCATGTATGAATAAGGACTGACAAACTCATGACAAGACTGGAACGGTTCCTTCAGTAGGGTGGCACAAACTTCCTCCACTTTCTGCAGTGAAGAATCAGAGTCCTTATTCACCAGGTGGTAAATGAGGCTTTGCTTGGTGTGGGACAAGTATGCACAGTATGAGTGTGTGTTTTTGTGTGCAATACCAATAAGACACGAGGATCCTGCATGGCACATGGCGATGGGTAAAGAGAGGGAACAATAGGACACCGGCCCAGCTGTGGCTCCTCCTCTGCCCAGCTGTTTCCAAACATAGCCAAATCCTGCGTGAAAACACCTGCAGAGAACAGTGATGAATGCATTTATGCACAGCGAATGATGCATGATGGGTTTGTGCCTTTTTAATCATCACCAAGGCTTTAAACTGTACACTGGGGGAAAAATGGTCTAGAAACAATTTTCAAACAGAAATTGCGAGTACTTTTCACAATTACAAAAATCAATTAACACATTGAAATAAGTGATATAAAAAGACATGATATAAAAATATATTTTGAACTGAATCTATAATTACTTAATGTCAACTACATTATGCTTCATAGTATTAGAGTGCTTGTCTGACGTTCAAGTAAAAAAGGTATTATAAATTAAATTTTAATTGCTATGTGTCATACTGTATATCACATGTATTGTACAATCATTACATGTTTCTTACCATTCAAAAGATTTACTATTTCTAGATTCAATCTTGAGCTGTCCCCCTCCAAATAAATAACAAATCAGGTAAAACTTGCCATAGCTGGTCTTCAGATCATCCTGAGTGTCAGCATTGAAATTGCCGCAAAGTCCACAGGTGTGACCTACAAACTCAGGACTCATCTTGATGTACACGGAGCCAGTGAGCCCCTGCCAGGCCAGCGTGAAACCCTGCGGCTGTGAGACTACGATGTAGTCAGAGATGTGCTCCAGCTCAACATCGTGGATGTGATGGGGCAGCTGCACACTACAGAGAGAGAGGATGCTCAGTTAGAACTACACACACACACAGAAATCCCTGAACAGACTCTTCAAAAGAATCACTGAGATAGCGCTGGTCAGGTTGAGGTTAAGTGACAGAGGGAGTGGGAATGTCATTACCTTTGACCCTTGAAAGTAACACTGAAGTTCTGTAACCTAATCTCTCCCTCCCACGGCAGGAATAGACTGATTGAACGTGTGCAGGAATACGGGAAAGAACTGCATTCTGGGTCATTATGCACCTGCAGATCAATAATAAGCAATGAAGCAGGATTAAAAGTGAAAAAACGAACCTAAAATGAAGCTAAATTAAAGTTTAAAAGAGTTCAGATGCTAAAACACAGCGGAAGCAAACCAGATTATCACTAACATAAAGTGTCTGCAAATACAGTGTGGAGCTCTTAAGACGCTTCCTCTCCACCATCAAAGAGTGGAGTCCTCTTATCCAGAGCAGCCGGGCCAATCCTGCTTAAGTTTTGCATTACTGTCGGCCATCCCTTTCAATTCATTGATAAATGATATTGGCACTTAAGCTAATGGCCTAAAGAAACTCCTGGCTGAGTTAGCTCACCTCCTCTGGATTCCCATCAGTGAGTCTGGGAGAACAAAGCCAATTCTGTTTTGGCCCTGGACGTAATTACTGTATTAAACTGTAATGGGAATAAATGACCATAATAATGAGATCACTTTCTCTATGAATGCCAAAAAAATATTTTCCTCAGGCAAGTGCTGTGCAGTACACACACACACACACTTATGGCATCTCTGAAGCAAAGCAGAACAGCAGCCTGCTTAAAATGAACCACGTCTGAAGCTAATACAATCCCATCACTGGGTCAGTACCTTTACAAAAAATTCTCATTTGTACCTTATTTACCCCTAAAGGGTGCATATTATTACTTCAAAGTTGCATTTTAGAACCTAAAACGTACACACAGAATTAGTGCCTAAATTGTTTAGTACATTGCAAATGTGTTGCCCCAGACACAGCTTTCGTACCTCTATTTCTGAGAGTGTAGCTGAATACAGTCAGATGATAATAAAGGCAACAAATCACCATTTGGTAAAGAATGTATTTTTTGATAAACAGCTACAGGTTGTTAAGTTGAAGATATTCACTGAAGAAGGCTGGAACTGATAATTATTTTAAATATAATAAAACTTTACCACAAGTGTTGCTGAAACACTTTAGAACAGGGATCACTTATTCAATATTAACCGCAACTTTTCCCATCAATAAATTCCTAAATTGCTGCTCATTAATAACTAGTAAGGTAGTCGTTAAGTTTAGGTCTTGGGTAGGATTAGGAATGTAGAATAAGGCATTAAATATGTGCTTAATTACTACCAATAAATAATATTCTAGTAATATGCATGCTAATAAGCAACTAGTTAATAGATCCTAAAAAAAAAGTGTTACCCTCTCGTCATTGTTGCTGAATGATGGAAAAAGTATGCTGCAGCAAATGTCGATCATTATTATTATCATAAATGATTAAAAAATATGCTTTTATAAACATTATAAAAGATCACCTGTATATGTACGCTTGACCGAGTGCTGTCTTCGCAGTCTCTCAGTAATGTGTAGCTGCATTTTCCAGGGAAATAGTAATAAAGTCCATCAAAGGTTTCATAGTTGTATTGTCCCCACGAGCGGCATGTCATTTCTCGCTCAAATCCTAGGTTGGGAACTGAACATTTTATCTATTATTTGTCATGCCAACACTCAGAGAAAACTCTCAAAATGAAATGAAATTGCATGATCCACAGTGCAGCACCTGTCTGGCAGTGTGTTCCAGTGGCCTGGTATAAAGTGCAGTTACAGGAGTCTGGATGGACACACCAACCCCCATTCAGACAAGGAGATGTACACTCACCTGTACGACACAAATAAAGCTCATTAAATAGTGTGTGTTTCAGTGCATTTGAGCGTATGTTTGGTATCTGGTAACTGAAGTGGTCACTGAAGCATTAAGATGAATCCTGCTCTTGTGTGTAATGATGACACTCATCAGCCTGTTGAACAGATGTCTAGTGAAAGAAGGGGCAGCCCCTTTCTCACATTTCAAATGAGCATAACTCTTATTGTTCGGAGTTTATCATTACAAGAAGTAGGTTTATGCATCACAAGCTTGCACACACAGTAATTATTAATAAGATACAATAGCTTATAATTATTACTACTGTATGTGCAATATACAATTAGAGATAGCGTCACAAGTAAATTCTTGTCCACCCACATTAACACATACATCACCAAACAGTTCCTTACAGATTAAGCCTTATAATATTTGCAGGTGTCAATAAGAAGGCATGCAAGAGAAAAAAGAACAGAGCATTGTTTAACAGGGGGAATGTGCAAAAAGAAGTATTGTAACATTCTGCTCAGTTCTTACCAGTGGCTCTGCGGCGTGATGGCTTCTGTACTTCAGTTTGTTCTGATGATGAAGTGCTGCTCTCTAAGGATCTCTTTAAAGAAACATATACCTATTTTCAGTTCATATGTTTAACAGGGGGTAGTCCTGGGAGTCTGACAAAAACATTGTCAACCAAAACTGTTGTTCAGCTAAATATTCATCCTACATTACAAATTCTTAAAGTTAAAATGTACATATTATAGCATGCATATGATGCCTCTTTTACTATATTTAATAGGAGTCCCCTGGTCTGTATTGCTGAACCCAAAAGGGCACATTGGAAAGACCCCTGTATTAAAGTCTGTTCACAACTACAAAGATGTCTATAACAATTAGCCTATTAGATGTCTATAACACAACAGCAGACTATTAAAGTATTAAAGATTCTAAATGGATATCATGTTTTTTTTTTTCATTTCTCTGCTGTGAGAATCTAGATCTTCATAGTTATTGACATCACACTTGGTGTGAACAGGCCTTTAGACTGAAAGAATCAATTGAGTCGTAGGCCTAGCATCGAGATTAAATACAAAGGCAGTGAGAATTTGTGTTACATGCTTATGTAATACTAACTTTTTTAATTAGTTGACTAATTTAGCTTAGGTGAAAAATGTAAAGTCTATCCTTCAACTACCTTAATTTGTTCTCATATAGGCTATCAGATTAATTAAGACCTCCACAAACTCATTTATCCAGAGGCCGGACGCCGCGGGGCAAATCTGAAATTCCAATCAAAGTCTTCATCTAATAATAAATCATTGTTCGCTTGTACAGAACCTGGAAGCATGTGCTGCACATAGCATGGATAAGAGATTATTATTACCGCCGGAGGGGGTACATGAGAGCGATTAGCGATTCACTTCACTTCAGAACTAAATCATTTTCTTATCTGACCGAAACCGTCTCTATTCTGCCCGCTTTTCCCCATCACACCTGATATCTGAGAGTTCAATAATTTTATGTAGCTTACGAGGCTGCAAGGGAGATGTATTCTGACATAATGAACGGGGCCAGTGTGTCTCAGTGAATAGCGGCTCTGGGGAACAGCTTTACCAATCCTGAGCGCCCAGCGGACACCTGAAACCGCTTTACTGCCTCCGAAATGACGGCTTTTGTCCCAAAGAGCTCAACAAAGCCAGCACTGGGGGATGTGTTTTCAGTGTGCAAATTAAACAATGAATTTCAGGAGGGGGGCTGCTTCTTTTAAGAGAAAATTTGCAAGGAATTTTTCAGGGCGCAATCACCTTGGGCATCTGATGCAATTTAACAAATTCAAAGTAGCCTTCTTTTAAACAAACAAACCCAAAACTCTAATTTTGTATTAATATATTGATAGGCCTATAATCTGTAACAGAAACAGTTTGACAGTAGATATTTATTTTCTATTTGTATTTTTGTCAGTGCCAAATATGCCAAAAACCAAAATGTTTTTACTTTAGTCCTAATAATGTACCCTGACAAACCTGTAGCCTGGCTAGTTCCTAAAACGCTTGAACCCCTGTAGAAATGTAGTCTATGTAGACGTTTCCATTCTGGCCCTCCATAACCCAGAGGTTCAAGTCTTATTTAGGGGGCCAACTCAGGGGTTCAAGGGTTATTTAGGGGGTCAGGCACCCAAATCCACACAATTTGCACTCCTCTTGAACACATGGCATGAGTGAATCGGTGGCAGTAAAGATTGTTGTTCAAATCATAGGCTCTGGGAAATTCTTCGATTCACTGAGCAAGACTGTAACATTTTATTGTAACTATAACAATAATTTTCATATTTTGTCATTTAAACCGCATTCATTTTTAGCATAGGTACTATTCCACTTCAATCAGATCCTGTTTGTTCAGGCAGGCTATTCTCGCCATAACTCGTTCACTCGACTTTCAAACTCGCTTTTATCATAGATCAAGAAAACACGCCTTTTGCAAACACCTTGTTTTTCTGTAATGTTATGCATTTAACCTCGTGGCACTGCATTTAGCAGAGGTTTCCTGTGCGCTCTCTCAATGCATCGCTTCAGCTCTCCTACCTGCTCCGTTTGGGAAGCGGGATCCCATTTCTCCAGCATTATCCTGCTGCTTTCGCTGCTGCTGGGACACACAGAGAACAAGGAGCGGTTTGTTCCTCACACACAGCTAATCAGCACTTGTGTTAGACAGAAAAGCCAGAGACTCACAGGCGTTTCGACTGAGCTTTGTCAGCCTGTTTCACAACTGTTACAGACCTCAAGACCTTTCATGTGATTTCATCAAACATGCGTAAAATTAGCGCGAGTTAAGTGTAGAGTCAGGATGTCAACATATTAAAGATGCTTCAAATCTGCAAATAATTCTTACTATTACCAGTAAACAGATGTAGATTCTAAAACAAAACAAAAAATAATAATTCATAAAAAATAAAATGCTTGATGCATATCGGATAGACACATAAATGCAAATACTCACTTTTCAAAATCATGCTGGTGTGTTAAATTCTGACTTTCATTAGCCCACGTGATATGTGCTGAAAATAAACGAAAAACAATCACATTGGTTAGATGCACTTTTAGCGGCACTGTTAGTTTTTTGCTCACATGTAGTAAGAAAACATCTGCATCAAAAAATTAAAACGCGCGCGTGTATATAAATATATACACACATACATATATTTACATAATTATACATTATATTTAGAAGTTTTTTAATCAAATTTAATATCAAATTAAGAATTTTTTTTATTGTAGTCTGTTTTTCTTACAATAAAATTACAAATTCACTCACTTTTCTTAAAATAGAAAGACAAAATAACCAGAACATCTTTCTATTCGCTTAAATTTCAGATAAGAAATTATTATTTTCACACTAAAATCTTTATGTAGGCTTGTTCAATACAACTATTTCCTTGACAATAATATCTAACTTGATTATACAATTGAACCAATGTATTTTCCCTCTATATAATAATCAGTTAATCTGAGAAAAAAAAAAACACATCAGTACATCGTCATGCTGCTTACCTTGATATATTAGGATAAAGAATAATAAATAGAGTAAAAAAAGTTTCTTTCCGGGAGTTAAAATAGGATCCATCCGTGACTCATATGAATCACTTGAAATGGAATGAGATTCTCCCCTCTCAGTCTTCCACCGATGAACACTACCGACGCATGTTCCCGTCTGACTGCAGCCGCTCCTCGCGCGCATCTCAGGTGCTGAGGATAACACCAGTCTCGCGCTCGCCCGTCATTAGCATAATATATGCTAATGACCAGAACTAATGCATGCCCTCAACTACAGTGAGAGCGAGACAAATACATTTCTATTTTCTATGTATTTTATATTTTTCTGTTATTTTTTCACGATACAGGGAAAATTAAAATCATTTTGATACAAGTGCTGAAGATGAGTCCTCAGAAACCGTTTTTAATTCAGGTTTTAAAAGATTCGTTTTCATAAATAAATAACTTTATCGTCATTTACTCATCCTCGTGTTGAGGCAAAACCGTTTTGTTTCATTTCTTCTGGAACACAAGAGAAGAAAAGAACTTGGATGAAGGTCATGATTGACTTTAATTATATGAAGAAAAAGCAATAAAAGCGAAAGGTAACTGAGGTGCATTCTTTTTAACTTTTTTAACTATCAGTGATGTGAACGTAATGGACAGATTTCACTCGAGATGTGAAAAGGGGTGCTGTCGGGCATCAGAACAGTGTCACAAAATAAAACGTGCACATTTAAACTCACAGTTTGGGAGGCTTTGAAGAAACAATAAAATATGAAGAAAATAATGAAAACCAAAAATAATAACAGATATTGCTTTATATTCATTTAAAGAGTTTCAGATACAAAATTACGGATTTTTAATTTCATGACATCGTGGATGCCATGGATGGTAAAACTAAAAAAATAATGCCACACGGATAAAAGTATACTGCACTTATTTCCTAGCACTGACCTATAGTAGACATTTACATGCCGGCTCTTTTTAGGATAACTTCATAAAAATGATCCTGAATTAACTTAGTTAATTCAGTATATTCATATTATTCTGAATGTCCATGGTATTAGCAAAACTAAGATCAGCTGGGCTATCTGTAACTAATGTCCTTTCCCAGTGTGAGGAAGTACGTTAAATGCCCTTGGTTTGTTGTAAACCTTCTCTCACACAATGTGTCCATGAACAGGACTGTGATAAACAACACTTCACAATCCTTATGGCTTGTTTGGCTGTGAGCGCCCTCCAGCGGTTAGCAGAAAGCTAAAGACAGCTGCGTTAATGAGACACTGGATGTATCCGAAAGATGGCACGCCATAAGTCTCATAGAGGAATCCTCCAATGGTTGGGCCAACAGTTCGTAAAAGAGACTGCACCGAAGCACACAGACCCAGCATGGTTCCTGAAGACACCACAGAATCATTTTGTTAGTGCACTATAAAAACATATGGGTGGAAAATGATTTGTCAGGCACCGAGTACAATGCATATGCATGTGTTGTAATCATGCACAAGGGCGTCTTGTTCGGTCTAGCATGTGTTTTTGTGGATTACCTGTGTCAGATGGAGACACACTCTTGGTCAGCATGCTGTCTGTGATGACATTGAAGACACTTAGAGAAAACATCATTGGTATCACGATTAAACAAAAATGAAACACGTTGGCCATCATAGCCTGAAAAACACAAAACGCATATATTTAACACACACCCTGTGAGAACGTAATCACATAATCCATCTTCAATGTTCAGCTGACACAACGTGTTTTGCCACTAATTTAAAACAAAAAATAAAACCGTTTGCAATATCAGCTTACCTGTGCAAGGCCCACTACACTAGATATCCCAACAGAAAGCAGCAGTAAAGACGACTCTGGAAATCTAGACGTAAGACGCCCAATCACAGCACCTTGGATCACCTTTAACAGCAAGATACCAGTGTCACTTATTGCCTCAGCACACCAGTGCTTCCGTTTAAAACTATTTATATAGCAGGTGATTAGGGCTGGGCGATATATATATATCGAACGATGTGTTATGCGCTTCTCATCAGTAAAGCCGGTTCTTTGATTAGCGCTAAATCTCCGTCAGCTGTTTTTAAATGCAGCGCCAGTTTCGCGGGTGATTCAATGGCGCAGCTTCTCAGTGATCTACGGCTCGGTGTATAAGCTGCCGTTCTTTTGAAAACAGCTGACGGAGATTTAGCGCTAATCAAAGAACCGGCTTTACTGATGAGATGCGCATAATATATCGTTCGATATATATCGAACATATGTGATTGATATGAAGTGTTTATACCATTTGTACTATGCCAAAGTAAGCCATCAGATAGCCATTCTGCTCTGCCTTCAGTTGGAAGAAGTTCATAGCAATGATGGAGAACATAACTTGAAATATACCTTCATACAATAAAAACAGATAATAAAAATATGTAGAACAAAGCACAAGACAACATTTAAAGTCATGAAGAAACAGAAGTTGGGACTGATTATTTTATTCTGTACACTGAGAAAACAGATTATCACATGTGGGGGCTCTATTCATTGACTATTTGATTGGATGGAGGCATATCTATTATAAATTTATATATATATATATATATATATATATATATATACACTTTCCGGCTTGTACTTATTTGAACAGTCCCTAAGGCTGACAATACGAGCACTTTATCTGTCAGTTTGCCTCTTTAAGATGAATCGCTTTACGCATTACCCCAAATTTTAAGTCGCTTTGGATAAAAGGATTTGCAAAAAGAATAAATGTAAAAGTAAAAGATTAGATGATATGTTAAGCATAATCACCAGAGAGAAAGAAGCCTGTTGTTTCACTGAAAGTTTTGACATTTTAATTTAAACATTTTAATTTAAAAGGTAATTAAAAAATAAAACATTGTTTGCCCTTTAAGTATGTTTCCAATTTTGGCTTGTTTCTGTGCATTTAAAGTCACAAATGCTAATAGTTAAATTGTTCACCTGCTGGCAATCCAGAAATAATCTTCACTGTGAAAGTCTTTGCAACACCTGGAAATTTCATCAGTCTTGTGATCTCCCCCAGATTAAACACAGAATTTGATGATCCCTTCTCTAAACAAACATAAATATCATAATCATTATATACAGTGGGTACGGAAAGTATTTAGACCCCCTGAAATATTTCACTCTTTGTTATATTGCAGCCATTTGCTAAAATCAAGTTCAAACTTATTTCCTCAATAATGAACACACAGCATCCCGTATTGACAGAAAAACACAACAGTTGTTGACTTTTTCACAGATTTATAAAAAGAAAGAAAAATTCTGAAATTCTGAACAATTCTGTGTTTTTCTGTCAATATGGGAGGCTGTGTGTACATTGAGAAAAAAAATAAACTTAAACG
>JAUYWG010000040.1:15148601-15170440 GCA_034779775.1 Enteromius afrohamiltoni
GCTCCAATATAAAAAAAGAGTGAAAAATGTAAGGTGGTCTGAATACTTTCCGTACTCACTGTATACATTTTATTAAATATGTATTAGTAATAAATAAAAATAACATAAATATACAATAATCAGATTCTCAATAAAATATTTGATACAGTAAAGTTACAAAAGGCTTCTGTAAGGCTATATTCCTTCTTTGCCTAGCTGAGTTGTGTGTGCGTGTTTATGTCCATACTGTTATCCTCCGGCACGGTGTGTATTTTGGTCTGTTTAGGGATGTAGTTCAACACCAACAGCAAAGAAACAAAACTTCCGACAGCTGCAAAAGATGCTGCAAACTTTTCCCTGCAAACCACACAAAGGCACAAGCACTGTTTTACTGGATCAGTACTGCCTTCATTTATTCTCATGTGATAAAAACCATGAATAGATTTTGTTAAAATTTATAAAGATTCTGTATTAGTGTACTAAAGTCATTTGTATTTATCAAATAAAGACTGTATTACCGTTTTCATGTGAAACTGTATTCATGTTTATGTTTTCTTGAGAGCTAAATGAGAATATTAGAGTCATTTCTGAGGAGCATGTGTGACTGAAGGCTGGAGTGATTCCAGCTAGTAATGCTAGTTAGTCTTACCCGAAGCGTGTGCTGAGGGTCCCCCCCAGTGATGATCCTGCGATCATGCCAATGCCAAAGCAGAGGCCGAGCTTCCCAAGGGCATCTGCTCGCTTCTTGTTCTCTGACAGATCTGCTACCACCATTTGAGCTCCTACACACAAATACAAATTCACTCATCTACCTGTATGCTGTGTGTTTGAGTTAGGTATGTGTAAGAATATATGAGCATATGTGTTACCTGGCAGTGCATGCATAAAAACAGCAGGCAGTTTGTGCACGAAAAGCATAAAAGTGTTGTCTGCCACCGCCAACAGTAGGAAATAAACCACTGACGCCAAGCAAGACACAGAGAGAGCAGCACGTGCTCCAAACACATCTGCAAACCTGAAAACAGACACGCAGTCATTCTTTCGGCACACATAATTACAGACATTTATCTTATTTCCATACACACCACACAGATGACTTCTGACTCCTTACCTTCCATAAATAGGGCCTCCAAGCAGCTGAATCACCCCAACTGTAGTTTGCAGATACCCGAACCAAATAGTGTCGAACCCAAGCCTCTTCGCCAAATACTGTTCCACAGAAGACAAAATTGAACAAAGCAAGGCAACCCATCTGTTATAAATGCTTTATTAAGGTCTGATTAGCTGAGGCTAGATTACACTAGAATGAGTCAAAGGTGGCCAGCTTTAATCTACTTGACATCTCATTTACATTCATTTACCAGATTTTATCCAAGGCGAAAAATTAAGACTATCACAAACATTCAATAATATTCAAACATATACATATATATATATATATATATAAAGAAAGTACAAATTTTATATTACATTATTTCTGATTATTTTAATATATATACAGTGGGTACTGTAAACGTTTCACTCTTTGTTATTTTGCAGCCATAAAATCATTTAAGATCTTTTTTTTTCTCATTAATGTACACACAGCATCCCATATTGACAGCTTTTCACACCTGGATTTGGGGATCATCTGCCATTCCTCCTTGCAGATCCTCTCCAGTTCTGTCAGGTTGGATGGTAAATGTTGGTGGACAGCCATTTTTAGGTCTCTGCAGAGATGCTCACTTAGGTTTAGGTCAAGGCTCTGACTGGGCCGTTCAAGAACAGTCACAGAGTTGTTGTGAAGCCACTCCTACGTTATTTTAGCTGTGTGTTTAGGGTCATTGTCTTGTGGGAAGGTAAACCTTCGACCCAGTCTGTAAAACTATGGAACTCTGTCTCTGAGCTCTTCAGGCAGTTCCTTAGACCTCATGATTCTCCTTTGCTCTGACATGCATTGTGAGCTGTAAGGTCTTATATAGACAGGGGTGTGGCTTTCCTAATCAAGTCCAGTCAGTATAATCAAACACAGCTGGACTCAAATGAAGGTGTAGAACCATCTCAAGGATGATCAGAAGAAATGGACTGCACCTGAGTTAAATATATGAGTGTCACAGCAATACTTAGGACCATGTGATATTTCAGTTTTTCTTTTTTAATAAATCTTCAAAAATGTCAACAATTCTGTGTTTTTCTGTCAATATGGGGTGATGTGTGTACATTAATGAGGAAAAAATGATCTTAAATGATTTTAGAAAATGGCTGCAATATAACAGAGTGAAAAATTTAAGGGGGTATGAATGCTTTCCTTACCCACTGTATATAATACACACACACACACACACACACACATATATATGTATATGAATGCTGTCATGTATAGTAAAAGAATCAGAGAAACAGTGTAAAATAAAAGTTAAGTTTAAATATAATTGCTGGAATGTATCAAAACATATCCAAACCCCCTGCAGATAAACATGGGCTCAGAAAAATCGATTCAAAGGTGCTTTTTAACAACCATCTGATCGCAAATGAAGTCGAAACACAAGACGAACCGGTGTTATGGAGAACTGGAGGAAGAGCCAGGTGATGTCCAGAGCTGCAATGAGGTAGGTGATGTAAATAACTTTCTGCTTCGCTGCCGGCTCCATGATTCAGTTCACTGTATCAGACCTAAGCTTGGGATTTTTACTCCCCGATAGTTCTCCTGTCGCACGATCTGCTCCTTAAACGGGTAAATGGAAAGAATCCGCCTCCACTGAAACTCCGACGAATATACAGGTACACATTATAAACCTCAACTCTTTACGGCTTTGTCCCACTGTGGTGGCGGTGACAAAGCATAATTTAATGTGAGGCAAAGGTTAAACCCAGAAACGCGCAGAGCTGAACTTCAACCAGTTTTCAGACTATCAACAGGTTAAAGGACTTTGAGCCGTCTCGCCTGCTCACTGCGGTGGGAAAGAAAGGGTTACTGGTTTAAAACATAATATACAAATACTATTACTATTTCATAGACGTAATAGTTTATGTAAAGATATACAAATCTGCAGGCGTTTCATCTCCGCGATCACATTTACCTTTGGAGTGATACTGTTCAACTACACATGTTGTTACAAATAACAAGTAACTGGATTAGGTTTTAAACCGTAAAAGCGAATAAAGGGGTTTAAAGTGCCAACATAAAAAACATTAATACATCGTCCTCGCCATTTTTGTTGTTGATAACGCAGATGGAGGAAATTCCTCCTCCTCTCTGTGTCGTGAACACTGGAGGCGTGACTAGGTTAGTCGTACTCAAACCTACTCTACGTACATCTATAGTGACAGCACGGGAAATAACGCAATGACCAGAGCGACTGACCGAGAGAGAACAAGCAGTACTCCGACAGCGTGCAGTTCCTAATGGTCACTTATTGAAGCCAAGGCATAACAGAAGAAAGATTGCATATTGCTGTTGACTTAATTAAAAATTCCACAAAGTTGCCTTTATAAAGGCTGTATACAAAACACTTGATTTTATGTTAAAAATAAACTTTCAAAGTTAAAAGGGACTTTCAGTTGACTTGTATTTATTTATTTATTTTTAATAGAGCTAACTCTTTTTATTTTCTTATCGATTCATTTCCTTATTAAAAAGGATGGACAAAAAGTGCTCTGCATTTAACCCATTCAAGTGCACACACAGCAGTGAGAAGTGATCAACCATGCACACCCGGAGCAGTGGGCAGCCATTGCTGCAGTGCCTGGGCAGCAGTTGGGGGAATAGAGACCCTCAAGGGTCTCACCTCAGAAGGTGGAGAGAGCGCTGATTATTCACTAACCACAATCCCTGCTGGACCTGGGACTTGAATCCATGACCTTTGGGTTACAGGTCCAACTCTCTATCCATTAGGCCACAACTGCCCCTAACTTTCAGGGGAGAGCGCGAACGCAGTCCCCCACTACCATAAATTATGGAGTCAGCACAACCGGAGTGCAATGGCCAAGCTTCGTCCTGGGTGAACCACCTTCTTGATCATGGTGTCTCCCCTGCCAGGTAAGTTACATCCCTGGAGTACAAAATCACCAGAGTAAGTGTGAAATAAAGTGCAGCTTTTTAATCTCAATATAATATATAACAGAGTTCATCTGTAGGTTCTCTATCATGACCAGCAGAGTTTCAATGAACAATTAAAAAAATCTGTATAACATTAAAACTACACAAGCAAGAAGTCCCTGGAACAACACTTTGTGAAAAAATAGTTTGACAGTTCAGTCTGAACAAAATATATTATGTACAAATATAACAGTTTAAGTGCACAAACATGATACAAAACATTTTTAACAATGTGTGACTCAGTAATAAATTATCAGCAGGCTTGAACTAAACATAAACAGACCTCATCCTAAAAGGAAAACAAAAACATTTACAATCCAGGAATAGACAGGTAACCAAAGAGATTGCTACTGTTCAAAACGTATTGCCCTTATGATCCATTTAAGGTCATCCTTTGGCCCCTGACATCTGAAAATAATAGATATATTAAAGCCAAAGACCTGAGACCAGCAACCTGGCACAACCTACAGCATACCTCCTAATGGATAACGTCACTGTATATTGTCAGCGATTTACCATACCAAGGTTAGTTGCTGTGTTAAATTGTATTATAAAACCCATCTCATCTTTAATAATGCTGCAGTGATATATCAACGTATTACTGTCTAATTAAAAAGTCCCATGTGACCTGTTAACATGTCTATATTTGTATTCATGCATAACTTCAGTTGTTGCATGTCTGAGGAAATGCTGTTGCCCTTGAATGGTTTTATTTTATCAAAACTCTCATAAAACATCCCTGCTGCTACATTTCTGTATTTGATGAAATGTTAATTTTAAAATATCTTTTGCATACTTGTGTACCTTTTTAAAAAAAAAAAAACATAATAAATATATATTTTTTCTCTTTAAATAAAAAACAAAATAGATTTTTTACAGCAGTGCAGTAAACTGTAAGGTCAGGCCTTATGGTAGCCATTTTTGGCTTTTTTTAAGGGTTCAAAGTTCTCATATATAGTGAGTGCCGCTGTGTTCTGGTAGATCAAGTCTACATTGTTTCCAGTCCGAGACTTGATGATGTCCATGGAGCACTGGTTAAGAAACACATATTGATCCTGCAAAAGTAGAGAATGTAAAGGCCGGCACTGTTAGAGATTGCCCATTATAGCTTACAAATCACAGGATCATATATATATATAACTCAAAAATCTGTAATGAATGTACCTCTGTTTGAACCATAAGTGGTCTGTGCATGCGTAAATCATGGATGATCCCATATACATCTACTACACCATCCCTCTCAATCTGATAGATTAACCGATCAATGGCAATGAAGGTTCCTGTGCGACCCACACCAGCACTGTAATATGAAATCAAAAAATAGGATGAAAATGACATTTTTCTATGTGGGAGCATAACATTTATAATGTTGAGTAAACCTGTTTGTATATATTGAAGAAGAGTTCAGGAACTATGCAAGTACCTGCAGTGCACCAGTGTGGGTGAATGTCTTGAGTACTGGTCCATGTGTTCTCGCACCAGGTGTCTGAAGTTAATGAGAAGCTCAGTTGTCTCAGGAACACCATGGTCTGGCCACGCAGTGAAATGGAAGTGACGAACTGATCGAGACTCTGAAGTCTTCAGCTGTGGTGATGGGAATAACCAAAACAGTGACAAAGTACTTCACATGAGGCATAATGTTATATATAGCAAACATTTTAAGGAGAGGATAGTTAAGGCTTTCTAAAATGTTATACTTGTAAAAATAACTTAGATAACTTAAATAACAAGATAACAAAATAAACTCAATTTTTAATAATGAGGTTTTTTTTGCACACAAATATAATTTTTGTATACATACAAAAAGTATAGGCACCAGTGCAGTACACAAAATAAATGTTGCGGTATATTCCTGTGTTGAGTAATAAATTAGTGTAATATGGATTTTTTAGTGTTGGTTCAAATAGCGCTTGGGTATATCTGTAATATTAATATAGACTTACATTTTTCACTTCAAAGTCACGTAAAGTCCAGTCTTCCAATGGGATCTCGGAAATATTCGACACTTTCAGATTGTTGAAATGTTTTTGGTCTTCTGGCCAGTATTCTTCACATTTTACCTGAGGGACAAAAGGAAAATGTCAGAATTCTTATAAGCTCATTGTTAGTTCCAATACCTGAGATGAGGCATTACAAATTATCTTTAAATGCTGAATGAGGATATGAATATTGAATATGCAGTGGTCAAGTGATTTAGGCGTTTAAAGCATGATATTTAGCATAATCTTATAAGAAAATGAACTAAAAGATAAGGAAAGTAGCCTCCAACAGGTGAGATCATGTAGAAAGTGAAGCATGAATGTCTACCTTACCCTTCCTTGCTCATTGCATTTGGTGAGCATGACAATAGTATGTATGTTTTTCTCCCAGATCAGTCTCCAGAAGTCATTGACAGTGCAGGGCAGTGGCCCTTGGGCTGCAATAAACTCCTTCTTTGAAGTGTAACCCTGGAAATATCACACAGTTGGTCGTGTAAAGAGCTAAATATTTTTTTTTTTTGCAGATTTCCCCTTCTTACCGGCATGTAGCTGGCGTTGATGTAGTCATCAAATGGGCTGCTGAGGACAGAGAGCTTGACACGTGACGAATCATCTGTCAAGAACACAATATTATGAACATGGGCTATGTGTGGAGGAAACTCAGTGTTGGGTAACTTCACAAAGGGAAACACTTGAGTCCTGTGGTTCTTACATGGCAGAACATTGTTATAACGATTCTTGGCTTTGTTATCGGGGGCCTGAGCAACAGTCTTCTGCTGATTTATCCCAACTGGCCTTAGATCCTGCAAAAACACATACATTTATTTAATCAGTCTCTTCTTTCTTTCTGTTGATTTTATTACATTTACATCACAAATATTACACATCTGTAGTAAAACATTTGTTTATTTGTCAGAAATTCAAGAGGAGATGCGAGTGTATGTCACAAATATTTATTAATGAAGAGGAACACGACACAGTCAGAGCCAACGAATCAGACACTGCTACTACAGTTTTTGGACAAACAAAAAAAACAATGGCGGTATGGTATCTCGATGCAATAGCAATTATTATTTAGATTTGATCAGTTTTAAATATAAAGAGAAGCCAAAGATATAATCACCTCAAACTCTTCAGCAAATCCACAAAAGGAATCAGCTCTTTGTCGCCTGTAGTAAGCCTCATAATCATCCACCTTTATTGGATTACTCCTATGTCACCATTAAACAACACATGATTAAAATATTATGTATTTTAAAAATATAATATTAAACATTTAGTAGCATAATGAAACTTATATAACGATACACCATACAGAAAAAGTGTCAGATTTTACAATAAGGTTTTATTTGTTAATGTTAATTACACTTGTTAAACTGTACTAACAATAAACAATGCCTCTACAGCCTTTAATAACCCAAGTTAAATGTTAATTTAAGCATTACCAATCAAAAGTTGTAAATCAAAATAGTGGTCAACCAATATATCACCCTTGGCGATATTTGGCATTTTTTCAAATATCGGCACTGGCTGATAAATTTTACTGTTTGCCTGATATGTTCGAGGTATGACTTTCATTTTGACACCACTGAGAAAGGAAGAGCTCACATTCTCCCTCTTGTTTGTCCCTAATGTTTGCCCATTGTCATATTCATGTTATTTCCACTCTGTGCTGTTTGTAATATAAATCTTAATTTGGCTTTATTTGAGAAATATCATTCTCAACGCACACAAACTATCCAGAATATGGTGTGCTCTGTTGGTTTTTAAATATAATTTTATTTCATATGTATTAAATATTTATTTATTTTTGAAAAACAGTTTGTCTTAAATACTTATATTACACATTTTATTTTAATCCATTTTCAAATTATTTCACATGAAAAATTGTCTGGACATGTATGTATGATTACTTACACTTTGTTTCTGTAAGAAAAGAAAAGAAAAAAAATACAAGGTTACTTTTTATGGCTCAATATTTATTTATTTATTCTATAGTTTGTTTCCAGTGTGTATTATGCTGTTCTGAGGAGACCTGTATACTAACCTTATAGAATGGATAGGAACACTAGTAGCATCATCTTTTCTTTGCTTCCTGTGATATTGAGAGGCAAGGCAAGGTTTATTTATACAGCACTTTTCAGAAACAATGGTAATTCAAGTGCTTTACATAAAAAGAAATAAAATAATCATTAAACAAAAATAATAATCATAACAATAAAACAAAAACTGATTTAAAATTCAAATAAAACTTAACAGCTTAACAGTTTTGGGTCTGGATTTAAATGTGGCTACATGTGTTGAGCACAAACGTAATTATCTGGTAGCCACTGTCTATTAATACTTGAAAGACACAGCTGAGGAACATTCTGTAAACAAGCAATTCATATCTTTACACACCTAATCCTTTAAATCTAACATCTATCTCCCAGTTACAACACAACAAACATCAAGAATCATATATGAAATCTGTCAAATGTCGTACCTTCTACAAACCACTACCACGGTGATGATTAAAACAAGAAGAGCAGCAACACCGGCTCCTGCAGCTGCTGCTCCGATTACCACTGGACGATGGAGAAACAATAAAGTTAATACAATTTTTCTCTAGAACTGCTGATGCTTATGTGAACATAACTGAGCTCACTCATTAGAAATAAGTCTAGGATTAGTAAAGGATTTCTTGTTCTAAAAATCAATAAAAAAACTTAAGGCTTAACATATGCAAAAGATCAAAAAAGGTCTAAGAACCTCATCTGAATGTTTGTCATACCGTAGGCTTTTACATTGGTATTGGCTTTTGAAGAATTATGGGTTTTTGAGACGCATCTTTGAAAGCACTAATGCAATTATTTTAGTTAAATGTTTAGTCTTTACCTGGGTTTTCTGGAAGTGTGACGGGACTTTGGTAAAACTCAGACACGGAGTAATATGAATTAGAAACATCCACTAAACGGTTCTTCATCTCCAGACGAGTGAAAGCAATGATAGCAAAACTGAAAGAAAGCCAAACAGCATAATGCAGCAGACAACAAGCAACTCAGTAGTGCAGCTGATGGGGCTGTGAAAGGCAGCATTAGCACTAGTGATGGAAATAACCATTACATTGTCATAGTGGAATTTATTGTATGCAGCACTGAAGTTAATTTAAAGTTTGGGAAGTATATTGACTTACTTGTAAGTGTCTTTTGCATTTAGTTCTCCATTTCTGTAACCTTCCCACATATTTCCATCTCCAATAATGATTGTTTGTGTCTGTGCACTTCTAGAATCTGTTTGCTCCCTGACAACAGCCAGGTATGTGGTGCATTTCTTTGCTTTCCAGGTCTCGTAGGTGTTCCACAGATATTGATCAAAATTGCTACTCTTGCAATCTAGAGGGGAAATCCAACTTTTTATTTTTTATCATTTACATTTATTTGTATTTTTTTTAACTTTAACCCCCCATATTATATTATATATTGACAAGTACAAATTAACAACAGTATATATAAAATATACAGTATATAAAGATTTCTATTTCTAATAAATGCTGGTTTTAACTCATTAAAAATATAACTTTTTCACAAAAACGTAAATATTTATCACTGATATGAAAATAATCAAATCACCCTATTAAAATTTATTTCAAAAAGGATCATGTGGTACTGAAGACTTAAGTAATGGCTGCAAAAAATGTAGTTTTACCATCAAAGGAACAGATGATATTTTAAAATGTATTCAGAAAGAGAAAAATGTTTTACTGTATTTTTAAAGGTAGCTAAGAAACTTCTTTATTATTTATTTATTCTGTAATCAACCTCAAACGGTATGTTAATATTTTTTCACTACTCCATTATTAAAGAAACTAACGGAGAGCCATTTTGGTGAGTCAAATGTTACAAACACTGTTTATTTGACATACCATCAGTGCCCGAGCAGACAAGCACACCATAATAGAGCACAGGACCATTTGAGTCACTAAAGATGTCCGATTGAAGATTCAAAGTAAACTTGTTGTATTGTAGTTCAGATATACTCACTGCTGTCATTTTAGGTACCACAGGTTCTACAAACACACACACAAAGAAATATGTAATATGCACCCACATTTAAACTCAACATAAAAAAGAAGTAAGTTTCCTTACTTGTGATTCCAGTCATACAGGTGATGGATTCCTCAATGCTGTTCTTCCCACAACCAATTGTCCAGAGCATGACTTTGTACAGAGTGTTATACTTAAGTCCAGTGAAGGTATGGGTTTGATTCAAGGTCACTGTGGTGTAAGAGGAGTTCGTCTTAACTTCAAAGCCTTTGTATTTTCCAGCAGGAGGGTTCCATGAGATGGTAAGCATTGGAGAGGTCAAGTTAGGACCCGTACAGTTCACATTCTTCACTGGAGCTGCATCTGCACACAATAAAACATGCCCAATACATTATCATATGACTTTTATTTAAATTAAGACATTTAAAACAATATCTAATGAACTTCACCATACTAAAGAGTTTCATAAC
This sequence comes from Enteromius afrohamiltoni, assembly GCA_034779775.1. Taxonomy (NCBI): domain Eukaryota; kingdom Metazoa; phylum Chordata; class Actinopteri; order Cypriniformes; family Cyprinidae; genus Enteromius; species Enteromius afrohamiltoni. Next base: position 15,159,133 of record JAUYWG010000040.1, read on the forward strand.
TATTGAACCAGCATTTTAAAGTCTGCAAGCTAAATTACACAGTTCAGGAAATAACAACTCACTGCTGAATGCTGTAAATGGCCTTTTTATATAGTTCCACTTTAAAGTGTATAGTATATATACAGTGTATAGTGTTTGTACTAACCTGTGCATTCAGACAGCCACACAGCGTCTCCTTCCGTGTCGTCAGATGTGCTGCTCTGCACACTGATGTTGTAGAGCGTTGAAGGCATCAGACTCTGTATAATCATGCTGTTATTTATGGTGGTTGTGTTTTTCTGTTGCTCCTCACTGTACAGTCTTACTACATATTTTGGGACCCCTTCCACTTTTTCCCAAATTACAGAAATGCTATTTGTTTTTGTGGAATCAACTTGTAGCCTTTGGACAGGCTCAGGCTCTAAAAAAAAAGATGCAGGAAAAGGATGAAGACTTTAAAGGAGGTATCTTGGAATACTATTTCAATGTAACTGATAGGCTGTATAATTTTGAAAGTGCAAACTTACTGGTGGTTACATAAACTCTGACAGAGTCACTCTGGAAATTCATTGGGCCTATAGTTGCCACAGAAACATTATACTGTGTTCCTGATAGCAAGCCTTTCAAAAGGACAGTGTTATTAGAAATGAGTATTTTACTGGTATTATAGCTGGCCCAGTAGGTCAGGCTGTACTTAAAGCTGCCTGCAACCATGCCCTCAGCTTCATCCCATTGAAACAACAATGAATGACTCCACTTCGACACAATCTTAATATCTCCTGGTTTGTTTGGATCTGCAACACAATTACAATCTATAAACACTACGGTTCACAACATTGTAAGCTTTCTAAGTCATGAGGTGACCTAACACATGATTTCCTAACTATCTTTGGACTCACAAGTTGCCATTTTTACTGAATTAGATGTTTCCCTGAAGATTCCTTTGACAGTTGTGACTGTGACTGTGAAGACAGTTGCTGCTTTTAGTTTACTGAAGGTGTGATTGTTTTCAGTGCTATTGAGAACTTTAGAGCTGCTCCATCCTTCACTGCTGATGTTCAGAATGTATGTGTCCAGCCCACCATCAGGATGATCCCACGTCACCAAGAGTGATTGATTAGAGCCTTGATTATCTAGTTTGGGTATCACTGTAGAGGGCTCTTTAGAGAAAAAAAAGAAAGGGAGAAAAAAAAATTAAGTAAAGTGTCCTTTCAATAGCAATAATTTATTTTGGGTCAACAAGAGAGTATGTTCAAGATTGAGTTCATTTTATTGTCATTCAGCCCTGACATGGGAGGATTAAATTATGTTTCTCTCGCAGATAAGGCCAATAATTTATATAAAGATATTAACAATATATACAAGTACATTTTTTATCACTGATTAGTATATCGAGTACAATTACAATAAATCAGACGAGAAGACAATAAACATAATCTACAAGATATTTATTGTTATACACGTTAGAAATATTCAGGTACTGTCTTCCCAAAGGCAGTGAAAAAAATGATAATAATAAGTGGGGTGAATTTGTGTGGAAGTACATACTTGTCAAAACAGAGACGTTCAGTGGTTGTCCCAGAATGCCGCAGGCTAAACTATAAACACTGATCTGACACAGGGTGCCAGGCTGCAAGTCTGAAATTGTGATGTTTTCAGATAAAGTCGTCAAGTTCCTACTATTTTCTGTGCAGTTGGACACAAAAACCCGGTAGGAAATGTCTTTGTTGTACTGCTGAGGACGGAACCAGCTCAGCTTCACCGCAGAAACATTCAGAACATCAGAGGTTACAGAGGAAACTGGAAAAGGCTCTGGAAAACAAACATACAAGTGATATTAAAACAGATGTGACAGCATGACATATGTAGCAAATGTGTATTTAGTACTGTGTGTACTTACTACTGCAGGTGGTTATAAACTGGGGTTCAGACTTGGTGCTGCCAGCTGTCTGTGTGACAATGCTGATATTGTATTTACTGGCCGACTGCAGTGACAGTAGCTGTGCTGTGGTGTTACTCACAGTCTTCTGGTCAGCTGTGCCATTAGGATATGTGAAGGTGAGCAGGTAGGAGTAACCGGATTGCTGAGGATCAAGCTGCCGCCAGCTCAGAGTTATACTAGTCTCTGTAAATCCAGTCACTCTTACATCAGTTACAGCAGTAGGATCTGAAAACCATTCACAAAACACACATGCTCTGTTCAAAAATGGACTGTAAATCACCAAGGGTCATATTCACAAAGTCATTTCATTAACCACCAGTGTAGCATACAATAATAAGTTCCAACAAACTAGTTTCTTAAAGGGACAGTTCACCCAAAAATTAAAATTCTGTTATTATTTAAGCGCTTTTATGTCTTTTCAAACCCATAAGACTTTCATTTTAATTACTTTTATATACTGTATTTTTTATCCATCAATAACAAACTAAATTTCATACAATCTTCATAAATCTAATCCATATGAATCAAGTGGTTAATTAAAGTGTTCTGAAAGAACATGATCACTTTGACAGAATTAGTTTAGGCTTTTATAGACATACAGTATAAACATTGATCTACACATACGTAAAGAATCAAATTTAATAAACAGAATCTGAACCACACTTGCTTGGCATGTGAGAGCCTAATTGGTCTACATGCATGAGTCCAGAACAACACTAAATTAAATCTGTTTACAGTTTTAAAATACAGACGATATTAAAAATATTAAAAGTTTTACTTGAGATGATCTTATGCAGGACTGTTCAAACTTGTTCCCGGAGGGCCGGTGTCCTGCAGAGTTTAGCACCAACTTACCTCAACACACCTGCATGGAGGTTTCTAACATGCCTAGTAAAAACTTGATTAGCTGCTTTAGGTGTGTTTAATAGGTTTGGAGCTATTGCTGTGTTCCAGGCAGGTTTTGGAGCCATGATAAGTCATGATTTCAAACCACGACTCACAACTTTGTAGCATTCCAGTCAAATCACGGCAAACTGCCTGAGCACGAGGAATTGTGGTAGCTAGATGTACACAAGCCAGCTTGGGGGACCTTACAGGGCTTATGCTCATTTAAAATCATTTCTACTGCCAAAGGTGCTTTCCTTGCTTATCTGAGGAAAAACCTTGCATAAGGTGAGAGAAGCTGTTATAACTTTTATTTTAGTGTACCACATGCATTAACACCACATCCTCAGGAGCTGCCATTGTTGTTTCGCGGGCAATGCGACATCAAACCTCAGAACTGGGAGTACACAGATCTAGTACGAATTTACGGATGGGAAGTCATGGGTTTGACTGCCGGTCCAGTGAACTTGCACGGGTAGAAGTGTGGAAAAACACAGGTTACAGGTTGCCTGGATCGCACCATAAACTCTGCAGGACACCGGCCCTCCAGGACTGAGTTTGGACAGCCCTGATCTTATGAGTTTGAAATGACAGGTGAGTAAAAAAAAAAAAAAAAAAATCGGAATGGTTTTTTTTCATCCTCCAAAGAACCGTGGATTTTAATTAAATGACAAAAAGTCTGTATACAGGCATGACTTTCCATTTCACCAATGCAATATTAAAGACTTTTGGATTTTCAACCACTATATGAAATCAGATACCTGTCCACAGCTAGCCACATGGATAAAAATCGACAAATGTGCATTGCTTGGTGGCGCTGATGGCCTTGTAGGCAAAAAAAATGGCAACAAAACAAAACAAATGTGCATTGCTTACTTGTATACGCAATGATATACTGAGGAGAGCTGAAATATCCCATTGCACCTACAGTCCTCACACTGATGTTGTACTGGACACCTGCACTGAGACCTGTCAGAGAGCTGTAGTTTTGGCTGCAGTTCAGCATGCTGTTGCTGTATGACAACTGGAAGTAGTGTGATACTGAGCTCATGTTAAGTGGTCGAGCCCAGCTGATGTTCAGGGAGTTTGTACTCTGCACTATCACGAAATCTCCAGGAGGAGTGGGCACTGAAATGACAACAATATAAATCACAGCTGTGATACACACACAGACATAGAGCTCCACCTACAGGACATCATGTGATATTCTCATACACCCAAATGTTATAAAAATGATTAAATGTTATATACGTTTGCAGCTGTAACACTATCATGTGTTATTTTCTAATACCAAAACCTCAAATTTTGACTTTAAAACATCAAACTGTTAGTAACATATTGCGCAAAAGTATTAGGAAACTTGCGCAATTTCTAAAAACTGCATAGTCTTGTAAACAGTACTATACCCTTTTTTGAAAAAGACATACTTAAGGAATATTTTCAGCGTAACATGCCTGTTCAAAATAGATTAGTCAGCTCTTAGTTCCCGAAAGCAAATGATTTACTTCCTTTTCCCACATTCAAAGTGCATACAAAATATTACATGGTTACCTAACAGTTGTTGTATTTGTGTGTAGGGCTTGTACACACATAATTCAAAGTGGGTGTTTGTTTTGGGTTGTGTGAAGGGTCTTACAGGTGGCATTGGATACACCATCGCTGTCCTGTCTTGTGGGTCCACTGATACTTGTGACAATGACATTGTACTGAGTTCCAGGTAGCAGGTCTGAGAACACCACGGCTGTGGCATTCATTCGGCTTTCTGTCTTTAAAACAGTTCCGTTCAACAGGATTGTGACATTGTAGAGGCTCACGGTGCCATTGGGCGGTCTCCACTCCACTCTCATACTCTGAGTAGTGCCAACCGCAGAAATACTGGATGCTTTACCAAGCGCTATTAACACAAAATAAGACAGGAGGAATAACTATTCGCAGAACAACAGACAAATCTGTAAGCAACATTAACCAAGCAATTTAATACAAGAGCCATTAATGGATTGGAGTATAAAAGGAAGTGCTTGAGTGATATGTAAATGTGTCATACCTGTAAATGCAGAGATGGCTACAGAATCAGAGCTCAAGCCATTTGCTACAGCTTGCACAGTAAAGGTGTAGTTGTTCCCAGGTATTAAGTAAGTGACATTTGCAGTCTCACTGGTACTCTGTATACTTTGTTCACCATTTACACTCACGTTATACAAATATGAAGATTTGTAGTCAGTCTGACGAGACCATGAAAGATACATCTGAGTGGTGCCAACAGGAGAGGCTGTTAAATTAGTCACTGGCAGTGGCTCTAAAAGAGAATGCATATAATCATATTCTGCACTTATTACATATTAATGTGTGTGAATTAAAGTAAACCGATAGATAAAATTATAAACTATTTTGTCTAAAATGGAACAATGCAATAAATGCCACTGAATTTAGGTATCTCAGGATTGTAATATGTGATCCTGGATCACAAAGTCACTGGGGTATATCTGTAGCAATAGCCAAAAATGCACTGTATGGGTCAAAACTAGAAATTAAAGTAGAAATCATGTTCCATTAAGATATTTTGGACATTTCTTCCCGTAAATGAATATATTAAAACTTGTTAAGTAATATGCATGGCTAAGATTAGACAACATTAAAGATGATTTTCTCATTATTTAAATTTGTTCTGCACCCTCAGAGTCCAGATTTTTAAATAGTCCTAACCATACATCAATGTAAATACTATTTATTTAACAGCTTATTTCATTTGAAAACTTTTGACTGATTTTGTGGTCCAGGGTCATATATGTAATAAAAATAATGAATATTTCTTTTATATTGCTATTGACAACTTTTCACTGTTAATACATTATTGATGTTTTTAAGATTAATCAATATCAATCTGGTGAATGGACCCATTCTCACTATTAACTACTTAACATGCATATTATTAAACAGGAGCTTCAAATATTAAACATTTTACTGTACATCTACTGTTTAGAGAGAGATGTGTAGTATTTATACTCACTGGTATTACACTGTATGAGCTGAGAGGGTCCAGATATGTTGGCAGCTATTATGAGTGCTCTGACGGTACAATTATACTGAGTCCCAGGCTGCAACGACGTAATCTGATAATTGTTGGATGTGGCACTGAAAGTCTGATCGAGTGAAGTGATGTTGATGCTATAGGAGAACAGGCTGAAGGTCCCATCAGGAGCAAGCCAGGTCAGATTGACTGAATTGGTGCTCACAGCAGGAACGGACAGATTTTGCACTGCATTAGGAGCTGTGGGAACACAAGCATGTTAATGCAACTATCCACCCTGTAAAAATATAGTGTACATTTAACTGTAGATTAGTAATCAGCAATTATCAATATCTACAGCTTCGGTAAAATGCATGCTAGCTGTATGCTTTACAGTACCTGTATATGCAGGGAGGTTTATATATGAGCTCCTGAGTTGTTTTACTCCTACAGTGACCAGAGTGATGTTGTACTGACTGCCGGTTAATAAATTTGTGAGCATTGCATTTGAAGAGTTGGTTTGAATCGAAGTTAGGTTGACCCCTGGCAGGTTAGATCTATATGACACTTCATAGGACACATTGACTCCATCCATTGATAAGGGTTTCGACCAGAGCAAAGAAATAGACACATTTGTCTGTTCACTCACTCGGACAGCTTCGGGTGGGTTAGGATCTGAAGGGAAATATCACACACAAATACATGATGGTTCTGCAGATGTAGGGTTGTGTTTGATGTTATGGTGAGAGATTGAGATTGTGAAGGGTTTCTGACTCACTCGTGGCAGCCAGCTCTATGTTAGAACTGTTCCTCAGGACTCCACTGATGGTGGTCACTGTGAGATTGTAAAGACGTCCTGCCATGAGGTTATTGAAGACAGAAGAGTTGATGGGAAAGTTAAAGGTGAGAGATGTGTTCAGTTCAGCACCAGATACGTTCACCACGTACGAGTCCACATGACCAAGAGGGGCTGCCCAGCCCACGGTCAAACTACTGTTACTGGAACTCAGCACAGTGATGTTCTCCACTTGCGCTGGACCTACACAAAGATAATCACTTTCATTAATATACATACAAGGCGGTTCAAAATTTGGGGTTAATATTTCTTTTCTAAATAAAGGCTGTATGAATCGATCAACAGTAAAACATTTATAATGTTAAAAAAACTCAGATTTTTTTTTTCCCTTTCTATGCATTGCACTTTCGACAACAAAATTAAGCATTACAATTATTTTCAAAAAGTTGAAAAGAAAATAAATTTCTTGAGCACAAAATGAGGATATATTTACCATGTGAGGATCATGTGAGACTGAAAAACAATTAAGCTTTGCTATTATATTAATCAATATATTTCTGTCAGGACCTTTAGTATACAGTTTGGTTTGGCGGTATGGTACTGTTCTGGGCAAAACCTGAGCAGTGTCTGCAGCAAGATTGACCCCCAAGGGTAAACTGAACAGAATAAAGCAGATATCATTAATGTACTTTTAAAAGGTCAAGTCCTGACTGTAGCAGAAGGAGGAGCTGGGGATGGAGAAGGGTTATTTCTGCTGAATAACACTGAATAGAGCTTATATAGTAATGGCGTGATAGGTGTCATATTCCTAAAGACAGATGTGATCAGCTGAGAGTCAGCCGATGCAAGCTTGACTCACATGATCTGTAAGAACTAAAATTATATGCATAATTTTAAAATAGGATTACGCCTTTTTACAGTTAACAGCGTTTTTTTGTTTTTATATTTAAATAAAGGATGATTTTTTTTTTTAAGTTTATCGTAGTGCCATGTACGTAATGCCTCATCTGTCGATATTGTGAATTTTGGTGTAAAAAATCTAATATCATGACAGCCCTAATGCTAATATATAAAAACTATGTGTGTAAAATAAACTTTTTATACATATAAAATGTTTTTTTGCTGTCCCTGAACAAACGTGCTGACGCACACCATACTGTGTTCATTATCCCAACTGATGAAAATGAGGAAATAACATCGCTCTCTTTGACAAGAGCATTCCAAAAGACTAATTGATGGCACACTCCAAAGTCCCCATTAACAAAGGGAATAGGGAGGATCCCTTTGATTTGGGAATTGCCTGTCAACTGGTACTTGATAACAGTAACGTTACATGCCTATTTTAAAATATATTCAAATATAAGACGATATTAGTTTTACTGTATTTTGATCAAGAAAATGCAGCCTAGGTGAACATAAAAAATACGTTTTACTGATTCCAAACTTTTGAACGGTAAGTAAACACACACAAACCTTTGATTCACATCACAACACAATAAAGACATCTTTAAACTCCCTGTTCTCTTCTGCCATTAGTACTACTTACTTGTGTTTTGTGAAATTTCAGCAGCACGCCCCTCAGTGCGGTTATCAGAGGCCACTGAGGTGACGCTAAAGGTGTATTTGGTGCCGGGTGCAAGTTGTGAGATTAGCGTGGAGGTTTGATTAGTAGTGAGTGAGTTTACACCCCAAGATACTTTATAATACAGGCTGATGCCATTTGGAGCTGTCCAGTCCAGGTTCACTGAGCTCACAGTGATGGAGGGCACAGACAGGTTACTAACAGGCTCAGGGCCTGTCAGTGCAAGAGAGTGGACATGGACATGTGTGAGTGTAAGAAAGTGGACATGGACACCCAAAAATGAAAGTCTGTCATTACTTACTTACTCCCATTAAACGATGTTTAGCAAAACATTTATGCTGCTTTTTGCTGTACAGTGAATGTTGAGGGTTAACAAAAGCTGTCAAGCTCCAAAAAGGAAAAGGCAACTGAGGGAAAATATGTAACATTCCTAAGTTTTGGTTGCTTCCTCACACAAAGCTATCATACTGTATGATTTTAAAAACACAAGTCATGTGATGTGTTTTGTGTCATTTCTAGAACTTGACATGCTCTGGTCATTATTCATTTCATTCCAGAAATTCTGTTAAATATCTTCAAGTGTTCAAGTGCTGAGAGGAGTGAGTAAGCAATGACAGAAGTTTCATTTAGAAATGAAAGTTTTTGTAAATTACAAAAAAAAACTACTGCAAATTAAGAAAACAACTTCATAAATTTGACAACGCATGTGCTGCAAATACTCACAATTCAAAGAATAGAGTAGCATGCAGCAAAAACAGAAACGTGCTGCAAAGACCAACTAGGAAATGTTAAAGGGAACCACAAAGTGACGAACACGGCTGGGACATGTTTATCAATGTTTACTCTGAAATGTGAGATTTTTGTTTATTGTAACAAAGGTTACAATACATCAAAACATCCTCCTCATACTGTAGGTTTTTGCGATTAAATTGCGAGTAATTATCATAATAAATCATATTATATGAAAAAAAAACAAACAAATGGTTATTAGTTAAACTACATAGCTTTACTAAACAAACCATAGTTTAACCATGGTATTTGTACAACTGTGGTTATAAAAAATGTTAATTAATACGGCAAAAAACATGGTTAACTTTTGTATTTGATATGGTAATTTTGTTGTGGTCTGTGCTACTTGTGCGTTTCCTTGTTTGTGTTTTGAGCATTTGTAGCACATGTGCTGTCAAACTGCTAATATTTTTTTTCACCGTATTATGCATTAATTGTGGTCCCAATTATTAATGAAATTGTACAATGTATTATAAGGCATAATTAATGCATTAAAACTACTTTTATAACTGCACACATTTATGTTTTTAAAAATGCTGCGCAGTATCACATATTGCACATTTTTTTAAATGATTATTATTCACGTTTTACTCAAATTAAACAAACGGTAAAAGGATGGTGTTGTTTCAGCTGTCTAAAACACATCATATCCAAATATCTTTTCATTTTAACTTAATTTGCTACATTAAAAAGTAGAAAGATCTTTTGTTGTTGATTGTGGTTGGCTTGGACTTACGGAGAGTAAAAAACTGATTGTTTTGAAACTGGCCTGTCCAGTTCACATACACTGAGGTGGAGTTGAGCTGCGTGATAGCCAGATTGCTGGAATAGTCTGTTGTGCAAGTAGAGAAATATTGAGAATGTGAGTGACTGAAAGAATGAGAAAAGTGCATGAGAGATTGATATGATGAATGTGAAAATGGCAGAAATATTATTTTCTGGGCAACAGTGGCTTTAACGCTCAAAGCCATTAGCAGAAGTGGTCAAAACTTACTGGTGGAGATGTTTGTGCAGCACACATTTGAACAGTTGATCTTGATGTAATATGTGTTTCCAGGCAGCAGTCCAGTTACTGTGATGCTACTCGGAGTGCTAGTAAAGCTGGCGTTCTGCACACTACAGTTGGAGATGTCTCCTACAAACATAGTGATGTCTGAGGTTGTGGGGCTTGTCTTATATTGGCACAGTGAACCTAAATAAAGACACAAAACCAACAAACAGTAGGGAAATAGCCAACATTATATGATTATGCAAATAAAATCAAGTGTCATTATTACACGGCTCTTTGGAATGCTTGATTCTGATTGGTCAGTTGAGACATTTGCAGGTTCGTTCTTTTCAAATAATAACCGCTCCAAAGTAATAACGCATAGCCGGTGCTACTTATATGTTTAAAATCCCTCCGCGCCAACAAAGATTACCGTTTGGCGCCATCTTGTGACAAACACGGGACAACCACAATTAACAATGGAAAATTTAAAATACATCCGTTGTTCTATATTCATATGTAGATGTTATAAATTGTCTTACTAACGTTTAAATGTTAGTCACCTGGTACTATATTGTTTCGCGGAAGGATGAAAATGTTAATTTAAAACAAATTTGCCAATAAAATATTTCAAATTCATATTCATGTCCAGTTTTTTTCCTCATGTGGCAAGTAGCCGTATAATAAGCGGGATAATGCAGAGGTAGCCGGTAGTTATCGCGAAATAAGCCTCTTTCAGCATGATACAAGACCCTCTGCTTCGTGTCGGGTCCTGATCGGCTTATTTCTGTGATAACTACATTATCCCTTACTTAATACAGACTGCACAAATATCAAGAAAAGTGAGTTTATATATGATTATACTTACAGTCAGAGTGCCCACGAGGGATCTGGGGAAGAAAACAACAACATAACTTACAGATGTATTACTGTTTCGTTTTACTTGCTGATCAGCAGCACATGAATCCACAGCAGTAACACGTTTTAAACTACAAATAAAGCACAACGTCTTTGACAACTTCCACTGTGCAATATCTGTTTGAGATGTAGATCTGTTATCTGCACCACACTGACGTCAGAGGAGCTCTATATACAAAAGAGGAAGTATACACGGTATAACATTACGAAAAAAAAGTGAAGTTAACTATACAGTATGTAACTATACATATGTTGAGCCGGTTGGATGACAGTTCTCTTTACCTGTATTGAAATGTAACTAAACCTAACCACAAATCAAAACATCATTCTTCCTTTCAAGTGGATTATTTAGTCAAGGGGGAATTTAGAAACACATGCAAAAGCTACATTTACCAACCACTAGTGAAATTATTTGGGCCAAT
>JAUYWG010000040.1:15182471-15205278 GCA_034779775.1 Enteromius afrohamiltoni
CTCAATACAGCTCATGAAAGTAAATAGGACAGTTATAATGTTAGAATATTTCCTAAGAAAAAAAAGTTCAATTTATGTAAAGTTATGCTGAAAAGATATGTTTATTTCTGCACTCAATACTTGATCCATCTGTATGTATGTATATATATATATATATATATATATATATATATATACAATATACAATATAAAATATTATTCAGTAATAGAGTTATTACTCTATGGCTCCTACAATGCGTTTGCGTCTGATGACCACGGGTGGCGCTGTTGACGTCTATCAACAATGCTGTTACTAACAATGCAGTTAAGCACCACTAGATGGAAGCAGCTACTTAGAATATAAAGTCTGGGTTTTTAAAACATTGAAAAATATGATAAATATGGAATTGAAAGAAAGAAAGAAAGAAAGAAAGAAAGAAAGAAAGAAAGAAAGAAAGAAAGAAAGAAAGAAAGAAAGCGGAAACTTAATGAAAACCTCTCGTGATGTCAGATTCACAAACAGACCCTCTTCGGAGGTACTAAACATCCAGTACGTGCTTTCATTCGCTTTAGGATATGACGCAGTTGCTAATGTGATTGCTGAGGGGACTGGAGAGAGGAGAGGGCACTAAAGCGCATCCCTCTCCACCCCATTCTACCCCGAGACACGTTGCCTAGGTTACACCTCCAGCTGCCACCTGAAGCGAAGCATCGCACCCTCCGCCTCGCGAAAGACAATACCTCACACGCCAACACCTATTGAAAAGCACACAAAAGGGATCTCACGAAACAAAAATATACTCGGAAGAAAGAGACGGAGTATATTAAGCCACGCACGCACTCAGACCCTCCTCGCTGTGATTGTCATTGGAGAGAGGCGGGCTCATATGGAGGGCCGCTGCTCGGCTCTGCAGCGACTGCAGCGTCTCCCGCTGCCTGCTCTTCCTCCGCGCGCGTCTCCGCGAGCGCTGTGATGTGAATATTAATGATGCTGCGCGAATCTCCGCGCTCATTTCCACCGCTTTCACCCATCTGAGAGGTAAGAGCGCATCCGTATTTTACCGTCTACCCTGCGGTTTGCGTTGTTATTGAGTGTCCATTTCATGCTGTGGAAGCGCGCGTCGTGTTTTTGAGGATGCTCAGTCGACGCAGTGTTATTCTCAATGAAGAGGCGAAGCGAGTCAATGAGCAAGGTCTTTCAGAATTGGTGCCTGCACGCATATTTATACTGGCTGTTTCGTTCTTAAAAACTACCTCACCTCTGGGACATGTCATTCAAGCGATCACAAGTCAACATTTGGTGGTCTTTAGTTGGTAAACAACAACTGGTGGTCAGTTGAAGAAGAAGGTCTTTATGTTTATGGGGACGAAAAATAGATCAGAATGTTTATAGACATTAAGAAGATAATTTCACAGGACCCATTGGATGGGTTTGTTGGAGATAGAGGGAAACATTTGTGATCCTTAAATGGCATTCAACAAGTGACTATCTCATTCTGCTATGTGCCTGATATTCTCCAGATAGGCTGCCATCCTGTGTGTGTGTGTGTGTGCGTGTGTGTGTTTGTGTAACTGATTGCTTGCCTGCGTGTGTGGGTGCTCTATGCAGTCAGGTTGTTATATTTTCAGATTTTGTTTTTAGCTTTTGTTTGAATAATTCAGTCTTTAATTCAGGAATAATTTTTAGAAAGGGAGGATTGCTTTTAGACGATGTATTAAGCCAATGAGACTTGAGGGAGACTGGTCCAAATAATCCTCTGCCCATGATTTCAGTCTCTCCAATCTGTGTGTTTTTTTTTTGGAACTCCCATTCATGGAAATAAGAAGGTGCAGCACAATATTGGGCCCAGTCTGCAGGACAAAAACACACTGATTTAACTCATCCAGCATAAAGCGTAATCCTCTGACACAAGCAAGCACAACGAAACACCGGCCCTATAATGTAGGGCTGCAGGTAATCTCTGTCTCTCTCTCTCTTGCACTCTGTTCTCTTTCATCAAAACTATTAAAATAGAAAAATCAGTATAATTCATTGCTGAGAAAAAAAAATTATCCAAAAAATAAGGCCAACAGTTATTGCTGTCTATTGTTGTCGTTAAGTGTGGCTGACGTATTAACTTTGTTCTAATCTCAGACTATAGTTTATCATAGTGTGGAGGCTGTGGAATATGTCTGTTTAGTTTCTGCTGTGAATGTGTGTAGAGTTTCAGGTTGGCTAGCTAGAGATTGCATTGCAGCTTTAAAGAGCTCGATACAATGAATTTGCGTCTCATTGGATACTCTGTGAAAAAAGAAATGGATTTCATATTTGTTTCAAAACACAAAAGGCAGGAAATGCCTATAAATGTTGCAGGAGCCAGATGGGAACTGTGTTTCTCTTTTTTATTCCATTATGGATTGTGTCTGCTGCATGATCCCTTTGCATGTCTGTGTGTGTGGGTGTTAGAGTGTGTATATGTGTGTGTGTGTGTGTGGAGGGGGGTGTTGATTGTGGTTCTATATAAACCATTTGCTGCTGAGTGTATTTGTTTCCATGGTTACCCCCATGCCAATGTAGATCACGTCATCACCAGACCTCTGCAGCTATTGTTTACTGATCGTAGAGGAGAAGACTGAATGTGGGTTCGGCTTTTAGATACGTTCCCCACAGACCTTAAGTTCTTTATTGTTTTTTGTCCTTTTGTCTAGCCTGTTTCTTATACTGCATTTAATTCTTGGATGTCTTGCTTGAATCATGCCTCCTGCTATATTTTGACCACCTGTCATTTTTCTGTGATAGACACACATGGAGGGCTATTTATTCGAAACCGCTCAGTGACTCCTGTTGGTTGACTTGGCACACAGTGTCTTCTGCTTGTATCGCCATCTGTAGCGCTCCGTACAGAGCTGCATGAGTAAGAATGATCATCTACTGCTATATATATATATATATAAATATATATTGACAATATAATGCAATGCAAGTACTTCCTATTTTTTCTTCTCACTACTCCTACTTTGTTTTAGGTCCCGAGAGAGGTGTTTGTCACTGTCATGTGAGCCTAACTTTGCTTTTTTATACAGTAAGTCCTTCATTGTTTATTTATGAGTTATGGTTTTATTACAGTAATAAGATATATGTATTTAAATAACAAGTTCATTGTTGTTGTGTATGTTCAGTGTAGTTTTTTAAGAAAGAAACTGAGGTTGTCATTTTAAAATATGATGTCTTGTGTGAAAATGAAAAGCACATATTCTTTATTTATTAATCTTAACATAAATTAAGCCTGAGTTTAATGCAGTTCACTCAATATCAAACAAAACTTGTATCCAGCAACATTCATTTGCTCAAAAGTGTCAAAGACGGATAAATGCTGTTCTTTTGAACTTTCTATTCATCAAATAATGCTGAAAAAGTATTTTAACATCAATAATGTTTCATTAACATCAAATTACTGATTTCTGAAGAATCGTGTGATAACGATAAACTGTAACAGTATTTCACAAAATTGGAGTTTTAAATGAAAGCAGACTATAGGAGACTTCTTTCTGAAACCTCAAAAAATCGGACTCACTCCAAACTTTGAATAATGAATACAGTGAATACAAATGAATAAGGAATTAATGAAAACATTCAGGCTTATCATAGTGATTAAAATCACTCTTGCTGAGTTTATTGAATTTGTTGTGTAGAGTAGAGCACACTGATGTTAATATATAACAAATATTTTGTACTTTTCCTTACTAAATCTTTAGTTCATGGCCCATTTCATCCTTGGTTTTATTCAGATACCTGTTTTTTCTCTCCCTGTTATGCAGTTTGTGGCTGGGATTTGAATGCTGATTGAGCAAGTGGCATGAGATGATTATGCTTAGGTTTGATGAAAGACAATCTGTGAAGGGTGTGTACTTGTATGAGTGTGTGCGCGCCCGTGTGTATCCTTCAACACAGCAATCTCTTCTCTTTATAGCTCATTCTGATAATTCAAGAGCATCCAGCTGCAGCATGAATAGAGTACAGGAATAAATCAATTAATAATATTCATCAGAGAAGAGAGGTAGAAGAAGACGGGGGAGGTAAAGATGGATAAAGGTGAAATGGATGGAAGAAAACCATTCGCAGATGAGGGTCAGAGGGATGCAAAGAGAGGGGTAAACATTAGAGAAAGATGAAAGCAGAAAGAACCAGGGGAAAGAAGAGAGGGAAGAGATGAGATGAGGGTCAGAGAGATAAAGGAGTGAAAGAAATGGGGACGGGTGTGTTTGTTGCTGAAGTGACTGTTTTTCTTGTAAATGCAGCCTCAGTGATTGTGTGTGTGTGGAGCTGAAGTATTGATCAGAGTGATCCACTCCAGCACTGAATGTTGACTCTGCACTAAAGATGACACACATGCCTCTCTGTCTGACTTTTTGATTTTACGTACAGCACTTACATATATACATATTTCTACATGAATATATATTATGCGTATTGTATATATAGTTACCATTTTGCCTATACTAATATATCAAATATTAGTACGTTTCTTTAAAACTAAAGTTTTAAAATATTTACATAAAAATGGTCACTGTTTCAGACAAAGATGAACGTACATCAAAATCACCACACGGCTAATAACAATTCATTCTCAAGCTTTTTTTAAGACAGCTATAGATTTACTAGCAGATATAGTCCAGACCAATGACAAAACTGCAAAATTGACTGCAAATATCTTTTTATTTTCCTAAATTAATTAGTATTTTTACATATTATTTATCAAAGTACAGCACTGCAGGTACTTTTTAAATGTAATGCAGTATCTATACAATATTCTATATGAGTCGATTACAGGTTACCGTTTCCTGTTTGCATGGATTTAACAAAATTATATTGGCTGGTTTATTCATGGTTAAATCTTAGTCAGGATTTTTTTGTTTCAAAGCAGTGATATTGTACACCTTTAATTTCTGAAAAGTGATAGTCACTATCAGTGCAGGATGTTTAAATATTAAACACAGTGTGTCATAAGCATTTCTGCTGTGAAACAAAAGAAAGGAAGTGATCAAAATTTGATCAGCAGTAACTCTCAAATGATGTGAGAATATTTCACTTTAAATGAGCTGACGTCAGCCTGAGCTTTAACATACTTTGAAACTCAAAAGAAAAAGAATATGATTCCATATGGTCAGTGGTTCTAATTTAATGAACTCAAAATAAAGCAGAAGAACAGTAATCATGCGAAATTAGATGGTGAATGTAATGTAATCAGAAACGTTACTCACTGCTGTTCAAACCTTAAATCTTTTCTTAATGCTAATCATTATGGATCTTGTGATAAGACAGTGCTGTTCACACTGTATATGGCATAACACCTCGTGTTAGCGTTATGTCCGCAGCACTGTCTCATTTGCATAGTCCACCTCTAAATGTGTCATTCCTCCCACAGCAATGCCATGAATTATGAGACTGTACTGCAGAAGCTGTAGTGTACTATTCTGTGATTACATTCAGCTGCATTGCTGCCATTGCCGCTTACTCCTGTTTTTTCACTAAATGATGTCTGTTCCAGCTGTTTAAAGACAGGACGTTTGAAGAACAGCATGGCAGAAGCCCCCATTGGAGAGGACGCACCCAAAGAAAAGGAGAGTGCAACCCCACTTACCCATGATCCCCTTCCAGGACTTGGGGTTGCTCTGTGGGAAAGAGTATTGAAAGCAAGTGTTACAGCTGGTGCTTTCCTCCTGCTGTACACACTGTCTCAACTCACAGTGAGTTTATGCACATTTCTCAAATAATTCCTTGACACGTACATACCGTGTCACACTTTATGCAGATGTGCACATAATTAACTATACATTGACTTTTATTGCTGTATGTGTGTTTCCTGTGTTCACGTTTTGTCTGCGAGTGGCAATTTCTATGTAATTAACAAGTTGAATTTCTTGCATAGCTAAATCATTAAATAATGGTTAACGGGTTTTGTTGTGTAAATGGACAAGATAAAAGGTGTGTTTGAAAATGTGTGTTCTTGTAGGTCTTTGTGTTTGAATGTGTTTGTGCATATAAGTATAGAAAAACAGGCTGTTCCACTTCCAGGGTCTGCTGTGATCGACCCTATAGTCAATAACTGCACCACTTGCCTTCCTGTCTGACAAACTGGCAAACAGCTGTGCAAGACTTATATATATACACATAAATTACCGTTTTATAAATTTGGGGCCAGTACCTGTATGCTTTTTGTATTCTGTTCAGTGATTCTGTTCAGTTACTGCATTAAGAATTGATAATAAAATAATTTCAAATTCATTTCAAATAAACCCTGTTCTTTTGAACTTTCTATTCATCATGCAATCCTGAACAATCTATCATGTTTTTATCAAGGTATAATGCATAATAAGTAAGTGTACTTTGTAGTACAGTATATCTTGTCGTAAATAATTAGAAGCAAATTTAATTGTGACATAATGTGACAATTAATTGATAAGTGTTATATATTTGTATGAACTGGTTTCAACTAGTCATGAGATTGTACAATGCATAATAAGGTGCATTACAAGGCATAATTAATGCATCAAAACTACTTTTGCACAACACATTAAATGTTTTAGTAAAGTTTGTAGCACAAGCGTTTTTGAGCAGGAATTTCGAATATTACAGTGAATTCTGAAGAATTGTGTGGCACTGTAGACTGGAGTCATGGCTGCTGAATATAGAAATAAAAAATAGAAAAGTTGATTTAATTTGGGATAATATGTCACAATATTGCTGTTTTTCATTTTTGATCAAATAAATGCTGCCTTGAACATTAGACACGTCTTTCGAAAAAAAAGGCAGAAAATCTTGCCAATCCTAAACTTTTGAACGATAGTCTATTTGTAGAAAAGAAAATAAATAATTGATTAATTTGAAGTTAAACTTGTGGCAGGCAAATGCCAAATCACATTTAGTAATTCATAGCAATGTCCTGTCTTTCTTTGCCACCAGTAGTTGTTGATATGCAAGTCACGGTTGTCTTTGAAGGGTTTGTGTGTAATAATAAGTGTGTTTTGATGATGTGTTCAGGGTTTGTGGGTCCTTTACATGCTGAATGGATACAGGGCTTTTCCAGCAGCACATAAAGTTTTGGATCTCCTTCAGTACCTTCTCTCCACCAGTGATGCCTATGATCAACAGGTGAAAACACATTTAATATTATGTGGCCTTAACTACTATGTACTAAGGTTTGGGACAGGTTTGTTGTTACGGGTAAATAAGGGTGGGGGTTAAGGTATGAGGGGTGGGTCAACAGTGTAATTACAAATGTAATTGCAGAAATTAAAAACGTGTGTACACGTTAAGTGTATTGTATCAAATTATTAATTCAAATGTAAGTATTAGTAGTTAAGGCCAAGTAATATAAAGAGGGACCGAAATATCTTCTCTTATGTGAAAGAGAATTTTATATCATACGTTGTTCACTCTGTGCAGATGGAGATATGGAGGGTAGAAAGCTTGTTGCCCCTCATAGCCACACTCTTCTTAGGTGTAGTCATCCTTGGTACTGGAGTGAGTATGTTCGTTTTGTTTTTGTCTTTTTGTTTCACGGTATAAAGGGTTGCTGCAGATGATTAGAAACAAGCATGCACTCGTTGCTTTGTTTAAAGCTTGAACTTTCCTTTCTCCCCCCACTTGCTGTCACAACAGACGCTGTTCTGCATTAAAACCCTGGTGCCTGGCAACCCATCTTGCTTCCCTGACGACCGTCGTCAGTCCATGAGCAGACAGCCCTCCTTTACATATTCAGAATGGACAGATGCTAAACAGGAGGATTTCTATGAGCTGGATGCTGTTCCAGAGACGCCTGTGTTTGACTGCTTTATGGACATGAAGCCCGAAGCTGACCCTGTCACTCTCACTGTAAAACCTGTGGGTTTGCAGGAAAGGTAAGAAAAGTAAATCTTTATGCATTTGATGTATATTAAATTGATGGATTGGCAATCTGGTAATGTGGCTTCAGCTATGTGAAAGTATGCTAAAAGACATATAAACCCCCATGCATTTTAGAGCATTCTATGACTCGTTCAGTGGTTCCCTCTAATTTCTAATGGCTACTTTTAAAAGGCCAGTTCAGCATGTAATAGAGCAAAAACAGCTTGTTTACATACTCTTTCATTCTTTTTTGTCTGTTGCTTAAAAGAAAAAAAATAGTAACTTATAGCAAATTACTTAAGGCCGCTAATTTGTCTACCAGTGGTTGACAGCTGTTGATGCACTATTACCATTTAAGATGACACACTTTAATATTGTATAAGATTTCTATTCACTTTATTATTTTGTTTATTATTTTATTAAAAAAGACGTGAAGCACAATAATATTAATATCACTATTATTATATCAGTATTTTGTTATATTTAATGCGTCACTATGTGTAGTGTGAGGAACAAACCAAATCGTCAGGTACCCTTATGATAAGATCTTTATGTAAATCTGACCTTGAACTGACTGCAATGTACTCCGGACTGTTTTTTATGTATAACATTTTTTATTTTTAACCGTTTCATTTTCATTTCAAATCAATTTTTAAATTATGTTTTATTCCTGTGACTATTTTCTATTTCATTTTATGAATATTTTCTTTTCTTTTCTTTTCTTTTCTGTAAAGCACTTTGAATTACTATTTCGTATGAAATGTGTTATATAAATAAACTTACCTCTCCTTGCCTAAAATGGCCCAACTCTATTATAATACAATACAGGTCGGCTGTAAGGACCCAAAATGGGCTGATTTTATGCCCCAGTACAGCCCTGCTATATTCTATAAATAATTTGTTGTTGTTTCCTTCTAGAATATTCTTGTGATGGCTCAGCATTTAATGAGACAGTGCTGAATATTTTAATGAGGAAAGAATCATAAATACAGAAGTGGTGTTGGTGGAAAGGCTAACCACTTGTGTCATAATTAAACATGGAAAAGCAATTGTTTAATATTTAAAGGCAACTTTAAATAAATATTTTAACACAGATGATTTTCCTTTTTATTTATTCAGAAGTTCATACACTAAAGTGCATAAATCAGAAATGTCTAGGTTGCAAACATAACCCACGTTCCCTGAAGGAGGGAACGGAGATGTTACATATGGGAACTCACAAGAGAGACCAATTGCCTTTGAGCTTTAAATAAAAGGCCAATAAATATTGATATTCATTCATTCATTCATTCATTGAGCAGATAAAGAGCTCTGAGTGCAGTCAGTGTAGAGGTGCAATGCTCGTACAGGACACAACAACTCTAAGGCCGGGTCTGCCTCCTCCTGGGGCAGAACTTGCAGGTTCACTACCTGATCGCAGAAGGGCGTGGTAGGAACCTTGGGCCAGGGTCTCAAAATAACATGAGAATCAGCCGGGCCGAACTCTAGGCACTCTTCTTCGACAGAGAAGGCTTGTAGGTCCCCCACCCTTTTGATGGAGGCCTATGCAGTCAGGAGCTCTGTTTTCAGCGTGAGATATTTTAAGTTCACTGACAGAAGAAGCTCGAATGGGACCTGCCGCAGGCCCTGTAGGGTGACGGCAAGGTCCCAAGAGGGTATGAGGTGTGGTCTCGGGGGATTAACCTGACGCTCACCTCTGAGGAACCTTACGATGAGTTGGTGCTTCCTGAGGGATGCAACCTCCACTTCATTGTGATATGCTGCTATGGCAGCAACATACACTTTGAGAGTCAAAAGTGACAGCCTGCGCTCCAACTTCTCCTGCAGGAAAGAAAGCACCACTGCGATCGTGCATCTCTATGGGTCCTCTCCTTGAGAGGAACACCAGTTGACGAACAGACCCCACCTCAGAGCTTAAGCCTGCCTCGTAGAGGGAGCTCTTGCCTGAGTGATGGTATCTATCACAGCGGGAAAGAGGCCAGAGAGGACTGCCATGTCCCGTCCAGGAATCAGACATGCAGGTTGAGGTCCTTGCTCAAGGGGATCTTCCAGGGAGGGGCTGCCGTGAGGAACATGAGGTCGGCAAACCAGGTCCAGGAAGGCCAGTATGGCGCTACCAGCAGAACCTGCTCCTCATCCTCCCTGATCTTGCCCAGTGTCTGTGCAAGGAGGCTCACTGGGGGAAAGGCATACTTGACCCCAGGGGGCCAGCTGTGTGCCAGTGCATCCCTGCCGAGTGGTGACTTGTCGAGGGAGTAATACAGCCGGCAATGAGCAGACTCGGGGGAGGCGAAGAGGTCTAACTTGGCCTCGCCAAAGTGTCTTTAGATCAGCTGAACTACCTGGGGGTGGAGCCGCCATTCTCCAGGGTTGGTGGACTGCCGTGAAAGCTTGTTGGCTGCACGGTTGAGTGTCCCTTGAATGTGATTTTAGCCGAATTTGACTCCACAGGAGCAGATGGCGGGCGAGTTGTGACATGCGGCGGGAGCGCAGACCACCTTGTCTGTTAATGTAAGCTACAACTGCCGTGTTGTCCGTCTGGACCAGCATTGGTCAGGAGCGATGCAGGGCCAGAAACACGGCTAACAACTTAAGGCAATTGATATGCCAAAGCCGTCGGACGCCTGTCCAGGAGCCGGGAGCTGCTTGCCCCATTGCATACAGCACCTCAGCCCATGGAGAAGGTATCCATGTTGACCACAACATGCCTGGACACCTGTCCTAGGAGCACTCCTGCCCGTAGGAAGTAAGGGCCGGACCACGGGCTGAATAGGCAGCAACACTGCGGGGAAACGCCAATCCGGAGTGTGCCATGCCCATCTTGGGGCTTGATCATGTAACCAACGCTGAAGCAGTCTCATATGAAGCAGCTGCCATATGCCCTAGGAGCCTCTGAAAAGTCTTGAGAGGAACCACTGTCTTGTGCCTGAAAAGGTCTAGGCATTTCAGCATGGTCTGCGTGCGCTGGTTGATGAGGCGGGCAGTCATTTGAAAGCAACCCTTGAAAGCAAACCGCAGAAGGGGTCTGTGTTGAGGCAAGATCGAGACATGAAAGTAGGCATCCTTCAGGTCGATGGCTGCAAACCAATACTGGCTCCGAATGCATGTTAGTGTGCACTTCAGGATGAGCATTTTGAACGGCAGCCTGAGAAGGGACCGATTCAAAACCTGTAGATCCAGGATGGGTCTCAGCTCACCGCTCTTTTTGGGCATGATGAAGTAAGGACTGTAAAACTCTGACCTCATCTCGGCTAGAGGGACAGGCTCGATTGCATCCTTCGCCAGTAGGACTGCAACCTCCGCACACAGGATGGCGGCATCACTGTCTGAGCGGATAGTGGTTTAGCGGATGCCGCGGTACCTGGGCGGTAGCCAAGACGTACCGTCCGTATCAACCACTGCGAGGGGCTGGGAAGCACTATCCATGACTGATCCCAGAAGGATGAACGTCCTGGAGAAAAGTTTGGCTGCTCTGTGCAGCACCTACCTGCTTCCCTGGTTCCTTCGCTGGCAAAACAGTGCTCCAGGTCAGCATCTGAGGAGACAAAAAGGGTTGGGTCAGCTGAGTGTACAGAAGCTCCCGGCCCTCCTCCAGGAGGAAAGGAAAGGAAGTGGCCAGGTTTCCCATACTATGAATTGGTGCATCAGTGCACGCCAATATTTATTGGCCTTTTATTTGAAGCTCAAAGGCAATTGGTCTCACTGGCGAGTTCCTGTATATAATGTCGAAGTGATTCGACTGAAAAGGTAACTAGTAGTCAAAGTAGTCATCACTTATTTATTTAACAAATTTTTTACTAATTTACTAGTTTTAATAAACTAGTTTTAATAAAACTTTATCCTTTACTTACACTGTATATTCAAATAACATTGTCACACAAACTCTGTTGCGATTATCAGGAGAGGATCTAACGTATCGCTGACGCTGGACATGTGCACCCCTGGTACTACAGAGCCCTACGGAGCACTGCTGTCCCCTAGAGAGCAAAGCACACAGGAGTACCTGCAGAACGCATCCAACCTGCTGACCCCTGAGCAGCTGCACAAGCGTGCTCTGGACGACGCTGTACTCCAGACAGAGTTCTACGTGAGTTTTACTCACAGTAACATCCATGTACAACATAATACATGGGTCGTAATATGACAGCACTTCTTATCTTCTGATTCTTGTGGAAACAGGAAACACCCATGAACTTCGTGGACCCTAAAGAATACAATTTTCCTGGCGTGGTGAGGAAGAATCGCTACAAAACCATACTACCAAGTGTGTATTATATTCTGCATATAGTAAAATGTGGAAAAGGCGGATGAGGTTTGTAACTGATGATATTGGCATGTATTTGAATTTGTAAGATTTTAACTCTAAATTGCAGACACACATAGCAGAGTGTGCTTAAAAGCAAAAGAGGAAGATGATTTTCTCAGCACCTACATCAACGCTAATTATTTGAAGGTGAGTATGTGTTAGCATCAAATAAAAATCTTATTTTGCTTGTTGATAATGTATGTAAGCTGTGATGTGGTCATTTTTAATTCACTTAAAGGGGTCATATGATGCAATTTAAAAATGTATTTGTCTTTGGAGTGTTACAAGCTGCATAGATAAGATCCCTGAGGTTGCAAAGATTAAAGTTTTAAACCTAAGAGATATTCTTTATAAGTAATAAACCTGAAGTTATTACTTATTATTACCCAGCTCGTTTAAACACTTTTCTACATCACAGAGTGGGTTTATTTTCAAACCCCGCCCAGATGTTTATACAAAGTTACATTTAGGTTGCTTGTGAAACTGCTTTCTTTGTGCTTCCAAAAGAGGACACAACTAGAATGTGAGTGTGTGTTTAATGATTTTACGGAGAACTGATTCCTAAAACCTATGCTGGCTGCACACAGAGACTATATAGTGGAGCAATTCTACCTCGGTAAGGTTTTGAGCAGTGAAGGGGAGTTATGTTTACGAGCCGCATTCAACGTGATGCTTAAAAAGACAGTATTAAGTCATGATAATGAGTGATTATGTCCCCACTAGATGCAGCGAATGATTTGCTTGTAATGTGTTTATTGGTTAGAAACATATACTTTACTGAAAACTCTTTTTAAACACGGAAGACATACAGACAATGCAACTTAATATAACCTTGACAAAAAAAAACACAATACAGGACAGAATACAACGGGCTTTTAAACTCTAGGGAAACTATGGACAGGTGAGGAACACAGGTGGGACGGATAAACTCATTAACCAAACAAGAACAGGAACAAGACCATAAGACATAAAGGAAATCATAACAAAACCAAAGACATAGAACATGGACATGGGCGTGACATCATCTCCCTCTCCTAGAAGGTGCGTCTTCGAACCTAGCAACATCCCAGAGGGGAGGGGGGGTGAGCACCCTGGAAGCCGTACGGGGCAGAGTCACTGGTCGCCTCTAGGGTGGATCAGCAGCCTTGATTTTCTTGGGGAGGCTTCCCTTTTCTCTGGGCTGTGGCTCTTGCAGCGTGCTCTCAGGGGAACACTCGTGCAGCGTAGACTATGAAAGGTGCTCGTGCAGTGCAGAATCTGGGGGGCGCTCATGCAACTCACGCTCAGGGAGTGGATTTGGGAGCAGTTCTCCTGACCGTAAATCAGGAACTGGATCGGGGATCGGCACTTCTGGCTGTGACTCTGGAACAGGGATCGGCACTCCTGGCCGCAATCCAGGGACTTGAATCGGGATTGGCACTCCTGGCTGGAATCTGGGGGCTGGAATCGGGATCGGCACTCCTGGCCGAAGATCAGGAACTGGAATCGGGATCGGCACTCCTAGCCGTAATCTAGGTGCTTGAATTGGAATCGGTACTCCTGGCCGAGGCTCTGGAACTGGATTCAGGGTCGGTGCTACCAGCTGAAACTTTGGGACTGGACTACGATCTGGGCCACGTGGATTGGAATACGCAGAGATTCGGATTCGCTGTCAGGGAGCTTTCATCAATTTGCCTCCATATATTGAAATCACTTTGGGTGCTGATACAAATTTGACTCTATATAACAAAGTACCTTTGGGTGCTGATACTAATCTGCCTCCATAATGCGCTGCTTTAGGAAGCGGCTCCCACTGAATGGTGAGGCGCGAGCCGGGCAATTAAGGGCACTTTCCCCATCATCGCTCGTGAGGCTCAGGAAGAGGAATGAGCCCGTTGAAACGGTGGAGGAATTCCTCAGGGCTGATCATTATCCTTCGTGCTGTATGGTGGTTTCGTTCTGTCATAGCATTGTCCGTGCAGGAATGAGGCAGAGACGTGAGCATAGCGTGAAACATATACTTTACTGAAAACTCTGTTTAAACACGGAAGACATACTGTACAGACAACGCAACTTAACATAACCTTGACGAAACCACAATACAGGACAGAATACAATGGGCTTTTAAACTCTAGGGAAACTACGGACAGGTGAGGAACACAGGTGGGACGGATAAACTCATTAACTAAACAAGAACAGGAACAAGACCATATATAGACATAAAGGAAATCATAACAAAACCAAAGACATAGAACATGGACATGGGCGTGACAGTAATAAATATGAGCCCTATGCCATAGCTTTTATCATTTATTCCGAGATCACTATCTGGTAGGAGACTGTAATGTTTGCAAAAGTGTGCAGTATTTCTAATCACATAGAAATGCTATAAGCTGAAAAAGGCTTTCTAATCAACCTTTCTTTCTTTCAAACTTTTTTAGGGCTATGGAGGGAAAGAAAAGGCTTACATTGCTACACAGGGTCCAACTGTAAACACAGTGGGGGATTTCTGGAGGATGGTTTGGCAAGAGCGCTGTCCCATTATTGTCATGATCACCAACATTGAAGAAAAAAATGAGGTCTTTATATATGCACACATATCACATGATTGGGAGCAATCATACTTTCATGCAGAGCAATTAAACATCTTTGAGATTTGAATAATTAATATGTATTCTCTCCTTAATGATGAGGGTTATACAAACTTGAATTAAATTCAAAATAATTTTTGTCCAACCCATAGTCCTCTCACTATGTGATACTTAGCACAAGCCTAAGCTGAAAATCAAACAAATTATCATATTCTTAAAAGTTAATATGCAACTTCAGGCATTTTGTAGAAGTTAAAAAGTAAATAAAGACACCAGGGTTGAGGTGATTTAGATTTTTTTAAATATATATATGTATTTAGGTGAATTCCAGTGAGTTGTCAGAAATCATGAATAGAATTTATCTGAATGGTTTAAAATGGACTAAACTGGACTGAATAAAACATATATGAATTATAAAACAAACATTGTGTGTGTATCCTACAGAAATGCACAGAATACTGGCCAGAGGACAGTGTCATCTGTGAAGATATCGAGATCACTGTCGAACAGGTCATCCAGGCAGATGACTACAGTCTAAGGATTTTCACTGTGAAGGTTTGTTTTGTGTTTGAGTGTGTGTTTATGTGTCTAGGATGCTTATGTTAAAATGTTTTAATAAAAATAACTGATATAACTGAATTTGTTTGTGTTTTATCTGCAAATTAATAACTAAAGGAATGTTTATATTTATATTCATTAATTTATCTGTTACATTTTTACCAAACATTTTTCAAAATGATACTAACTGAATTTTGACACATTTCAAAGTTGTGCTGAAAGTATAGAAAGACTGCAAGCCCCTAGGATACCCAAGCAGTTTGGTGACAGTGACACCTATAGGTTAATATTGCATTGCAACATTGAATTTGTTTACAGCCCATGAAAGACAAGACAATTGACTGTATCGCATTTTTGCATCTTTTAGAATTGAACTAGAATTCAGAGACAAAAAAAGTTAAATCTGAGAATGCAGATCACGTACTGTTTTTAAAAGCCATCACAAAAGTAATTTTTTCTAGTCAAAGACAATTTCTAAATTCCGTTTTTAATGCAGAAATTACAATACATTATAACTAATAAAGATTAGACTAATACAGAAGGGTCTTCTAAAAGTTTGTGTGAAAGACAAGAAAGATAAGAGGGCCCGAAAGAGAGAAGTTCAGGTTAGGCACAGTATTTTTTTGCTTCTGTTTCCTCTGGAGGAATGGCTGTCATGGCAACAAATATTCTTAGCAATGCAGTGTTTTACATAATTGAAGGAAACATAGTTAATGGCAAAATCTGTGTACGATATCTTAAAGAGAAATAGTGTGTAGAGGTGTTAGTATGGGCACCATTTGGTATGTATACAGGATATGATGTTGGAGATTACCAACCTGATAATCATTTTCCCTAATAATATTTTAACAATCATGTTTATGTGTCTACTTTCTCAGTTGTTTAGAATCATAACTAGCCATTTGTGAATTATTATTGATCAGTCAAATGGGTTTGCAAAAAGATGTGAAATTGTTCTTGATTCAGTTTAATTCATTTGAACACACCCCCAGTACTGATGAAGGCTATAAACACTCCTGTCTTTACATGTGTGTGTTAACTCTATATGATTTATGAGTGCCAAATCAAATGGTTAGTTTTGTAGAGTGTGCACCCGGCTTTACTGAACTGCAAATGTTCATTAACAAGTTGGTGAATGTTTGTGTGTGTAGAGTGAGGGTGAGGAGCGCACTCTCAGACAGTACTGGTACACATCCTGGCCAGATCAGAAAACTCCAGATAAGGCCCCGCCTCTTTTAGAGTTGGTTAGGGAAGTGGAGGAAGCGAGAAAACAGGCTCTGCCCAACAGTGGCCCTGTCATTGTCCATTGCAGGTAACATACACTTTTCAAAAAAGTTGTTAAAGTCACAATAAATAGATAAAGCTAATATATTTAAACACTGTTTTCTCTACTCTTAGTGCTGGGATTGGACGCACTGGCTGTTTCATTGCTACCTCTATCTTGTGCCAGCAACTGAGCAATGAAGGGGTGGTTGACATCCTGAAGACTACTAGCCAATTACGCTTGGACAGGTAAATATAGATGTACTGTATGTCCTTTAAAATATAAGTGTCAGTTTCAGACAGCAGCAGAATAAATGTTAGCTGTTTGGCCTCAATGGTATCCTGGCCAACCTGAAGTCATGGAGAAAAATCCTCACCAGACCTGCTGATGCTAGTTTAGGCTACTTTAATTGCCAAGCTGAACTGCTAAATGCCATTAAAGACCCAAAAATTTAAATTCTGTCATTCATTGCTCACACTCAAGTCTACTCAAACCCTCAAGACTGTTCATCTTCAGAGTTAAAATGTTTTTGCCAAGTTCAAGGTCTAGAAAGGTAGTAAGGACACAAATAAAATAGTCCATGTGACATCAGTGGGTCAATCGTACTATTATGAAGCTATGAGAATACATTTTGTGCACAAAGGGAAAAAGGTTGTGGGTGGGTTTATTTCAAAAGTCCAACTCCTGCGTCAGCAGCATCACACTTTTGTTTGTCGTACTCTCATAAATGCTGGTGGAGATGGATATGGAAGGGAAGAATTGTTGAATAAATCTATTTTTATTTACTTTTTTCAGAAAAAAATTTATTTGAACCACTGATATCACATGGACTTTCTTTAACAATGTCCCTTTCTTCTATAGTATGGTTTTGTGCCTTGAACACGGTAGTTGAGTCGCTGTATATTCAGGGTCAGAAAGATCCAGGATTTTTATTTAAAAAAATGTCTTAATTTGTCCTCCAAAAGATAAACAAAGGAGTCACAGGTTTGTAACGACATGAGGGTGAGTTATTAATGACACAATTTTTATTTTCGGGTGAACTGTCCCTTTAAGAACATCAACAGTTGGTCTCATGCTGTTATTGCTGTGATTTCAGAGGCGGCATGATCCAGACAGCAGAGCAGTATCAGTTTGTTCATCATGTACTCAGCCTGTATGAAAGACAGCTTCAAGAGACCTCAGAAGAGTAAAGCCTCCATGAGCGCACAACCTTCACACCACTCCTCACAAGAGCAGTTGACCTTCATCCGAACACATGGGGCAGGGACTCAATCTCATGTCTTCGAACACAACAGAAGTTTTAGGAGCTGACCCATTGTTAGATTTTAGCTGAGTCCAATCTCCCAATACCTAATTTACACCAATTAGTTATTAAATATACTTCTTTTCTTT
This sequence comes from Enteromius afrohamiltoni, assembly GCA_034779775.1. Classification (NCBI taxonomy): domain Eukaryota; kingdom Metazoa; phylum Chordata; class Actinopteri; order Cypriniformes; family Cyprinidae; genus Enteromius; species Enteromius afrohamiltoni. Next base: position 15,200,408 of record JAUYWG010000040.1, read on the forward strand.
ACCATAACAGTAACATACAGCGGACAGTTATGTCATACACAAGTACTGCCCACATAATAACGCTCAGCAGACCATCAGTTCTCAAATGCGACAATGTCTGAATGCGTGCATACTTCAAACACAATGGTTTGAACACAAAAACAAGCAAGGCCTCCATTTATGATGTACATTTAACATTAGGTTTAGGGACCTCCTCAATTTCTGAGCCTACGAGTACAGCAATTTTCCTTTTACTGCTAAGACATTTTTACAGGATTTATAACTCAGTGTTAAGATGAGATTTGTTGTAAAGTGTGCGAGTACATTCACGGGTCCTACATGTTGAAAGATCAACCTCTTGGCAATCTGAACATCAGTATGTTTGCGTTTGCATGTGTGTGTCTCAGAAACAGACGGGGAGAGAGATGTACTGTTTACTACATGTTCGATGATTATCAGACTTTAACTCCGGATGTGCGGTTGGTCTCTAGAAGAGGTTAGCCTACCACATTTAATACAAAATGGCCTTAATATGTGTCTCTCTGTTCGTACTGGGGTCTGTATGGTTGTGTGTAAATGTTGTCGGGCAGAGCTAAAGGCAGTGTGGTGTTACAGCCTGTCATCGTCTCATTCGGTAAGACCGAGAGAGGGACAGAGACTGATCTGCGTACAGAATGATCTACATTTTCCCTCAGCATACCTTTGCCTTCTCGATTTGCGTGTTGTCAGACGCTATATTGTGTGAAACATTTTAGTTGGACTCTAAAACGCATTGATGCTGCACCTCAAGGTTTTATGTATCAAAATGCCGAAACACTGTATCCAACTAACGTTAAATTTGTAAATCACAGCTTGTATCAATAGCAGAAATCATGACAATGGGACTTATATAGTTGTGATGTTTTTTGCTCTTTTCTGTTTCTTTTCTGAGCTTGTTTTACTCTGGTTACATTTAACATTGTTTATATGTGGGTCTGCGTATCTGATTAGTTAAGACGTATAATCAGTATTTGCCCGAGTTGGCAGCTCGTACAGCTTTGCTGAGACTTGCAGTTTGCATGAGCAAGTACATTTTGAACTTCTTTTTAATTATGAGCAAGGACATGTTTAAATTAGAAGCAGACATCTGTGTGTGATTATGTGCAAAAGCTTTTGATACAGCAGAGTGTCTGCTGTTGGAATAAGCGTCTTCAGTCCGACGGACTCGTGTGATCCAGCTGGAAGTACCAATGCAAGCTCTCCTCTCAATTTCTTTAGACAGTACTGCTACCACCCTATTGTCTCCAGTCGTTCTCGAGCTAGTCATGTGTCCTCAAAATTATGTTTCCTTCCAGGCAGCTCTGAGCTGAAATTAGGAGGTTTGCAGAAGCTTGAAAACACCTCCTTTATACACAAGAGATTGTACTTTTTTTTTGGTAAGTGTTGTTAGTTCAAGGCCAGAAATGAGAATGACCTTCATTCACGTGCTTTAATCGCTGCTGTTATAGTCTTTTTATTATTGCAGAACTGCTTTCGTGTTTTAGTTGGTACTGAGTAATTGAACTTTATTATTTGTTTTTAATGAACTGACATATTAGTCCTATTTATTGAAAGAGTTTTGTCTGTTTTGTGCTGTTATTACACTGCCAAAGACTGTAGTGATTGGTCCATACCACAAAACCTGAACAATCTGAACTCTGTATTTACAAACTTTGAAAAACCAAGTTTTAACACCAACATGTGGAATTGTGTACATGTATGAAACCAGCATTTATATATTTTTAAAGTGAAAAATCTAAAGTCCCACTGTAAAACCTGTTTTCTCACTTACACATCCTTTCTTTGATCAGTTTATCTTTTCTTACATGCATATTCATATATTATTTAATGCCACTGTTTGCCTCCTTTTCAAATAAAATATATATATATATGGATATATAATTTGTAGAGCTCGATTTTGATTTCGTTTTGAAGTTTTATTCGATTATTCTTTTTTAATTTTACAGTATAGTTCAAAAGTTTGGGGTCAGTAATATTTTTCTGTTTTTGAAAGACGTCTCTGAGGCCACATTTGTTTATTCTAAAATACAGTAAAAAGTGTGTAAAAAATGTCATTTATTCCTGTGATGGAAGAGCTGAATTTTCAGTCTTTAGAAGTTATTCTAATATGCTGATTTGGTGCTGAAGTAACATTTCTTATCATTAGCAATGTTGAAAACTGCTGTGCTACTTGATATTTTTGTGCGAACCATGATAAGTACTTTTTCAGGAATCTTTGATAAATAGACATTTCAAAAGAACATTTATTTACAATAGAATACTGTTGTAACACTGTGAAAGTCTGTTACTGTAACTTTTGATAAATTTAATGTATCCTTGCTGGGGGGGGGGGATTAAACAAACCTTACTACCCCAATATTTTAAATGGTTGAGTAAATTATTATTCCTCTCTTATCATTTTATGGAACTAGTTTCTCCATTGAACATCTGTGCCTTGCTTCTAGTTAAACAGCTACTTTTTTTTTTCCCTTATCTGAGATTTTTTTTTATCTTAGACAGCATATGAGTGCACAGTTTTTGTCATGTCAAACTAATACAAAACTGATCTTATGAGGTCCAAGTGAGTGAGGAAACAGGTTTTTTTTTTTAACAAAGATCAATCAACTTCTTTAGAGGAAAATAAATACAAGCCCTATTCACAGCATTTATGTCAGTTACCACAGAAAATAATTTACACTTTAGAGTGAGAATCGCTTGCTGACAATCTTTGAGTGACTGGTCTGGCCTGTAAAAGCTTTCACTTTCACGTTATGTGTTTGTGTAATGTATAACCAGAAGTTCATCAACATTGAAAAGTGTTTTCTGAGGTAATCACTATAAATGGCATAAATGCTGTGGACCGTGCCTAAATGCATTCAAACCAGGACTTTCCTTACAGAAATAATTTTGAAATGTTGAACCGAATCTCTGTGTGTCTGTTACATGCCACCCTGATGGCCGTTAACTGGTTTTGTACATTGTCTGCCAGGACAACTTTGCTTGAACATTTCCAAATCATCAATCTATAGGACTACACTGTTTTAGGCCAGTGATATTATTCACTGTGAGAAGATTCTATTCTAAAAGGACAGAGTAAAGCAGGCCATTAGTAGCCTTAATCACCAGTGATCACACAAATTAATCATGTTTTCATTAGGTGCACCAATTTGTTATTTTAATGTCAAATGAAATTATTTCATGTTAGAATCAATGTTATAGTTCAAAGACTGAGAGAAGGGCCAGTATATCAGTTTAGAGAAGTCATACCCCTCCCCCAGCTCACTGCCCACTCACTCTCAGTCGGACCCCTCTTCCTACAGAACACTCCATCTGTCGGCCCCGTCTGCGTTGCCAGAGAAGAGTAACAGACACACAGGCACCAGCAAACAAGGATATCATTATATCATTCACACAAATTAGATCCTGGGCCAAACTAGCTTGGATTATATCCACATAACAGTGATTTTAATATATTTAAAAGAGAGTGTGCTGTTTTATGTTTAAATGGATATGAATTTAATCCTCATGAACGACTCACTACCAGCATAGTATGTCTTTATGCACTACTGTACAAAGCTAAAACAAGCACAAAGATGAAATACTGATTTAATGAATGTGAATGCAGAGGCTTGTGCCTCGGCTGTCTTAATTGCTCATATTTCAATGCCACCTGAGTATTTGCTTCTTTAATCACTCAGAATAATTTCAAGTTTATTTTTATTTTTTTCAAGAAACCATGTGTTGAGCGGTGTTTTAATATTTTCTTCTTATTTATTGTCCTGTGGTTTTGGTTGAAATGTTTGGCCCCGGCCCCTTGATCTGAAAAAAAAAAGGGGAAAAAAAGAAGAAGAAATGTTTTGGTTGAATTTTAATCCTGTTCTATAGTGAAATAGATGTGGTTTGAAAATTAAATTTGCCTCATTGCTTTCGTATTGTTCCACTGCTGTTGAATCCAAATAGAATGTAACATGACTAAGTTTACAATATTATGGCTTGTATAATTGGTATAAGCTTTAATTTTTAAATAAAAGTACCTTTCTGTTAATCAGGACCATGGGGTGATTGGACTTTGATTGACATGGAGATAAATGCATAGACATCAGGTTATACATAAAAGCTGCAAAATCATAATTCTGAGCCTTCTGATACTGGTGAACATCATTTTGGTGTATGTAGTCCTCTGTGTGAATGAGAGCATAAAATAAATGTTACGCAGGTCATAAATACCCAAAGAACATCATAATCTTTGTCTCAGAGAGGGGGAATTAATTTTACTCTCGAGTTCATTATTTTGCAACTACAGTAGATCTCAATTCCACCTGGATTAAAATGACTCTGGTCACCTGAAAATAATTTGTTTCTATTTATTGGACAATTAGTTAATTAGTTAGAAATGTGCAGGGTAACACTGATGGGAGTGGTTAAGGAAAGAAAATATGACGTGACAATATATTCTGTGGAGCTGCCAGGGAGCAGCACTTTCTGTATTAGCATCTTCTAACCAGCAGAAGGGGCTAGAGTACAATACAGACACAAAACATCAGTTCTGGAATAACATCACTGTCCAGAGCTGCAATGTTAATTGCAACCCTAAATCTTACATTTCTCATTTCATCTACATTTTAATGAATGGCAACTGAGTTGTATTGATGTATTGCTAAGAGTGTATTGCAAATGTTGTTGATTAGGCTGAATGTGGACATAATGAATATGGATTTGGAAGACGTTTTGGACAGATTTGGAAGAACAGACCCATTTTTACTTTATTTTCTCTATTATTTTGTATTTTAGTGTGCATCTACAGGTCCTTTTCAAAAAATTAGCATATTGTGATAAAGTTCATTATTTTCTGTAATGTACTGATAAACATTAGA
>JAUYWG010000040.1:15213811-15230716 GCA_034779775.1 Enteromius afrohamiltoni
GTTTTAATATTGATGATTTTGGCATACAGCTCATGAAAACCCAAAATTCCTATCTCAAAAAATTTGCATATTTCATTCGACCAATAGAAGAAAAGTGTTTTTAATACAAAAAAAAGTCAACCTTCAAATAGTTATGTTCAGTTATGCACTCAATACTTGATCAGGAATCCCATTATCATGTAGGAGAACTGAACATTATCATGGTTACCAAAACCATGATAATCACTAGAAATTAGGTGCCTTACAACAATATTAGTTGTATATATCATTTTTATTGTTGTTTTTATTATTGATAATATCTTATATTGATGCACAATGTTGAAGGCACATATACTTAAATGCAGCTAGATAGCTCCAGTCTTTTTAACATGACCAGGAGTACAATGCCATTGCAGCCCAAATACAGGTGCATCTCAAATTAGAATACCAAGTATATTTATTTTAGTAATTCAACTCAAATTGTGAAACTTGTGTATTAAATAAATTCAATGCACACAGACTAAAGTAGTTTAAGTCTTTGGTTCTTTTAATTGTGAAGATTTAGGCTCACATTTAACAAAAACCCACAATTCACATCTCAACAAATTAGAATATGGTGACATGCCGATCAGCAAATCAACTCAAAACACCTGCAAAGGTTTCCTGAGCCTTCAAAATGGTCTCTCAGTTTGGTTCACTAGGCTACACAATCATGGGGAAGACTGCTGATCTGACAGTTGTCTGGAAGACAATCATTGACACCCTTCACAAGGAGGGTAAGCCACAAACATTCAGTGTGAAGTAAGCTGGCTGTTCAGAGTGCTGTATCCAATCATGTTAACAGAAAGTTGAGTGAAAGGAAAAAGTGTGGAAGAAAAAGATGCACTACCAACTGAGAGAACTGCAGCCTTATGAGGATTGTCAACCAAAACCGATTCAAGAATTTGGGTGAACTTCACAAGGAATGGACTGAGGCAGGGGTCAATTTCAAAATTAAATTGTTAATTTCCACAGTCTGCGATGGCTTGGAGTGCAACGCCATCTGCTGGTGTTGGTCTACTCTTGTGTAGACAGACCTTTGGACTGACGGCTGAATTCATAGCCGCTTACTTTGGTCAAGGCCCGCCCATAAGGCCGTTTAACTGACATGTCAAACAACCAATCACAGTTCGTTTCGTTCAGCGTCACGTTTCGGGGTGTGGAAATTTCCCCACAACAACATAGCGGCGTGCAACAAGTCAGTCTGCATAGAAAATCCTGATGAGACGCTCGCGGTAAACATCTGTTTGAAGCATTTGCCTCCACTTTTTAACACCCACAAGCAATTCTGGAGAACTGAACACAATATTCAATCGGCCAGCTGCAATGCCAGCGTCTGTCATTTCATGTTTGCCAACGTGGCAGATCCCCTTCTCAGTTAGGTACTTCACTTGATCTTCCATAATAGATCCTGGACATCTCTTAAAGATTCTATGCCGTGAACCTTGCATTCTTTTGAGAATCCATTGTTTAACTGATCTTAATAAATGCTTATTGTCACTCATGTAAACATGTTTTTTCGCAATCACACGTCTGCGCTTTGTTTCCTGGCAGACCGAAAATAAACGCGACACTCGCGGCCCCCGGAAATCCGATAAAATTCAACCAATCATTTGATGACTTCGACATTCCTGAAGGGTTTCCAGTTAAGTGTACCATATGCATTAGACGTTTAGCCAACGTTCCGTGGGCGTGACGTCTGAGGCTGAGACTAGTGTTGGTCCATTGCGTTTTTTGAAAACCAACGTCACTGCATCCATTTACCAAGAAATTTTGGAGCACTTCATACTTCCTTCTGCTGACCAGCTTTTTAAAGATGCTGATTTCATTTTCCAGTAGAATTTGGAACCTGGCCACACTGCCAAAAGCACCGAAGGTTGAATTACTGTAATAAATGAACTTTTCCGTGACATTCTAATTATTGAGATGCACCAGTAAACGGAGAAAACCCAAAGCTCTTTGATGAAGAATGAAACATGTTTTGTTGGATCTTAATATTACAGAGTGTGAAATTGAAAAAAATATGAGATGGGAGGAAAATTATATTTTAGATTTTCCTCCCATGCTATATATTCATATCCTATCACAGGTTCATCTCAAAAAAATTGTATATCATGAAAAAGGTTAAGATTTTTTGTCACTCATTTCAGAAGGGGAAACACATGTAGATTCATTGCACAGAGTGAAATATTTCAAGCCCTTATTTCTTGAAATTTTTATGATTATGGCTTACGGATAACGAAAACCCAAAATTCTGTGCCCCCGAAAATTAAAATATTGTGAAAGTTCAATATTGGAAAGTTGTGGTGTCACACCCTAGTCAGTTAATTACCTCAAAAAACCTGCAAAGGTCCAGTCTGGGTCAGTATAGGCTACACAATCATGGGAAAGACTGCTGACTTGACAGATGTCCAGAAGACAGTCATTGACACCCTTCACAAGGAGGGTAAGCCAAAGAAGTTCATTGCTGAAGAAGCTGGCTGTTCACAGAGAGCTGTGTCCAAGCATATTCACAGAAAGTTGGGTGGAAGGAAAAAATGCAGTAGGAAAAGGTGCACCAGAAAAAGGGATAACCACAGCCTTGAGAGGATTGTCAAGCAAAATCTATTCAAGAATTTGAGGGAGCTTCACAAGGATTGGACTGAGGCTGGAGTGAGTGCCTAAAGAACCACTTTGCATAAACAAAACCTAGACATTGGCTACAAATGTTGCACTCCTCAAGTCAAGCCACTCCTGAACCAGAAGCATCTGACCTGGGCTGTAGAAAATAATAACTGGTCTGTTGCTCAGTTTTTTCTGTTTAATTAATTATTTTTTAAATTGATATTATGTAATATTTTCTGAGACACTTAATTTTGGGATTTCATTATCTGTAAGCCATAATCATAAACATTTCAAGAAATAAAGGCTTGAAATATTTCACTCTGTGTAATTAATCTATATAATATATGGGTTTCACCTTCTGAAATGAGTGACAAAAATATTGACCTTTTTTATATTCAAATTTTTTTTGATGTACCTGTAGCCTCACTTAGGGGCTCCTTGCAATATTAAAGTCTTTTGAGCTGTCTTTTTAAGATAAAGAACAATCTCACGTTTTTAAAAATTTCAACACAAATGAAAAAATAACTTTTTAATAAAATTATCGTCATAAAACTTCCAGTTTCAAAAACTTTATTAACTCAAAGCACCATCTCCACATGCTTTGTTATTTTCAGTGACTACGTAACGTTACAGAGAGAGGATGCTGGCAATCTAATTTCATGATATTATGTCATTTTTTCCCCTTTAATTATACGTAAAATTTACCATCAGCATCATTTAAAATAGTGCTAATTGTGAACATTTTGTTAATTTAAAACAAATTTACTTTGACGGAAGTAAATATATTCGTAATTCTAATACCAAAATCTGAATGTTTTTTTTTTTATCTTTAATGATAACAAATAATTAACAAATTAAAAAAAAATACCTAATTACGCTCCTTTAAAATAATGGCCAAATAGAGCCGAAGTGGTCGTTTTCACACTGCATCGCAAAAGGTTTCAACTCATGCTGATGCAAGCTCTCGCGGAGGGATATCAGCCATGGAGACACATTTTGTAATCTGTCTTGTTGCCTGGAGATAAATAAAATGGAGTCGGAAATCGCCTTTAAAGTCTTCCCTCTGTCAGCCATGTTGGCTCAAACCGATCTGTCATATGATGTTTAGAGACATATGATGCGGGCCCACCTTGATCCAAAATGTCGTCAGCTGCGTCCTAACCCGAGTTAAGGACGTAACAGACTTTATCCCGCGCCTGATATCTGTGACGCTGTTGCGGCGGACCGTCAGAGCTCGAGCTCGGAGCGGCAGCGGCGGGAGAGAAGTCATCGCTTCTCCTGCTGCTATTTAGCACACTGCGTAGGGTTACAGCAGGTAAGATTATCTTGTCATGTTAAACTGCATTTCGATATGTTGCGTGTTGTACTTGTTAGTAGTGCTCCCCGGGTTTGTTTTGAATTGAAAGCTAACGTTTTAGGCCGTCTTGTCAAGTATTACAAACGCTTGTAGCCAAGGCAAATCAGCCGCGCCTCCTCCCCGGTTTAGCTACAACGGTGCACTAGCATAGCTTAGCGCTACCTCGTACTGTTTGGATAATTAACGCCCGTTTTCCTTTTTAGACATGTTTGCTTTTGAATTTATTGCTCGAAGTACGCACATGGACCGTTTTATAGCGGTCGTTGCGAAGCAAAAACATTTACGTTGCCTGTAGTTTTTGAGGAAGTGATAAACCGGGACTAGCGTTTCACTCTGTGGCGTAAAATGGTGTCCGAGTTAGCCAGGCAACGACACCGTGTGAGCGGTCATCTGTTTACATTTCGACTGCGTCAGAATGGCACTTTAGACCACAGTAGTGTTTATTGGGGCTAAATCGTGATATTATAATACGAAAATGAAGCTCATTGCGTATTGTAGGGGAATGCTTTTCACGAATCGTTTTGTAACTTATCAGGCTGGATATGGAGCAGCGCTACTTTTCGCACAATGTTTGCACTTTTCTCAGTATAGTTGAGCGGAACAACATTAACGCTAGCTGAATCATGCTGAGTAAGGGAAAGTGGTTCGTCTGCTGCGCTCGTATACGGTTGCCTGTAGAGAGTAATCTCCATTAAAACATACTGTCTTTATTATTCCCCTTTTCATTACTTTCTCGTTCAGCGTGATGATAAAAAGTTATTAACTTCGTGACTACATTAATCTGGTCGCTGGCTTGTGTCAGGTGACAGTTAGCTCGTAGCTAAGTTAGTCAGCTGGCCTCCTGTCATTCCGCCGTTCTCCTGTCATTGACAAACAATGCGATTGTTTTGATGTTGTTAACATTTTTAGCAGACGTATTGTATAGACCTCGTGGACGGTTTCGCCTTCACGTGGTCGTTTAATATAGGACTACACATTTTTGTAAGACTTGTATTCTAACGTGATTAACTTAAGCCATGTGAAGGGGCAAACGTCAAGGGCATAGTATTGTACACACTATTTCCCCTATGCGAGTGTTTCCTGCGCAAGTTTACAATAAGTTATAAATGCAAATGAAATAAAAGTGCATGATCTTTAGATGTGCAGAATATATTGGTGTGCATTCTTTTAAACCGTTTTAAAGAGGTACTATTATAACTTCTGCACCCATTTTAGCGGATTAAAGTCGGTTTTGAGAGTACAATATCTAGGCCTTGATGAAAGATCACTTAAAGTATGTTTCTGGTCAGTGACAGTAAATTAAAGCGCTGCTCAATACTCGGTGCACTCACTGACGTGAATGACGACAGAAGATGGGCGTGGCGGACTACTTCTGGACCTACAGTATGAACAGTTTTCCGTTTCAGCTTTGAGTGGAAACAAATGTCTTGACTTCTTCAACAGAACAAACTGCTTAGACAGGGAGAAGATTTCCTGTTGTTTCTTTTTATAATGTTTAGCAGAAACATCCAATCTGCAATTGCAGGAAAAAAAGGGCTCAAATGTAAAAGTGCATAAATATGTTTATGATTTTCATAGGCATGTAGAATTAGTTTTAAAAGCTTTAAAGTTGCGTCCAGTTTAGAAGTTATAAAAATTGTTTAACATTGATTTGTATGGCATATGAGCATTTGATCATTCACAAAATCCTCACTTTACATCAACGTGTAGGACTTGTTTTTTTTTTTCTTTGAAGCTCATGCATTGTCTTGTTTCTGCAGTTCTTGTTATGCAAGTCATAATTATGGTAACATTCCAGACATGCTCATACCTTGGGCAATGTCAAATGAGTTAATCTAAAAACTGTCATCTTGCATCGTTTGTTCTTTAGTTGAACACACAAAAAAGATATAGAGGGGTTGTTAAGAGAGATTGTTACTTCCGTCTTAAGTTTCCTCTTTATCGTGTCATTAAACATTATTGGTAAATCTTCACCGTAAACACAAAAGAACTGTTGTAATTTTGGCATTGTTTGTGAGTTCAGGTTCAGTGTGCTTTTGGCTTGCTGTCTTCCTTTGAGGAAGTATTATCTATAGTAAATGCTTTGTTTATTGTATGGAACATTAAGTTTGCTTTTGAAGACATAAAGCAGAAGATAAACGTTCAGGAACAGATAAAATGAGATGATTGACGAACAGAACTCTCCTTAGTGTACTTTTGTAGAATCACATGGATTTATTTGTGGACCACTTCTTGTGATTTAAACACTTAAGGTGTGACTATCTGTTACAGCCTGTCATACCTTTCTGCTTAATTGTAACTGGATTTGATTCCAACGTCATTGAATTCTACATGGTATTCATACCAACCTTATTAAGCGTCACCAACTGACTAATCCTGAAATATTGTTGCCGGAGCGCTTGTAATAGTTATACAAGGTGCCAGGAGCTGAAATACAAACTTACTTTTGTTTTCCTTTTCCAAAACCAAATGTGTTTCACGGATTACGTTACTTGTCAAAGCTAGATGATTTGACAAATGAGCTTAAACATCGGCAAGGACACAGTTGTTGCAAGGTAAATGTAATTATATTTGATAAAAAGTGTACCTACTTAAGTAAAAGAATTTCATTTTTATTGGCAAAGCTGTATTCCATGGCAGAGCTGTCATGAAACTTTGAAAAATATATATATTTCTATTTCTATTGTATATAATTTTCTTCATCATTGTGAGGTGGAGGTGTTCAACATGCTCTGCTCCAGCATGCATTAGAAATGCCAGTATAAAATTTATTATTTAAAAGTTTTGCATTAATTCAGTAGTAACTTTCTCCACGTTGTTAAAAAGCTTTTTTTTTCATCAAGTTTAACCAGACAACCAGTTTAACTGCTTTAAAAAGTCTCATTTGTTAAGTGTCTCAAAGTCCACAGACATTACTTATTCACCTTTTTAACATGATTTGTATTTTGCTTAATTCTTTTGTATACTTAATTTCATTGTATTTTCATAAACCAGATTATGCCTATCATATCGCAATCGCGATGTCACCCTATGCAATTACTTTACAGAAAATGTTGCGATTGTATTAAATAAACAAATGCATTCATGGACGTAACCCGCGTTCCCACCAGACGCGAATGAAGCGTTAAGCGTTAATGAGTCATTTACATCTTAAATCAATGCAAAGATGCAATTAGACATCCTGCAGCACTGTTTGTGCGAATTAAGCGACGCGTTAAACACGCTGGTTTTACCGTGGATTCACACGGGGCGTCAGCGTCAACACTTCCCATTGACTTTGAATGGGTGACGTCAAGCGAAAGGAATTGTGGATCCGTCGGCGTCGCTTCAGTGGCATTGCTTGCGGCAAAAGTTGAGAATTTTTTAACTTCTGCCACGAGCAATGCCAGTAAAGCACCTCTGATGGAAGCATCAGCCAATCAGGACCGCTCTGTGCAAATACAGTAGCCAGGCAGCAGAGCATGATTGGCCGCCGTAATAATGAGTTTTAAAACGTATCCTCAGTTTGCTGCTCTTGAACAGGATGAACGTGATTGGCTGCCACCTGGCTTCTGTATTTGCATAGAGTGATCCTGATTGGCTGATGCTTCCGCCGGAGGTGCTTCAGTGGCGTTGCTTGCGGCAGAATTTGAAAAATTCTCAACTTCTAAAAATTCTACCGATTTTTCCCCAAATCGTGCAGCCCTACTTTGCATTTTAAGACTACTAATTATTTCATTACTGTCCCATCAGTCTTGTGGTCTAAATTGGTTTGTGGGGTTTTGAGCCATTTGCCAGCTGAAGTGCCAACCAGTTTTTGCTTTGCAGTGGTCATTATTAAACGTCTTTTCTAAAAGGATATTTTTAAAAGTGACCTCATGAAAATCAAACCTTTTCCAGGTTTCTCAAGTGCATCTACCAACCAAGGAAACAAGAAAAGATTAACCCAGTAACTTTGATTTAGTATGCCTTTTTCTGCAAGCCTCTGAAGAAACGAGCGTGTCTGAATTTGCTCCCCTAGTGAAGTGATCTCATTATAATATTGCCACCCCATAATCTGTAAGTTTCCACCCAAGGCACCGTCATTTTGATTTCGCAATTGACACTGGTGTACCAGATCAAACGTCACAGTGTATTTATAATGCACGTGCAGTTTATTTCCCAGCTGTTAACCATCACAGACATAATTAACAAACTGTGTAACTCGTGTGTTTTTAATGTTAACTTGTGTAAATGAGAACTTAGTTTAGTACTAGTCTAGTACAGCCACTTTCTGTCATTGTGCTTCAGATGTGTGGATTTAGAAAAACGAATATGGTTTAAAATGCATGATAAACATGGCAATCTGAATCAAAAAAGATGTTTTTAGCAGGTACGAGCTGTAATGGTGCAGATCTACTCTGGAAAAGGGGGTGGGGAATAGTAGCTCATTTGTATTTTTAAAGACAGGCATGGAAAACTGCTTCTGCTTCCACTCAAAATAGGCATTTTCAAAATGATATAATAAATGAGATGTGGGGCATTTTGAACTGAAACATCAGACACATTCTGGGGACACCAGAGACTTATTACATATTATTAAAAGGGGCATAATATGTCTATTTTAAATATTATGGGTTATCAAGACTTTCATCTGCAATTGCTCTATGGCAAAAAAACGTATAAAAACTAAATGCTTTTTGTTGTTGTTTTTTCTCTTTTCCAGGTTGAACCTGGAACCAGCTGTCCAACAAGATGAATCCTTATGAATGAAAGTGAGCCTGTTCAGTAAGCTGTTAGCTTCCAGTGGTCAAAGCCATGCCTGAAGATTAGCGCCTCCTCTTGCTTACAGCAATACGAATATACAGAAGATTCTACATGTCTCTTCATGTAGACCTTCCTGTGTTTGTCTTGCTGGATTGAGTCCTACCTCCCTTACTATAATATCAGCTCTGTCCCTTTCATACCGCTCCCTCTTGCATTTTCATGTCCACTTGGGAACATGTATCTGCATATGAGAATGGCTCCAACTTAGTCTCATGCGTCCAATGAGTGGAGAGTCAGACGGCCCTGCTCCTGAAAGAGTCTCGCGGGCCTACTCGTTGTCAGGCCCTGTGTCCTCCTCAGAGATGTCTTCTCTGCAGTCACTAGGGCCAGTGCAGAGCTGGCTGGGTCAGGAGCTGGAGAAATGTGGCATAGATGCCATGATCTACACCCGCTATGTCCTTAGCCTGCTACTGCACGACAGCTATGACTATGATCTGCAGGACCAGGTATAGTTCAAATGTTTCAGCACATCTGAAAACCGTTTGTTTTCTGTGAAAATCTTACAAAACTTCTTAAAGGGTATTCTGTGAAGTCATGCAACACATTTGTTTTTAATGTAAACCAACTTTAGTGATTCAAGGAAAAATGTATTTTGCATGTTATGCATGCAGTGTTCAAACTGTTAAGACAGGACCATTTAATACATTTTTTGTTTAGCACTACATTTATACGAAAGAATCAACTCCTGGTTCTCTTTGTGCGCAGGAAAATGACATCTTCCTGGGCTGGGAGAAGGGAACAGGGAAGAAATGGGGGAAGAGCAAGAGGAAGGGAGGGACTGACCTAAGTCTGGAAGAGATGAAGAAACAAGCTGCTGTGCAATGTTTGCGTTCAGCATCTGATGAAGTAAGACCTTTGTCTAAAACAGTTTTTCAATCTATGTGGGGTTTCTTGTTTCCACAACCATTTTCAGTTGCAATCGGAGTACTTTTGTGAAGTTGTTGTGGAATTAGTAGAGCAAACATTGGTTAAATGGTCAAGAATAGCATTCCTACATCTCAGATCCATGTTTTATTATTTTATTTTTTTTTCAGTGAAAATCATTGATCTTCTTTTGCTTTTGCCTCAAAGCCTTTTACAGCAATTATGCTTATTTCTGTCAATAAAATAGTTTAAGTGTATTCTGCAAATTACATATTACTCGGATGACATTTTTATATGGTTGCTGTTATCTTGTGTATATTTGGTGATTTTTAGACAAGGAGTTAAAATTTTCATATTTAATACCCTGTTTTTGAAGACAACACCTCATTCTTGTTGCAGTGTCAGAGCTATGATTATATTTTCTGTTAAATTGTCACTGAAATTGCAAGTTAAATTGCTCTTGTTCTCTTTCAGAATTCTGGAATTGAAAACTTGGTTGAAGAGCTATGCTCTAAGCTCAAGGATATTCAAAACAAACAGAAAGGTTTGCATATTTTCTGTGTTATTCAGGTTGAGCAAAATTTGTGTTGTCTTGCAGCTGTAACAGTTTATGGCAATAGATCAATTATATTGCTTTACTGTTATTGTCTTACAGAAAAAGAAAAGCAAGTAAATAAAAAGTCTGATATATGTCAGTCTCCTGAACCAGATGAATCATTTTCTTCTAAGGACCAGGTTGAGATGTAAGTAATTAAACCTTATAGTTTCTAATGTAGGTCTAATAATGTGGATTATTGTACATGTAGGGTTCTCAATGTAATTAATTAGAGCAATGATACTGATATTGTTGCATGGCTTTTATTAAACCAGAAAAACCTGATCAATAAATAGTTGTGCTGTATGCTGCAGAGTGAATGGGCAGTGTTTTGTTTTGAGAGTTTAGAGTGTTCTTGGTAGGGCTGGACCATACAGCCAAAAACATGAACACAATATTGGTTCCATAATCATAAAAGATTGAAATTGTAATTATCCAATAAATGTTAATTTGCCATTAATGGGAAAGGAAGTGATTGATTAATGCAAACAATTATTTTATTGTTGTGTTGTTTTGAAAGTCCATTGCTCATTGGCTCCTAATACACATACAGACAAACCATGAGTCATAGGAGGGGTGTTGATCAGTTCTGATTGGGGTGGGCCTAAGACTGCAGCAGCGCTCACATGAACACTTCCAATAAAATTATTTAGCCATTATTTTTAATATTCACAAACCTCTGTTCAGTTATTTTTAACCAAAAGTAATGAAATGTCCTTTTAATGATGACTCAAGTGGGAAGTAAGACGATTCCAATAGCATGTGAAGGCAGCAGATAAGCACAGTGGAGTGCATAGTTTTGTTAATGTTGTTGTTTGTTATTTGAGTCATTTGGGATGATGTAACACATGGCCCTCTCACAATATATTGCTTTACATGTCTGTCACTCTTGCTTCTCAAAAATGTTCTTGCAATCATGCTGCACGTATTATAAATTCTGCGCTCTGGTGCAGTTAGCACTCACACTCTCTGATCTAGGGCTGGGCAGTATATAGCACAATATATTTATGTGCATCTTGTCAGTAAAGAATTTTTACAATTTTGAATTTTTTTGCAACTATGTATATATTGTAAATAAAAGAGGAAAAGTCAGCTCGCCAGTATGGCAGGTTTTTTTGATATTGTCTTCTGCAAATTATGCAAGACCATCGTTACCATCAAGACTGGTGTACCACCTTAGCCATGCTCACCCTTTGGAGCACAGCTGTATTCAACCAACAACATCTGTAGCTGCAGCACCGCACAAGCAGCAGACCACCGTGGAGAGGCATCAGTGTCTTTTGACAAATAATCTAAACGGTACAAAGATGGCAGTGGCATTGTTTACTTTTTAATTATTTTACTTTTCCATGGTTGTTGACATTTCTTTCTTAATAACTGAGGGGATTATGATCAGAGGAAGGTTAAATTTCAAATAAAGTTTAAATGTGAAAAATTTTTCTCCTGGTCCTTATTTTAAATGGGTCATAAAAATATCAATAATTATCGATATCGACCGATTTGAAACACATATACAGTTTTCAGCCATATTGCCCAACCCCAGCATCAAGTGTGTTTGAGTTTGTGAAGTAGACCAAATCGCATCATTCATTTACAGAGACGTATAGTAAGTGCAGACTTTTTTAGCTACATCCACTGACTGACTCGTTCTCATGTTTATTTCTGCTTTGTGATAGGCTGTTAGATGTTTAGTAAAAATGATAAGTGCACATCATCCAGCGCTTGTTCTTGCCAAGCATGTTAAACAGTTCGGAAAAAATGCAATGTTTGTTGACTTGGGTGCAGTGAATATGTAATAGCAACTTATATGATCCCGAATAGAAATTTAAAGTTGACCTTATCCTGTTTGCCCTTATTACTCTTTATTTTCCTCTTCATGTTATTTACACTATAATTATACTATTACTATGATTATTACCATAATTTCTGTTGTTATTGTCATTCTTATTATAATGCTGTTGTTTTTCCTCCTTAGGTATTATGAAGCTTTTCCACCTCTCTCAGAAAAATCTGTTTGTCTCCAAGAAATTATGACTGTGTGGAACAAAGCTAAAGCCTGCACATATTCCAGCTCATCATCATCTGCTGTCCCTCAAACAAGCACAGACACATCCTCTCCAAAAGACTGCACCAGCGAAGGTGAAGCTTTTAAAGACAGAACAGTTGATGCACCCAGTTCCACCACCACGATTAGCGAGAGGACCCAGCAGCGACGCATTAAGAGGGAGAAGGAAAACCGATTCCATGGAAGTGCAACAGGGGTGACTGATGATCAGGTTGCTCCTCATAGTAAGCGGCAGGCGAGACACCGGTCTGATGGAAGGTTCCGTCCCAGATCTTGGTCCTCTGGCTCTAGTGAGGCTGGCTCAAGCTCCAGCGGTAACCAGGGTGATCAAACCCCCAGTTGCAAAGCAGTCCGCATAAGACACAAGTCTCGAGAGGTCAGTAGCAGAAACAAAAGAGGCCGCAGTGGTGGTGGACAGGTCAAACTGGCCCTTAAAGTCATTGACAAAGAAGAGAGGAAAAATGCACGATGCAATATCAGTACCACTGGAGGCCCATCTAAACAACATCAGCACTACATAAAAAAAGGCAAACGACCTCTGAGGGAGATTCGCAAAGATGCTAATCTGGTTGAGGCACAGGAGTCAGGCGGAGAGGCCAAAAGAAAAGAATATATGGAGGAGCCGCTTTGGTACACAGAGCCCATCTCTGAGTACTTTGTCCCCCTCAGTAGAAGTAAATTGGAGACAAAGTATCGGAGTAAAGATGACTCTTCCAATGACTTAGCTATGTCCATTGATGTGGACTGTCTGTCGGAGAGAATTCAAGGAATCTGCATTGCAAATTCTTGTTTTCAAAGGGCATACCTTGCAGCAGGCACTTTTGTGGATGGCCACTTCATTGAAGTCCCTGGCGAAGGTGACGAAGAGGCTCCTGAACTGAATGGGATTCTAAGCTGCCCTCCTCCTGAAGATGGTCAAAATTTAGATGACGAGCATCTGTCTGAATTCACTCACTTCTATGAAGTTGATCTTTATCAATCCATATTGGATCCTAGTGCCTCAGATGCGGTACAAGAGAGCCGAATCCTGAACATGATTCGTCAGAAAAGCATTGAGCGAAAACACTTTGAAGCAGGATGTGTAGTTTTAGATGGCCTAGAGCTGCAAGGGGAAAGTGCAATAAGGGTTGATTCTCTGGGAGCCTCAGAAGCAGATGTGTCCATCACACAAGATATGGAAAATATTGCCCAAGTCTGGGAGTGCTGTTCATCATCGAGCTTGGAAGATTTGGAAGGAGAAAGCTGTCCCGGTGACTCTCCAGTCAGGCTCTCCCCAGTGTTGGACAGTGTTCACTTTAGCAAACTGTCTGAAGCTTTTGTAGGTCCTCATCTCCAAGAAGCCAGCAGTAGCATCTCTGCCCTAAACTCCTGTTTTCCGCTTTTTGAGTTGCATTATGATAGCCCTTCCTTTTCTTTTCCCTGCGACTCTCTCACTGAGGGACAGGACAATGTAGATTCAAGTAGCTGTTTAGATCCACAAGGAAACAAACAATCCCGTTTGCTAATTTGGACCAAAAACAGTGCCTTTGATGAAACAGAACACTGCTCTAACTTATCAACAAGGACCTGCAGTCCCTGGTCCCACTCAGAGGAGACACGGTCAGACAGTGAACAGATCAATGCTCCAGCAGATGAATCCGCTCAGTTTGGTAATGATGAGGTCAGCTGTATCTCCCTTATCCCACCTTTATGCCTAGAAGAAGAGCTTTTAGATTTCTTTCAAGAGAACTCCAGTCACCAGCAGGAAGAAACGAGTGTAGGCACAGAGTCCAACCAGCCCTTCAATAAGAAATCGAAATTGGAGTCTGTTTGTGGCATAGCATTAGAGCAGGATGAGAGTAAACTCTATAATGCTGTTGTGTTTTCAGATGTCCCAAATCAACAAAGTGACGAATACACCTCAGGGATAATAAAAGACATTTGGATGGCTATTGGAGATGGAGACTGTGTCTTAACACTCGGGGTAAAGAATACGGGGGAGCACTTGTTTCCAGAGCAGACTACCGGCTACCAATGCAGCTGTCTTGATAAGGATGTGAAAGGAGAAATAACTCAAAAGAAAGCTGTGCAGTGTTCTGAGTATCATCTTTGGGATGGGCAGAAGGAGGACGATGGACTTCATAAAAACAAGCTCTCTAAAATGAATGATGGGGATTACACGACGCCGGCCAAGCCCTGGAATTGTAATTCACAGGACAGCACCTCCTTTATCCTCGGAGGGGTTTATGGAGAACTGAAGAGTCTAAGCGGCGACAGAGAATGGGCAATGATTCCACCTGGTAATGCTTGTGGCAGTTTGTTGCAGTGTGCAGCAGCCACATCTTCTGACATGGTAACCATTGCCGGGGCGGATGTGTTCATGAACACAAGCAGTTGCTTTGCTCCTGGCCACAAGCCATTGTGGAGGCCTCTTGTGTCCCTTGGTCAAAATGAGCAGGCTACCAAGGGACCAGGGGATGGTTTGAATAAGGGATTTTCTGTTGTCTTCCATGAAGATTTACTGGGGTCATGCGGAGGCTTCCGTGGAGAAGAGTCACGACTGGATTACCCATTTTCCTCCTTTGATTTGAACAACCCTTTTTCCCAGGTCCTGCATGTGGAGTGCTCCTTTGAGCCAGAGGATATGGCCTCTTTCAGCCCCGGATTCAAGCCAAAATCCATATTATGCTCAGACAATGAGCCCTTTTGCCCTTGGTTATATGGCATCAACCGGACTCAGTATCGGGCCATTCGAATTTCCCCAAGGACTCATTTCCGGCCGATATCTGCCTCTGAACTTTCTCCAGGTGGTTGCAGTGAGTCAGATGTAGAGTCCGAGAAAGAGGAAGCGAGTCTTCCGGTTAGTCAAGCAGACCTCTTTGACGACCCACAGGCTGACCTCAAGCCTCTAGAGGAGGACGCAGAGTGTGAAGGCCCTTACTATGGAAAATCGGAGTTGGAGTCTGGGAAGTTCCTACCCAGATTAAAGAAGTCTGGCATGGAGAAGAGCGCCCAGACGTCACTCGACTCGCAGGAGGGTGGGAGCACCCTTCTGCCGATTACTGAACAAGAGATTTGTGTACATTGTGAGACGGCAGCGGTTTCGGTGCCATGTTCTCATCTGCAGTCCTCTGTCCTTCAGCAAGAGGAATCTAGCAGGGAGACAGAGTTTTGCAAATGTGCTGCAACTGATCCGATTCCAAAAAGTGGGAAGTCGCTTGATGTTGCTCAAGATATGCATGAGGTAAGTGAGTGCAGAGCCAGTGTTTTCTCTGTCATCTAACCTTCAGAGAAACGCATATGGAAGATTGTACGATGTTTTTGTTGTAACATTGCTGTCATTTTAAATGCACTGAATTATGAAATTATCTACGTTTTTACTTTTTTCAAAAGTAAAAAAGTGCTCTCACTGATTGACTCTTTGTTTCTTGCAGTTTCCTCTGTTGAATTTTGGAGAACAGTGCTTAACTAATATGCAGCAAGAAGAGTGCTGGTGGCAAAGTACTCTGTGTTCTCCTCTATTTCCAGGTTCTCCGTGTGGAGGTAAGGAAAGTGCACTATTAGATACTTGGAAAGTCAGTTGTACACTGCTTTGATAAACTTCATCAATAGGGAATTTTCAAATTGAATCATACGGTCAAATTAAATGCACTACATTGAATTCAAAAGAGACTTTGTAAGTTTGCTTAATACTAACCCTTTTTTTTGCTTCTAGGAAGCAGTAATGTGTGAATCTTCTGCTGAGTGTGGAGGCATACCAATGCTAATTTCCTCCTATCACTTTCAACCAAAAACCAGAGGAGGTATAGGAGGACCCTTACAAGAATAGTGAGCCCAGGGCCCACCGTGTCCTAACCACGCTGTCCTAAACCCTGTTATTCCTCAGTCTCAGTATACCAAGATGAAAGCATAAAGAGAGGAAAACATGGCAATAGGTTGAACATACAGTTAGATGATTCTGGTCAACAGCATTTATTATAGACTTGTTTTCAGTCTGTTAATTCCAAGGTTGATCAGTTTTGAAAAGAATAAAAAAAAGGCATAGTTAAGCGTTAAAATTGTTCTTTAATTTACCCCTTATAGATTTTAGCTTCACTTTTATGTTTGATCTAGGATACAGTATAACTGTGGTCCTACTGATTGTGCATGTTCTTGTGAACCTAGTCTCAGTCCTTCTAATAATCTAAGTTTCTGTGACAGAACTATGAATACTCAGAAGTCAGAATGAAAGCACTACAATTGTGACACCCCCTTTTCCAATCAGATAATTTAGCATTTTGCTTTTTTTTTTTTTTTTTTCTTTTAAATGACTTGTTGAGCTGTGTGAGGTTTGGTGTGTTGGAAGGAAAAGTGCTTTTGCCCCCCCACACTTTTCTTTTGTTAAATTAATTATTGGTTTATGTTCCCCTTTAGTTCAGTGCTGCTTTGAAAGCATCTTATAAAGCAGGGTAATATGTTGGTGTAATAATACAATAAGCAAAAAAAAAAAACGGGAAAAAAACCACACACAAAATACAACAGCTAAAACCGAGGATTCAATGAAGAAATAACTCCCTTCTCCTTGCAAGAGTTTCCCTTTTAATACAGCCATTGTGATGAATGTTTTACAATTTGCAAAGTAATTTTGTCCATTTCAGG
>JAUYWG010000040.1:15230816-15242581 GCA_034779775.1 Enteromius afrohamiltoni
TTGCAAGAGTTTCCCTTTTAATACAGCCATTGTGATGAATGTTTTACAATTTGCAAAGTAATTTTGTCCATTTCAGGTAGATTTCTTCTCTTATTTTTATGCATTTGTCAGATGGCTTGATTTTCAAAATCCCCTTTCATAAAAGTACATTTTGGAGAGAGCTGTGGTTTCAAAATACAGTTTACATTATCCTGAACACAAGTATAGCAAGATATCTGGGAAGTATGTGAAATATAATGCTGGAGAGAAAGGGGGAGGGGGAATAGGTAACTGAATAATTTGACCCAACTATAATTTCACTTCAGTTGTTTCTAAGTCTTTAAAACTATACAGTTTACACCATACAGGTGATCGTATCTATCATTTGCAGTTTGATATTGTAGACAATTTTATGTATCGTTTCTTTTGTTTAGTGTAAAGTTTACGCATTTCAGTGAAATTTCTTCCCCTTCTTTACACCGCAAAAGTGTGACTACTGATGATTTGTAATATGGCTTCATTGCTGTTGTTTTTATTTTATTTTTGTTTGGTTTTCTTTTTAACATGCATCCTTTTTCTGTACCAATGTGGGGAAACTGGTTTTAAAGCATTACTTGTTAAATGTTTGTAAGGGGGAATTGAATGTGGCAAGAAAATAGAAAATTATATTCTTCATCATTGACCAAGCCCTTTTGAAAAATTCCTTAATTGGGCACAGGGATCTAATTTTCTAGACTTTCTTTGGCATCAAGTGTCACATGAAATATTTTTTTATTTAAAAGCAAAAAGAAAGAAAAATGTAAATGTGCTCATTCCCCTTTGCAAGTGCGAGTTTTTGTTGACTGCAGTCTTTACAGTAAGGTCTATAGTTTTTTTTTTTTTTTTTTTTTGTATTGGTGCTAATATTCATACACTACTGCAAAGATGTAATCTTCAAACGTAAGAATAAATGGTCACACAGTTAGTCCTTCTAAAAGAGATGTGCTTATATTAACAGAAACGGGTTGGGCCTTGTTCTTGTTGTTGAGGTCAATGCCTAAAGTTTGTTAAAGTGTGTGTGATTCAGGACTGTAGACCCTAACCTTGGAGAGATGATTTTGTATGACCCAGTTTGAAACAGCTTGTGTGTGTGTTTGTGTGTTTCCCCACATTACTTGCTTATTGTGGTTGTGGGAGTTTGATTATTCTTTTACAAAGATCATAAATGAAATGTATATTGGTAGAAAGCGAGTGTGATGGCACAATGTTATTTTACTGTACGCTATAACTGGGTACGGCAGTGCATATAGGCTCCTTTATTGGATTTGTATTTAGTTGACAAATAACATTGTTACAATTTAATTTTTCCAGTTTAAAATACTATCAGATTCCGAAATTCAATTCAATTACATTGTTGGCATCGCTTTCTTTCTCTAATCAATACATAAGTTAATCCTTGTTCTGTCAAGCACTTTGAGTTAAATATTGCCGTCCTCCAAAATTGCATTAGTTTGGTTTATGATAAGACTAAGAAACTTGTTTATGTTGGGTGACAGGACAAAAGCATTTTAGATTTTGAGAAAATGCATAAATATAGTAAATGTGTTTGACAGTCAAATATAACTCAACAGCATAGACTGATTATTTACTGTTAAACAAATTTGAAATGGTTCTTAGTTTGAAGACTCATTTTAAAATAAAATTAAAAAAAAACTTTTGTTGTATTTTTCAAGTCTGGCTCTGTGTGTGAGGTGGTATGGTTGCTGAAGAAAGAGTTCTCATGTCTGGGAGACTGAAAATAGCATTTTGAACTTTTTTTTTTTTTTTTTTTTTTTTCTCTCCTCAAAGATTTTGGTTTAGTACATTTTGAAGAGGTTGACTTTCAGGTTCTTAAAGGTTTAAGTTTTGATTTGTAATGTTGTATAACTTTTAATGCCGAACCGTTTCTTTATTGCAACAGCTTCACAATTGAAGCCCAAATCTGAATTTTTCCTCTGAATACCTGATGAAAGTCATCAAACCCCAACAAAATGTTGGTTGCATTGTTCTAATGCCATGTACATCGGAGTACATCATTTTGTTTCATTGTGAAGTTTCTAAACCTTTAATAAACATTAAAAAAAATCTTATGTTGTTTAAGTGAGTCTGATTTCTACAATCACTAACCAGAGGGCTAAACGAATAGGTCACTTCTAGGTAAACATTAAGCTTTGACTCCGAGCCAACCTGGTTATAACGGAATCAGACCGAGAGAAGTGGTAATCTCTCTGGCAGCGGAACTGACCTTAAAGACTTTCCAGCACAACTTTCCTGTAAACTGTAACATTACAAATTCTGTACTTTCTATACTTTCAGTATTTTCTCTCAGTGTTTAGAGTAGGCCTGATAAAATCGTACATCCTGCCAATTCCAGACAGTAAAATCCAGCTACAAATAGTTGCATGTTTCAAGTGCATGAAGTCATTATGTCTCTAGGTTGTAGTAAAATTAAAGTAAATAAAAGTTCTGACAGTAACATCAAACAACTGGGTGGGCTCCTAGTAAGTAGACTGGTGAAATCCTGCGGTCTGCAGACAATGGCGAGGCGCATTCAATAAAGCTGGTGTGAGGAATGAGGGACGTTCACTTTAATCAGCCTGATGCAGGTTTAGGGGTTTGTGTTTTGGTTACTATAGCAACAGTGTCTTCTGGTCACTGGTAAAATAGCGTCTACGGTTTTATTACTTGGATTCTGGCAATAAACAGTATCTACGCGTAAACAAACTTCACCTTCACACCGTGTGTACACGTGACGCAACAAAACTACAATCAATCACCGGAGAGTACATTATGACACGACGGGCAGCAGCAGCGTAGGTTTATCGCGTCGCGTCAGTGTCTACAGGGCACTGGAGGTCACTTCCTGATTTACTGACTGTCGGCAATATGTCCTAACACTTTCAAAACGCTCTGCCTCTCTTTAAATGACAACGATTTGCGTGCCTGAAAAGCGACGTTACCTCCACAGGTGGAAGTAGCGAGAGTTTTGTTACTTTATTTGATGCAGACCAGCACTTCCTTCAGCCGTAGCGCAGGTGGATTTATCGATTCGTATGTTTTCCTGGCACGTTTATATATCGGCGAGGATGTTTTAAAATGGCGGTGGCAGCGTCACAACAGGTAACTTAAGATACTTTCCATTAGCTTTTATATCGCTGCTAGCGTTGCTCGTGCGCAAACAAGAGTTTGCACCTTTTGCAGGAAGACGCTTGTCGTTCTGTAAAAGTTTAATGTCGGTTCAACCTGCGAGTAGTAAAGAGCCCGAGCAGGGCGAAAAGTTTAGAGTTAAGTTTAGATTATGAATGAAATGTAGTAGTGCTCGTGAAACCAGTAGTAGTGTTTTATGTGCGTTATTGTTTGTTGGAGGGTCTGGAGTGAAGTTGAGGAGGTGATGGACGCGCACTCATTCTTCCACCTGCAGCAGGAACATGGCAGAAGCAGAGCACAAGTCCAGTCAAAGCAGTGATGGTGAGTTCACAGTAAACTTGTAGCCATGTGTGGGCTTCGTGTACAGTCTCAAAGCTTTTTGTTTAGGATCTGGATATCAAAATGTTAACGAGTGTTATGACCATGACTCATTAACCTCACTGGGTGTTGAGTCATGGGGGGGGGGGGGATACAAGACTGAAAAATAAACTTCTATGCATCACATAATTATTTTAGTATAGTCATTTATTTGTGTGTATTGAACCGTTCGGCTGCGATGAAGCATTTACTTCAGTAAATTAATGAAAAGAGGCTACAGGGTAGTTTAAACCTTTTTTTTTTTCATTGCACTTGCAATATCGTCAAAGTATTGAACATCAGTGATTACTTATGTAGGCTACTAAATACAGTGGCCATTCTGTGTTTATACACTTGCTAGTTATGAAAAATCGAGTGCGACAGTGCTTGCCCACTTTTAAAGTGTGGTTCCAGATGAAAGGGATTTTCCAGATTTACTGATGATTATATGGAAAAGAACTACAATCCCATGAAGCATTGGCCTATCAAAACTATGGAGAGATGAGAAACTAAACTATTGATTTTAATGTGCAAATTATGCATGTTATACATGAAAATATAAGTAGCTTGAGAGCACACAGGAAAACTGAGTGGGTTGGCGCTGATATTTCTATTCTGTGATTTATTGGATTTTTCTTGGCAGAATCAGGCTTAATATAGTATTCCTGGTATTCTGCAACTGAGCTCAATTACTTAAAACAAAAAATAAGTTGGACAATAAGTCCAGTGGCTTCATGAAATTATACCATTGATTAACAATCTCATAGTCTGTTTTTTTAAGGTTTATACATTTATCATGCAAAATCAAAAAGAAAGTTAATGGGATTACCTCCAGGAGCCCAACTGTTGCACTCTTTCTTGACAAATAAAATGAGATCTATTATGCTTAAATATAGTGCGATTAGATTTAAATATTTAGATTTATACAATTTCTTCATATTTCATCCTTATTAATAACGATTAACTTTAAAAAGTTTCTAGCTATATTCAACTTTATATTTTAATTAGTCTACTTTTAAGACTCAATTGAGGCTATAAAACATTTTGCAATAGGGTCTATGCTACAAAATACAAACGGACACATTTTGTTCATTTGTTCTAGAAATGTTGTAAACCCTAACTTCTGTAATCCCTGCCATGCAGTCATATTTCCTTAAAAAAACAGTTTATCTTTAGTGGTTTTGAGAAGTTCAGAGGATACCGATTGCCTTATGAAGGATTGCATCAATGAACAATAATTTCATAATATTTAAGCGTTAGCAGCACATCAGAAGAAGCAGCTCTATATGATTTAGTCGAAAGAGCTAATTATTAATTTGGAAAAAGAAATATTTGTTTAAATGAGTTAGCTATTTATCTTTGACTACAGGAGCACAGAAACCTTAACACTCAAAGACAAAAAATGATTCTTTGAATTTGAGAAATGTATGGGCTGGGTCACTTAAGGAATTGTGAAAGCCCTGTTATTGTTTAAGGCGTGTATTGTTGGGCTATTAAAGTATTGTTGGGCTGTCAAAAGCTGGAGTTACTGATTGCACTTTCAATTGTGGATTTCATGGCTTTGTCAAGGCATGTTCTATTCACAATCAGATATTAGTTTGTAGATTATACACACATTTTTGTTTCTTTTGCAGTAGATGAACAGGTGCACACACCTGTGATACACACTGAACCAAATTCAATTGAGGAGGAAGAACCAGCAGAGCTTGAATCACCTTTTGCCTCTCCCATTATATATTTTGCATTCGTATCAGGCATATAAGCATCTTTGAGATGCTGTTCTGTTCTTCACTTGGGTTTTGATGTCCTCCTGCTGTGACGTCCTCAGGCCATATGCACCCCAATCGTTCTTCCTCTATCCTAACGTCAAAGAGCTATTTTTGTTCAATCTTGATGGAAGATATTGTTCGCCATATTATCAAGGATGTCTGAGGACAGCTGTCTCATAGTTGAGCTGGAGGGAGCATTGACGGGATGTTTCCTCGGGTCTTTGAGTGACATTTTTGATATCTTTTCTGGTTGCTTTTGTCTACTCACGCAGACTTGAGTTTTCATGTGATTCTATAATGTAAAGGAGCTGGTCAGTGGTGTGGTGTGAGGTTCAAAGAGGTAGTTACCTAGCCATGCGCATTGATTCTTGTCACTTTTTAAAGGAATAGTTCACCCAAAAATGAGAATAACCCCATAATTTACTTATCCCCAAGCCATCCTAGGTGTATATAACTTTCTTCCTTCAGATGAACGCAGTTTTTAAAACTTTTTCCAGGCCCTTCCAGGCTTGGTAATGCTGACGGATTGTGACCATTATTTTGAAGCTCTATAAATTGTATATTTTCATGGTAAAACTAACCTATACGCCTCCGGGGGGTTAACATGTCCTCTGAAGCATGCCAATGGGGTTTTGTAACACAAATATTAAATTAAATTGTTATAATAATTTTATCACGCATTTTATTTATTTATTTTTTTAGATGCCTTTTCTGAATAATGTTTTACACAATTTGCATGCAGTGCCACACCACTTATGTCTGGTGTGGACATGGTGTTACAGTTGTCCCTACCAGTCAGTCTTAAAAAATATAAATGTAATATTAAAAAGTCATTTAAAAATCAAATAAACAGGAAACAGTAATAAATGAAACATTGGTGTAATATACTGTATAAATTGCATGACGACAGTAGTTTTATATATTGTCATTTTCAGGAGAAGTGTAACTCAGACAATAGAAAATTAACCTTTCAAGATGGAGTCAGCTTTTTTTCTTTTTTCTTTTTTTAATGTAGCTTCCATCATTGTCATTACACCACATAATGCTATGAAATGCTTAATTTAATCTGTCATGGTGGAAATGACACGTGTTAGTGAAAATGTTGGTATATTTTATAAAAGGAGACAAAACAGCTATAAAACATTAAAAAAAATCCCTTATAAGGGCTGATCTACTTTTGTTATTTGCCTTTTCTAGATGTCCAGGTCTTATCGTTCAGCAATTCTTCACACAACCAGTGTTTGCAGACTGCTTCAAAGTCTCTCACACAAAACCATGTCAACCATCACATGCCCTCAGACCCTCAGCTGCCACATGTTTCCCTTAGCTGCAAATCATTCACTCCCTTTAACGGCACATGTGATGAGGATCGCAGCAGCTTGGCCTCTCAGGACTCTGGAATCCCCACACTTGAGATTAACCCCCCTGAGCACATTCACGCTCAAGTCACCACCACTGAGCTAGTGGTTCCACCTCCACATGATGACAGTCCAGCAACACTAAACTTGGATATTTCAGAAAACTCCATACTCAAGTCTTACACTTTCCCACGCTGTGACTTTGATTTAAAACGTCCTTATGGTACGGGTGGGCTCTCCAGTGTGGCAGGCAAGGGTACTTTGAACCGCAGTGATGATATTTCAGTGTGCAGTGTTTCCAGTTTAAGTACGGAGTTTTCTGCCACGTTGTCTGTCAGCAATGAGGACTTCCTAGACTTTATGGTTACATCTGAGTCCAGTGCAGTTGTTACATTTGAGAATGAAGATGTCTTGCACCGTTCTGACAATTCACTCTCATCTCCTACTGACATACACGGCAAGCTCAGCAGCCCTCAGAGACATCCTGTGGGGGTCTCTACACTGCATGAGGCTAGACCCAAGAGACTGGGCCCACTCGCCAGCTTCTTCAACAGGTATTGCATAGTTAATCTTGGTAAATTCACATAAAAAAACTAATGATTTAAGTAGAATTATGCTTATGATTGTGTGAGCTTCACCAAATGTTGCCTTTCAAATAATTGAAATTATTTCATGAGCTTTTTTTTTTTTTCCTAATATTATTGTTTGGATTTCTTTTCATTATTTTATTCATTCTTTTAGATATTTCTGAAGATATTTCAAAAAAACTTTTTTTTTATTGTTCTTTAATTTGGTATTTTGCAATTGTGTAGCGTCACAAATGTTTTTAGTTTTTTTGATCTCAATTTTTGATAGCTTATGCCAGTGTTTTTCAACACAAGTGATGTCATGTCTTTTTTCTTTATAATGTAGCCTATTTTCCTTTGGAAATCATCAGTTTCTTATAAGCCCCAATTTGACTAAGATGGGCAGTACTCGATTTAATACTTCAGCACATGATTTTGCATATCACCATCATCAAACATATCAGTTTCAGTGCTGCTAAAACACGCATCACAAGGATTGTGGAACATAAATGGCTTACAGATCAATAAAGTTGAGAAGTCACTGATAAGCACGGCGCATGTCTCCAAATTGCTTGCCCCTTTTATGTCTGCTACTGGACTTTCTTGAAGCTTTTCTTAAACCACTAAAATGTTTTTTCCTCCATTCACATTTGTGGAATCTGCATTGCTTAAAAATAGTGAATATTTATTTATATATATATAGGTATTATCAGTAGGCTTAGTTCTCTATTAACTTTATTAAACTCTATTAATCTTTTAAATCTTTTCCTATATTTTTAAGGAGTCTTTTTGCTAAGAGGATGAAGGATACAGGTGCACTGGAAGAGCAGAGAGAGCCGGGCTGGAAGCTGTTTGGTAAAGTTCCACATAAAGAACTTTCAGCCAAAGACTCCAGGAAAATACAAAAGGTACGTTCACACACCTGTGCTCACACAAGATCCTACAGGAGGCCAAAATACAATGCACCTCATTTTTGAGTGCTTTATCATGTAGTACGGTTACACTGAAATTGTGACAATATAGTTTCTGTATATAGTGCGTTTGTAAAATGTACCTTCATTAAGTATGTACCTACTCATTTGAATGTTTAGGAAAAGTCAGATCCTCTTTCAACAAAGCAAGTCCTGTGATGGGCTGCTTTTAAACTAAAGGCTGAGATAAATGAAATTGTTTGCCTAGGGTTTTGCCATAATTTACTGTCTGGTGAAGTCAGAGCCAGATTTTGGACAGTCAGATGGCTGTCGCCAGGAAATTCTCAGCAGTGGGGGGGGAGTTTCGTTTTTATAGGAGGCACACTTTTTTTTTTTTATAATCTCAGAAACAAACATTAACCAAAACAATAACAACCTGTATTGTAACTTAAATTGATCAAGTTGTTTCAACAAACAACAATTCATATACAAACTTACAAATCATAACACTTGTATTTGCTACAGTGTGGTGCAGCGTTTAACAATCTTGCCAGTCATCTGTCGACTTTTGTTATATGTTGTAGTGCATGTTCAGTATGAGGATA
The DNA here is from genome assembly GCA_034779775.1 of Enteromius afrohamiltoni. NCBI lineage: Eukaryota > Metazoa > Chordata > Actinopteri > Cypriniformes > Cyprinidae > Enteromius > Enteromius afrohamiltoni. Next base: position 15,239,527 of record JAUYWG010000040.1, read on the forward strand.
TCAAACTTGCTTTATACTTTGAGCCAATTGAAGAACACATTGTTTTGTTTTTTTTCTCAGCTGGAAGAAATAATTTAAACAGTAAAACATTTACGTTTTTAAAGATTTGTTTATATTGGGTGTTAGATTTTTCATTTTGATTTCATTATGCATGATTCAATCCAAACCAGAGTTATGCTATTGTTGTGAATGGGGCTTTGTTTCCTGTGTATGGGCCTGCAGTTTGCCTTAGGTAATTTGAACCCACTGATTCAGCCTCCCCGTGTCCATCTAGGTTTCACCCACATCCAACTCCTGCCTTTATCTCTTGCTTTTGTTCTCTGCAGCTGTAATGGAAGATTGGGGTATTGGGTGACAGGTTTAGAGCTGCTGGTTTATTTAGGCTCTGCAGCAGTGCCTTATAGGAAGAAATAAGTTAAGATTAACCTTAATATTATTCACTTTCGTCCTGCATTTGTGCTTTTGACTTTAAATAGTGCAATATTCTATCTGTTTACAGTCCCCGACAAAACCAAAAGTATTGTTTTAATGAAAGTCTCAAGAGACTGAGGTGGTTAGAATGTGCCTAATATTTTATTTGAATCAGTGGAAACTCAAGAGAACTGAGGACACGCAGGCTACGTAAAGCAGATTATTTATCATCTTTGTACATGACTGAGACATGCACAGCTGAGCACAGAGCGCACTGATCATGTGAGACTGCAGTGCAGAGAGCCTCGTGCTCTTAATAGCTGGAATCAATTAGTATGTCTGCCTGTAAATCATGGATCCTCTCTCGGCACTGTGATGATGACGAGTAACATTAGCATGCACACACACACAAACGCAGGCATATTGACACAGCAGGCGCACGGGACAAGCTCTGATCCTCTGAATCCCTCTGATGTAGGGCCTCCCTGTTAGGACAGAGCAATAGAGAGAAAGAGGGCAAGGAAAAAGAGTGTCAAGTAACTTAGCAGGAGTGAGACAGCAATAACAGCAGAGGAGCTGGAGCACAGTAGTATCATGCTACTGTTTCTCAGGGTGTGTCCCATATTCCTTGCGGTCTTCCTCTGCTGCTGTGCCTTGCCTTTCGGACTACAAGGCACTTAAGCTTGTCGTTGTGGAAATACAGCAATGGTGTAGAGTGTAGTGTCTGAAACACTGGATTCTGAATGTCTCAACAGCACTGCAGCGTTCATGGTGAGTTCAGATCTTTTCTGCTGCTGGTTTTCTGTTTGATGTAAAAGAAAAGATGGGGAAAATGGGCGTGGAGAGGGGGGCATTTGTACAGAGCAAATGACATGGAAAGAGATGTATTTGGTGTTCATGAGTGAGCACATTTCTGTATGTTGGTGAATTATATTGTCCTGCTTCTTTGGTTTGCTGTCCCTCTTTAACTCTTCAAATAAATCTGGTGATTCCCATCTAATCTTACTGGATGTCCTGTTGTTACACGCTTTTGGCTCATAGTTTGAATGTAGGTCATTTTGTCTATAGTTTTATCTCTGAGAGAGTGCAGTGTGGGGGCAAATTAAATATTTATATTCACTCATGAGTGATGGTGTGTGCTTTCTGACTGCATAAATAAAAAAAATAAGTAAAAAAGGTAATTCTTTATCTTCGGTTCACTCTGATAATAAGGGAATTTAAAGGTGGATGCAGAGTGAGAGCTCAGATTGCTAATCTGGTGTACCGTGTGTGACATGAGGCTTTGTAAAAACTCAAATGCTGTACAGTATTGTTCTGATTCTATTTTTTTGATGCATTGTGTTTGCAAAGGGTTGTTTTTCACAGTTGCTGCTGGTTTGAGAACTTCTGCTTCCACTTGTGCAGGATAAATATATATATATACATATATATATATATATATATATATATATATATATACATACAGGAAAAAATATTGTTGTTGTGTTATTTTTATTTTATAGATGATGCATACAATGTGTATTTATCTATTCTAAATGATTTTGATTTAATTATTATTATTATTATTTTGGCTATTTTGAAGGAATATGAAAGGAGTGGACAGTCAAGCAGTTCCATATCTCCCAAGAAGAATGTAAGAAGGAACCTGGACTTTGAGCCACTTTCAACCACAGCCCTTATACTGGAGAACCGTCCAGCGTAATTGTTTTTGTATATCTCCTCCTGTCCTCAAACCTATCATTCCTGTATTGTCCTAGAACAAAACAAAAAAAACAATTCCATCTTGCATGCAATGTTATATCATGCAGCATAATAGGTAATCAATAATATAAAGGAGTTACAGATTTAAAGTGTTTTAGAATGTTTTCTCTCACAGACAGTGATGTCTGTTGACAGTTCTGTAACTGTGTTCAGGAATCTTCCTGCAAAGCCTGAGGAAGAAGCCCAGAAACACAGACAAGAATATGAGGAGATGGTAGCTCAGGCCAAGAAGAGAGGTGACTCTTTTCACACGTTTGGTTGTGCGTGTGTTTCCAGTTTTGTGCTCTAGAGGGCACCATTGCAAAAGCTAAAAATTGAATTCTCTTGAAACACCGTTTCATTTGACTGTCGTTCCTCCTCTCTCACTGCCTGTGTGTTTCTGTGCAGAGCTGAAAGAGGCCCAGAAACGAAAAAAACAACTAGAGGACCGATGTAAACTAGAGGAAAGCATCGGCAATGCTGCTCTTACCTGGAGTCAGGAGATATTACCCAACTGGCAAAGCATGTGAGTCTGCACACAAAAAAATCCTATCACACAAACATACATTCTTGATATTCCATGTAATTAATTAACAGACAGCACATCAAAGTAGAGCCAAAAACATTCTAAGGAAAGTAATATTTGGCAAGAGATGTACTGACCAACTAGTGAGAGACATGGACTGGAATTAAGTGCATGTGTGCTGACATCAATATTAAATATGGGTATGGGCTCATATTAAATATGAGCAATATGGGTTTGGATCAGATACAGCTCTTATGCTTATTATATCCACTGATCTCTCTGTTATCCCTGTAAATAAAACATGAAATAAACAATGTAACAATTAAAATATGCTTAGAAAAAACAAAGAAATATATATATATATATATGTGTGTGTGT
>JAUYWG010000040.1:15253305-15274057 GCA_034779775.1 Enteromius afrohamiltoni
ACCTGCTGAGAAGCGAGGTCGCAACAGCACCGTTCGTGACAACCATATCCTGCAATTGTTTTAAAAAAAGATTTTGTCTGCTTAGCATAACCAGCATCACCTATAATGGTAATCGGAAAACACCTGTCTTTAGTAGTGGAATCAATCAGTAGTTTGTCTTGTAAAAATTCTTTAAAGGGCACCAAGTATGCCCCTTTTTACAAAATGTAATATTGTTCTTGGGTATCCCCAGAATGTGTCTGTGACGTTTCAGCTAAAAAGACCACATATCATTTATTATAACACATGAAAAATGTAGTTATGGGGGCATGTCAAAAAAAGAGCTGTTTTTGTGTGTATTGCTATGATCTGCAAATTCTTGGCCCGTCATCATTTCTGCTTTGCATACCTACAGCAAAAACAGCTGTCAGAAGCCACAGAGTTAGCGATCAGTATTTAGCCATACATGTATGAACCAGAGTCATAGAAACAAATGAAGACTCCAGCAGAAGAAACACCAGGATGTCTCAGAATGGCTATTTTATACATTTATGTACTTGCAGAGTTTCCACACAAACACTTCAATAATGTTATATGTGCTTTATCGAAACAACACAATCACACTTAAATATGATATAAAGTAAAGAACTGTAACCTCAGTGGCTCAGATGTTGGGGGAAAATGAAGACTTTTATATCCGAACACAGAACGATTGCTTATAATTCATTGTTACTTTACATCTGCTCAAGCACAGAAAGAAATGGAGGACCACGTAGAGCCAAAGACAAATCGCTGAGGGTGGAAAATACGGAATTGCAGGACTATCAATCTCACTGATTTGAGAATCAAAACCGTATGTCTACTGAGATTAATTTGGTTTAATGGGGATTAAAAAATAAGTAGTGGGTGGATTTTCATCGTTGTGTTCAAACACTAACGCATATTTATGTCCAAACACCATGTAAAAGTGGATGATATGTGCATAATATGTGCCCTTTAAATGCTCCACCGTGATCTTGCAGCAATAGCCTGGAAAATACAGTTTATCTACTCTGATACTGTAAAAGTCACATGCTTAAATCAAAACAGTACTTGCTTGTTAACACTATCCTCCATAAGAACTTCCCAATGACAATTGAGTAAAATTCAATTCTTCATACAACACAATTAGAACAAGACAGAAGGTTCCTTAGTTGATGTAAAAAACACTTTGAATAATGCTTGAGATGATAAATTCAGTGTATTATTTCTCAGTATTCCTTTATTTTCTTTATATATAATAAAGTTTACCCTTTACCACAAGTGTTGCTGGATCCCTCTTCTTTGTTTTTCTGTCATTTCATTTCTTTAATTTCCTTTGGTTTAAAATGTTATGCTTCATGCATGACATGCTTTATCAAATTACACCATGCAGATTAATATGACTGAACAGAAAAATAATTAATTTCAGAGAGAAAGCACACGCATTGTGCATTTGTGTGCACCTGTGTTGTCACTGGCACTCTGGTTTGCTTTGCTCGATCTTTCGCTGGACTCCAGCACACTTCAGCGTGAGCTCAGCGTGACGTCTCTTCAACATCTCTAATCTCTGCTCCAGGCATTCTGAGGTGTCTACCTTCTCCTCAAAGTCCTGCAGCAGTGTGGTGTTTCCCAGCATGCCACAGCGCCGCTGCAGCTTAAGGTTATCTGCACGCAGGCCGTCACGAGCCTGTCGAGTACGTGTCAGCACTTCACGTCTAAGAGCCACCAATGCATCCGTCTTTGCCAGTTCTGAGTGTTTGACCTTATTCTTCATATGCATGAAATGCAGCTTCTCTTTCACATGGGAAATGCCCTGACGTTGTGGGACAAAAATGTGTAAGAATACAATTTTGGAACCAATATAGGTTGTTAATTACATTGCATTGCATTTTTGGGAAAATGGTGAACTTATGTAAGGTTGCTATGCAACCTATATTATATATATATATATATATATGATACATTTTTATTAAAATACATTTATACAAAATAAAAAAAACATATATTGTTATTATCTTTTTAATAATAATTATATATAATTATTTGAATATATTAATATCAAATTTATTTTTAACATTTATATGCTCTTGATGACCTCAAAAACAAATTTCACTCCTGAAATGAGGTGGAAAATACACACACACACACACACAAATCCTTCATTCATTAATAAAACAAAAAAGTAATTTACCTGCACAGAGCTGGCAACCTTTCTTTTAATCCTAAGTAGCTCCTCGTTACGCTCCTTTAGCTTATCTTTAAATGTCTGATTCTCTGTTTTGAGCTGCTCAAAATCCATTAGCAGCAAGCCATCAGCGAGCTCACGCTTGGATTTAAGTTCTGTCTCAAGCTGACTAATTTTATTTTTGAGCTTTATATTGTTGAGACGGACAGATGCCAGCTTGTCTTCCTGCTTCAGTTCATCTGCCTGTAGCTTCTCCACCTTTGGCAGTGCTGCCTGTTTGCCCACCTTACCAGTCAGTGCTGTCACGGCAGCTTCATATTTCAGTGCAGCTAGGGATCTCAGCTCGTGGTCCACCTGCTTCAGTTTCTCTAAGCTCTGCTGGCGGAGCTCCTCTGTCCTCTGTTGGTGGAGCTCTGAGACACGGTGGTGCTGCACTTTTAGCTCATCCATGAGATCAAGGTACTTTTGGTACCGCTCCTGGTCTAAAATATCTTCGTCCAGTCTGGGATGTTTATCACCTGCCTTCCTACTGAGGTATTCTGCTATTTTGGTCTGTAGATGGCCATTAAGCTTGCAGAGTTTTTTATTCTCAGCCTGTAGTTCAGGTAGCAGGGCCATACATTCTGTAGTGTTGATGATGAGGCCAGTCTGCTCTTCTTCTGCAGGCACCATTAATTCATTAAGAGGGCTGGTCCTCTCACTCTCTGGGTCAGGAGCTGAATGTCTATCGTCCTCCTCTTCTTCTTCCTCCTCAGTGTACTCATGTGACAGAAGATCGTCAATGAAATGTTCTAATTCAGGACCCTCGGTGTCCTGCAAGGATACAGTTAAAAGGGGATCGATTGCATCTTCTTCTGTTGTCATATATTGCCCAAACTCAGATTCAGATATCTGTGGTGCACTTGTTTCAGCAATAGACATAGCTTCTGTCATCTGTGAAGCCTGTTGGACAACATCATCCTCAACACCTTCTGGGATGTTAGGAAGTTCCGTTTTTTCCTCCCTAACCTGTGTACTCGCTTCCTCTGTCGGATCCTCAAATGTTTCGGTTTTTTCCACCAGCGTGTTATTTTCTAAATCAGGACTTCCGTCATGTTTTAGTTCTAATGACTCCTCTTCCATTTTTTTTTTTTTTTTATTTTACAAAGGTTTTTGTTATAAAATTATAAAATTACATATAATTTATTTAAAGTATATCAATGTTTAGCCACTGAAATACGTTTGCCTCAAATGTTTTGTATCTGTACGAGAGTGCGTGCTTGTTGCCATGGGCACCCAGAGCGAGAACCAATCGCAGCCGTTCGCTGTGTCCTTATTAATATTAATGAGACGCAGCGGCGTGACCGGAGATACTCCACTGCGCATGCCCAGCCCCGCGCCACTGCTGCTTCCAACAACAAGCGGTAGTAAGCAATATGGCCGACCTAGGGAAGAAGTACTGCGTGAACTGCTTGGCAGATGTTACGAATTTGCGGATTCGCTGTGCCGAATGCCAGGATATTGAACTTTGCCCGGAGTGCTTCTCCGCGGGTGCCGAAATCGGTAACCACAGGCGATGGCACGGCTATCAGCAAGTGGACGGCGGGCGCTTCTCGCTCTGGGGTCCCGAGGCAGAGGGAGGATGGACTAGCAGGGAAGAGCAGTCGCTGCTCGATGCCATCGAGCAATATGGATTTGGTAACTGGGTACGATTCTCAAAAGAGTCCATATTGATGCGGCTTTAAAAAACTTCCTTTGCATGGCCAAATGTGCACTTCACTGGTCATGCTTAGTCTGCAGCAAATGATGCATTGCCTACTGCAGAAACTTAGAAAATAGTTTAAGAACCAAGCATATTCCCTAGATATGTGCTGCATATTGCATTACAGGATTATTTAACCCAATGAAATTAATTGCAGAAATTTTACAGCCCATTTAAAGTTTTGATAATTCATAATAGCTGCACAATATAGTTTCCACAGAGAGAACAAACTGTACTGTGCACTATTGCTGAAAGCATGTGATATTCCTCAACAGTTATATTTGCATGAATGTTCTGTATGTTAAGAAATAATAATAATAATAATTTTTGAGTTTGTACTTGTAACTGATATTATTATGACCTGTATGTTAAATGATTAATTAATTTACTTCGTATTGTTCCAAGCTCGTAAGGCTTTTATTGTCTTCTAAACACAACCTGAAGATATTTTTAAATAAACCTGATGAGAGATGTCCTTATGAACGTTATCCATATGAATCAAGCGGTTGAATTTAAGGGTCTTATAAAGACACGGCTGTATATGTGATTGGTAGATGAATGACATATGTGTTTGCACTGACATGAGAGAGAGGAAATGCAAGAATTTAATGTTTGAATGAACTAACTCTTTATCTTTGTTTATTTCTGTGTGCTAGGAGGATATGGCCGCTCATGTGGGTGCATCACGCACCCCTCAGGAGGTCATGGACCATTATGTGAGCATGTATATTCACGGTAATCTGGGTAAAGCCTGCATCCCTGACAGCATCCCCAACCGTGTGACAGACCACACTTGTCCCAGCGGAGGTCCTCTGTCTCCTAGTTTGACTACCCCATTGCCCCCATTAGACATATCTGTGGCAGAACAGCAGCAGCTGGGATATATGCCACTTCGTGATGACTACGAGATCGAATACGACCAAGAGGCAGAGAAACTCATCAGTGGCCTGTCTGTAAACTACGATGATGAAGATATTGAGATTGAAATGAAACGAGCCCATGTGGACATGTACGTGCGCAAGCTGCGTGAGCGCCAGCGACGCAAAAACATCGCCCGTGATTACAATTTAGTGCCAGCCTTTCTGGGACGGGACAAAAAGGATAAAGAGCGAGAACGACCAGGTGGCACAGGAGGGGTTGGGAGCGTAGGGGGCGCTGTAGGATTGGGAGTTGGTGCCACCATCATTCCGACAGGGTCGCTGGGCTCCTCTGTAGCAGCAACCCCAAAACGCAAAATCACAAAGGAAGAGAAAGAGCAGCGGATGAAACTCCGTGCCCTCTGCCAGTTCATGCCACAACGTGAGTTTGAAGAATTTTTCGATAACATGCACAAAGAGCGCATGCTGCGGGCGAAAGTCCGGGAGCTTCAGCGTTATCGGCGGAATGGCATCACGAGACTCGACGAGGCGGCCGAGTATGAGGCGGCACGTCATAAGCGGGAAAAACGGAAAGAGAATAAAAGTATTGCTGGGTCAAAGAGAGGTAGCAGTGGCGGAGGAGGAGGGGCCGGGCTCGGAGGAGGAGTTGGAGCTGGAGGTGGGCTTGGAGGAGGTGGAGGAGTCAGTGCCATCAAAGAGGAGGGAAAGGACAGCGAGTTTTCAGCCATCGAGAACCTATCTGGCTTTGAGCTGCTGTCCGATCGGGAGAAGGTGCTGTGCAACTCTATGAACCTAAGCCCCACACGCTATCTGACTGTCAAGACTATCATCATCAAAGATCACCTACAAAAAAGGCAAGGCATTCCTTCGAAAAGCCGCCTACCCAGCTACCTGGACAAGGTGCTGAAAAAACGGATTCTGAATTTCCTGTCGGAGAGCGGCTGGATATCCCGAGAAACGTCCTAACAACACTGTCCAAAGTGGCTCTAAGAATAATGACTGTAAATATATTTTTCTACTGTTTTATATTGTATCTCAGAAAAGCCTGTGAGAACTAAATGACTGGTAGGTGCCAATTTACTGGTTGTGGACCTTCAGTCAGTCTAACATGTCTGGTTTTGATCTCGGATCTCCTCATCGAAACATAAATACGGTTATGGTACATAGTCAGTATCCATAGGGAATTTTCCAGCAAGTTGTCCTGTGTAATAACCACACAAAACCCATTGCCCCACGTTAAAATGCCTCCGTTTGAATGTGATTTTGAGTGGTGTCGAATATTCCCTGCCAATAGAGTATAAACGGAATGTTTAATGTTGTACAAAGCAGGTTTTTAAAATTGGTTCTGAGTCAGATCCAAAAGGCTTGCCAAAAGTCTAAAGTTCCTGTGTTCTAACCTGAATTTGCCTGTTTCAGTTGGATGTATTTTGTTGTGTCAGTTGTGGGAATGTGAGTCACATGAAGCATGCTCCATACTAATGTCTGAAGTTGTCATGTATGATTATTATTTTTTGGAGTTGACCTTTGTGAGGTTATGTTACTATTGAGCGTGTTTCAGAGGCTCAAGTTAAATGGCACACATCCAGGCCATGATCATCAATGGGGGACATTTTCCACGATGCTCCTGTTTCAAAAGAGTATTATTCTGATTCGTTGGATGAAGTGAGGGTTAAAATTAAATACAGCATCAAGGGTTTTCATCTCAATATGTAAACCGAGACTGTATGTTACAACTGCGTACTACATTTTTTTTCTTTAAATGCATTGACAAAATCTTCATGCAATACCAAATCTTAGATTGCAACTGAGATAAACCTATTTGTCCATTATTTTTCAATGTTTTTGACTGCTTGTGTCTACCCCAAAGTTGTAGAAAATTAAGAAAAGCACTGCTCACAGAGGCCAATGCAAAGGTAAATTTTTTTTACATAGTTTTGAAATGTTTAATATATTAAGAGCAAATAGAATAGACAAGTGCAGTCTAACTTTTAGCCAGTTTTTTTATATAAAATATTGGAAATAACAGTGTTCAGGTTTAGGCCAAGGTGGTGGTCCTCATCTGTTTTTATACCCTGTAATTTTTGCCCCAGACATTGGTACATATAAAGTCCCATAAACAGTCTTACATTGTTGAGTATGTTTATTTTGTGTGCCTATGTACCCTGGATGATGTTTTTATTCCTTTTACCTTGTAATATTATATTTTCATATTTAAATGTACCACATCAAACATGTACAAAGGTTAAGGTTTAAATTTAGGTGTCTTCTTTGTTTTTCTGTATTTTCATGATAAAAAAAGAACAACCCACACAAATTTGTTATGACTAAAGCCTTTAAAAGTAGATGTGTACTTGGAGAGAAAGATACATGTAGGATATCGGCTGTGACATCTGATAAATGATGAATGTAGGTATGAAAGGCACTGTTATATAAGGAAATTATGAAGCTAACATGGAGGGATCTCTTCTTTGTCCATGGTATTCTTTCACTGCCTTCGTAGCACTTGTATAAAGGTGCTTAACATGTTTAAGGTTTATTCTTCAGGTTGTTTTTATGGTTTTAGGAAACAGGATCACAACCCAAGACTAGTTCAGTCAAGCTCACCAACATTGTGTAGGATTTAGGAAAAATTGACCTATTTATTTAAGTTTATTAGGGTTAATACTTACACTTTAAAAAACCATTCAGTATGCTATTTTCAGAGAAAAACAATTGAGCAGGGATAAGAGACGGAACAAGACATCATAAAGACACTACTGCGAGTACATTTTTATATAATTTTTAAAGACAACGTGGGATTCAATTTTTTTTTTTTTTTTTCTCGCATAGTTGTGACATGAATGTTTTCTGGTTAAATTATCCATTTTGGAAGGATCATATTTGTCAAAATGTTGAGTATGTGGAAAGTATTTTATTGCCTATGTTATTTCCTACTTTGTATTAAAGTGTTGAAATATAACCTTTTGTCTGTTAAGTAACAAAAACTGCGAAGAAAACTATAATTACTATAATTCAGAATCTACACGAAAAGCGCAATGTCTAGATATTTTTAAAGTCATGTTTTACAAGCCATTTAAGAAATATTACCAAATACATCCACTTTATACTTTTCATATACCACCTTGAACTTTTCACCAAAAATGAATAACAAACTCATGTAACATGACTACATTAGAAAAGATGTACATGCTTTATTTGTCTGCTTGTTCACATAGATGGAAAAGTCACTTTTAAATCTGACGTTCATATTTTTCTATTGACATGGCGCCATTCTATTTGTATTACAGCCACAAAATGACTGACTCTCATGCAGCCATCCTTCTGTTACTCAGATCTTCATTAGGTTTGCACACTATGAAATGAATGCTGAAACTGCCAGTAGGCAAATTATTTTAAAATTATACATTTTATTTTTCGGATAAAATATTACTCCAAGTTCTGTAAAGAAAACCAATTATTCTTCAAATAAAGAAAAAAAAACTGCGTAACACTGAAAAATAACAATATACTGAATATAACAACTGCTGTCATAGACCTCACCAAACTGTCAACGTTCTTCAGTAAATTAATTAATATAAGAGCAAATAAGTACAAGTATAAAATATATTCAACAAGGTAATATGCTGCAGTGTTTTTTTAAAAGCTTTAGTTTTTCAGATGCTTCTCTATCTTTAGATCTCAGAAGTTCCTGGAATGGGAATGACTCTCCAGAGAGAATTCAATTCTCTGAATCTTCTACCACATACACACTCAGCTCTTATACTCGAAAACTATTATTATTTTTTTATTGATAATCATTATTAATCACAAAGATTAGTCTGGCATTGTCCTTCAGTTGTCAATATATTGGATTTCACCTCTCAGAGGCACCTTTAACAAAGAAAAAAAAATCTGTGGAACCTAAGACCAGCTAAATTGCAGAAACTGATCTGTTGACCAGGCAATAACCATCATGTTGCGTATGACCAGTTAGGGGGCTTTGACTACACCCACCAGAGCTGGCCGGAGGGTGCGACTGTGCAGCTTGTAGCCTACTTTGGTAACTACAGCTATGGTACCTGGATCCTTGCCCTCCATAGGTGCATGAAAGACAGCCTCATGCTCGTAAGGGTCAAACTTCTGACCATCAGGGTTAAGCTTAACAAGGCCGTGTTTTTGGAAGACCTTTTGGATCTGCACCTCAGTCATTACAAGGCCGTCATAAAGATTTTTCAGGTGTGGATTTGCAGTAGATATTTCAGTTTTTGGTACACTTTCGGTTGCCTTCTCCAAGATGTCGGCCACCTCCAAGAGATCTTTACAGAAGCCTTGGATTCCTAATGAAAAAAAGAGGAGTTAAAACATATTGACACAATCCAGAAATGTCTGATTATAAAAACAGTTTATAAAATAACTATGACGGCTTACCATATAGCTTAGCATCATCAATCATCTTTTGACTCCTTTGCCTAAGGTTCTCAGTGTCTGCTAGCGCCCGCTTGTATTTATCCTTCAGCAAAAACAATGGAAAATTATAAAAAAAAAACATATTCATACTATTTGCAATGATTTTTTCCTCGTTTTTTTGAACACTTGCAATAATTTGCTTTTATTTTCTAAAAACTTAGAATTTTCAATATTTAAAAAAATATTAGTATATAATAGTGTGTGTGGATATACTGTGTCATTTTACAGCTGAATTACAGGCAAGTAAATCCTCTGAACAACACTAATCACTAATCATGATCCCCCAATGTAAATAAAGTGTCATCTGAGACCGCAGGAACTACAAGGGCAACTGAAGGTCATGGTGTGTGGGGGGGGAAGCTACATGTTATGAACTGCACATAAAACCTGTGTCTGATTTTTGGTTAATTTATCTTTACAACAGTAGCGAAGATTAAGAAGAACACAGAAATACCGTCACATCTTTAAGCTGTTCTTCCAGTTGTGCCTTTTCTTCTACGAAGGCTTTCTCAGCTGCACTGGGCTCTGGTTTCTCTTCTTCAGTCCCATTACCTGAGCTTTTCTGTTGGGTTGCTGTGCAAAGGAGGCGTGGAGTCGCCCTGAGAAGTTAAAAGATGAGAGTATTCACCACCAGAGTCTTTGAGTTACAGGCTGCTACATAACGTTACATTGTTATTATCCAACCAGCGCATTCTTAAAAGGAAGCATTCTCCCGAAAATAGTTTAATCACTATTATTTCCAAAATGAGGTTTAGGGCACACTTCTTTCCTCTGCTGGCTAAGAACGCCACTGAAGTACACAACTTAAAAACCTTTTTGGAACTTAAAGTAGCAATGAAATGAAGTAAACCATTCGTTTTGTACGGTGACGTGCATTTACGTGGAACATTATTTGAAAAATAAATATATTTAATGCTGAATTCAACAGACATTGATATTATTCATATTAATTGTATAGACAAAAATATTTATGGGTAACTCTGAAACTCTGCGTTTTACAATTGGGCATGTAAAACATTTTACCAATAAATTAGTGAATTTTAATGATACGACATATTTAAATGACATGGGATTGTGTATAAAACTAGGTCTACAATTGAATGAAAGAGCTCAATGAAACAGGTTCTGGATGTAAAGACCTGGAAGAAATTTCACTGAGAAACAACGATAATCCCATGCAAGCACTCTGCAGATATATAAAGTATCTGACAGGACAACTATTGACACACGAAGAAAATGCGGTCTAAACACTGTCAGATGAAGGAACATACCTGAGGGTGTTCAGAACAGCAGCACCAATCTTTCATTTGTGAACAGCTCACGCAACAGAAAGAGCATTCTTAACCCAAGCACGGCCATCAACGAAACAGAGTAACACTGCTGTGAAAACCTACCTTAAAAGTGAAGGAGACGCTATGATAGAGGAGCTCTGTCTAATCGCACGCACACACCAGGTCGCCATCTTCACTCAATGTCCACGCTGAGAGACCTGCAGAGCGAGGCTGTCTCATCCAACCAATCACAGCCTCTGTTCTTACACTGCTGGTCCTTCACCACCAATCCCCGTTCTAGTCAAAACTGACGCATTTCTGTAGTTTGGTTGAGAGGAAGGTCGAAATATTTAGCACGTGACAAGGGCCAGTTTCTGTCCTAGGCCAACTGAAGGTTACCTCACACTTTATTACTCAACTTCGCTGAGCGTTTACATCACTCCAGATCCGTCAGAAAACCGGATAATGTAAAAATAAAATGTAAGCGTAGACATGAATTAAACATAGCTGGGAATTTCTGTACAGTGGTGAGACCACGTCATTTCTGATGGGAAAAAATACATTTTTAAACGTTGGATTATCACAGCTTGAATTTTACTGCTAGCATTTGCCTGTATTCAGAATGAAAGCAGGACAATAGTTTGTGAATCTTCTTTCAGGTTATAAAGCAGACAGCTGATATTGTTTACTCTTTAAATTTAGTGCAGTAATCCTCTGACTCTGGGGCAGCCTAGTCTGTCTTATGAGAGATTGAGGTAAGGATATCCTAATTTGTATCCTGATTTAGGATTAGAAACAGTTCCTGGTTGAGTAAGGATTTATTGGTTTCCCACAAACATTTAAACTAAGAAAGGCATCTTAGGCATCACTTTGGCCTGATAAAATGTTATTTGTTATTAAATTGAAATGGTTAGGACAGTGGCAGTGTTTCATTATTTTTATTTATTTATTTTTATTTTTTACATACATATATTTTTTGCCACATTCCTGCATTATGGTTGGTATACTTGTGTCTGCTATATTATAGGCACATATAACAATAAGTGTATATAATACATTGCATATACATATATACATCCAAATGCGTGTGTGCATGCATTTCTGTAACAAATGTGGACAACACTTGTAAATCACACAGAATAGAGTGTATTGAAAATCTGAAACAGCACAGTTTCCTGTCAGGGGTAGGGCTGGTGTAGGGCAAAAGCACATACAGTTTGTACTGTATAAAAACCATTAAGCCTATGGAATGTCACCACTTTTCACAAAATCAAAGGTGTGTGTGCGCAGAGACAGAGAAAACAACTGCAGTTTCCCCTCTCTACTCAGCAGAAAAACCTTTTTGTAACCTTTCTGTGTAGCATTATCTTAATGTCCAAAGTTTGAAAAATACAATTAAAAATAACATTTTAAGCAGTCTTATTTAGCAAAGATGCAATAAAATGTATAATGGCTCATTTATAAAATATATATTTATGATGCATATTATTTATATTCCAAATAAGTACTGTTATTTTGATGTTTTTATATATAAAGTTTTATAAAGTATTTGAAGAAAACTTTCATTGTTTCCACAAAAATATTTGGCAATTTGTGCATCAGTTTATACAATGCATTCAAAGTAGATTTAAATGAATAACTCGAGACAAGTAATAATTTAATGATGGTTCAGAGATAAGTTCCGCTGTTAAACATAGTGTTCAGTTCAGCTATAAGAGAACACTGATATCATCATCCAGCTCAGCCCAGTCCAATACTTTCTGTACAGTTCAATAATAGCACTGAATAAGTGTCCCCCAGGCCAAGTGTGACAGTTGCAAGGAACCCAAATTCCTCCGACCAGACAAACCAACACGTTGTGGCTTAGTTCCAGTCTGCAGAAGTCAGAATGTGGATTTTTCTTCTGCTTGAAGACTAGCATAATGAATTCATCACTGATAATAACAAGAAAAAAGTCCTGAACAAGCAAATCAGCATATTTGAATGGTTTCTGTAAGATCATTGATAGTTATGTTCAGGTGAGGGGTAAAGGATGGGCCTTCGTGCTTACTTTTATTCTTTAAAAACTGTACATTTCCATTTGTATCATACTACATGATTCATAACATTATCTGGTAAAATAGTTCTGTTTTCTAATGAGATTGGGTAGGTAGGCTTATTTTAGATAGTTTGTTTAGGACCAATTTTGACAGTGTCAAAAAATATATTTAATATATTTTCGGTAAGAAATTGACTAAATACCTACATGGAACATGATCTTTGCTCACTGACAAACAGCTTTCTGAAATAGTTGTAACTTGTCTAATTTGTCCTCTAGATGGCAGGCGAATACGGCTGGTCTTCTCCTCGATCTCAGCTGTCTGCTATACAAGCACATGAGCGCGCTCTGGTTTGAAGCTCTGCTTCCCCACCCTCTTCCCCTCTCTCTCTTCCTTTCTCTCCCTTCCTCCCTCCCTCTCTCTTACATTAGAGCTTTCCATCTATCGCTTGCATCGCACTTGCTTTGACAGTGTTAAAAGAAAGCGCGCATCATGGCAGTTTTGGCGCACCTGTACCCAGCCGTGTTTTTTGCTTGCGCGTGGATGTCACTGTTCCGACCGATTTCATGTCACACGGGCGTTATAAACCAGAGAAACGTACGGGACCGAGAGCTTGACAGCCGCGTTGGGCATGTCACTGGGAGAGATGAAGCGCTTATCTCAGCACACAGCCGCGGAGGTTACAGCGGGGACCCCGGCGGACCCCGAGTCCGCAGGGCATCGGCTCCGGAGAAAGTCTCTCTACTCAGCAGCTCTTTCGTCCTTAAAGGGGATGCCACCCACAACCAGGCAATGGTCCACTGGACGGGGGAAAATAGCAGCGTGAGTACCCCCTTTTCCCATTCTCTAATGCAGTTGTCCCGGAAAGTCCTAAGATTGAACGTTGAGTTGTTATTACAGTGAAGTGTTTTCATAAGGTGGGTAGATGATTTCAGGTGGACAAACAGGTAATGAAGCATCATGAGCAGAAAGGCGGGTGTTTGGACTGCAGGTAGATGCATAACGACCAGCTTTCATCATCGCACAAAACCCATCTGCTGTGTATGGAGAGGTTTAGGTTCAGTGTTTACCAAGTCATCCTGCTTGTAATATGAGCCAGAATGACAGCTGATGCCGGAACGCACCTATTCACCTGCTCGCGCCTAAAAAACACAGAAGTTCACTACCAGTCCTTGTTAGTATACGGCTAGCTCATACACAATTTAAAGTTTCACTGTGTTTACTTGCTGAATCGTATACGCGACGCAATGTGATACACTTATTATAAGAGCGATCGAAGGAGCGCGAACAGCTTGGATGCGCTCTGAACAAACGCGCGCTTGTCTGTGTGATGGTAGCCTAGTTTGGTGAATTGTATCTGGAGGAGACATCTCTCATTTACAAAGCTGCCAAAACAACTCATGAGCTGTTTACACAAAATGCAAGCGCCCTGAATAAAACCTGCTTTTAAATATCTATTGAAGTGCTTTCAAGTCACGCTTTTGTAGTCGGTTTCATTCCCATCAAACTATTGTCAGAAAGTTGAGGAATGATAAAGATCATTGCTCAGATGTTTCATAGATTAGTTTAAGTAGGAACTACATATTAGATGTATGTTGTTTACTTAATGTAAAGAGTGTAAAAATGCGTATGGTATAGTTTTAATTGTTTGATGAGTCAGTTTGATGAGAACTGTTTTGACACTTGTTATCTCTCTCTCTGCATTATTTAAGACACTCTATTGAAACTCTCTGGTTTGTCTATACTAGAGGAGTTACATGTGCCTTTTTAGAAGACAAATGTGTGAGAAACAGGAGACAAGTAAAATTATTTGTTCGATCTGTAGGACACTACAAAATAAATAATATAGAGGCTATTTCTTATAAGTTGTAACTTATAATTATAATACTTTGTATCTGATTGAAACCAACTCCCAGTTTCTTTAATGAAGCACTTTTCCTCTTAACCACATCTAGTCCGCTTCTCTGAAGAATCTAGAAAAATGCAAACAAAAAAGTCATTTGGAGAAGCATTGAATCGGCATGTATTTTGTTTGTGTTGGAAATGCAAGTGTTTGTGTGGACTGTGGTCCTGTTGCTTTTTTAATTACTTAATGTCAGAAATAGCTGTGTGAATTATGCAGGCCCTGGCTGCTATGTTAGATGTTCTACGGTGAGCAGATCTGTAACCTCAGTTGAGCTGAGCAACCAACCAGTGTTCTTACTGTTAACTGAAACTAAAAAATGTCTTTATGTGAAAAATATAATAGTTTTACAATAAAACACTGAATTTTTTAAAAAAGAACTTAAACTAAGTTGATAAAAACTACATAGAAATTAAAAACTAAAACAAGATAAACATTAACTAAAACTATAACTGCAAATGACAGACGTGGATAGAATAGATACATAGAGGTCAAGTAGAATTGAGATACGGCTGCATATATTCATTTGTCAGGATTGCTGACAGACAACATTCGAATTTTGCCTTTTATTTGATGTCATCTCCAGATTTCCATTCACAACAGGGTTGCTTTGGCATTTAGTGATTGTTCAAAATAGATTTACCACAGTGCCAATGTGGGAAAGATGACACCAGAAGGAACTGACAACATGTTACAAGCATTCATATTGTGAGAATATGGAAACGTGAGGCTGTTTATAGGATAGTCTTCTTTGAATTGTCTTTAACCTACAGAAATCAGCCATTTTTGCATAAACTCATCGTACTGATGTATAGGAAAATAATGCAAGCCAATCCAGCACAGCCGTGAAGACTGATTTAAATGATTTACACTATCTGCTGTTGTATTAGGAGCATGCAGAATCCATGTTCGATATCAGTTTAATTAAATGAGCAAATAAGAGGAAGAAAGATTTATACATGTCACGATGCTTCAAGAAATTGCTGTATGTATAAACATAATGGGCATTTCTTTTATAGCGCAACCTTTGAAGAAAAGCAAATGTTTCCTGTGCTTTGAGTCACGGCAGAATAGACTCAAAACAAAGTCAGTCGTTATTCCCGTACCTAGGCTCTAGTCTTGGAGAACTTGGAGATTCTAGACTCCTGACTTAATACCAGCATTAGAGCCTTACAGTGTGTGAACGGTTGCTCTTTGTGTTTTCCGTTCTATCTCTTTTGTTCTGCCTCACTTTCTCTGGGGAGTGCGACCATCTTGATTCATTTATTTTGCCCTCCTGCACTTCTGACGACAAATCCCTTTTCTGTAAATATGAGGAGATATAGTCATCTATCTGGTATTTAGCAGCAGTCTCTGCTGTTGTTTGTGTTTGCAGCGTTGTCAGGAACCATCCATCTGTTTGCCTGCTGATAGCTGTGTTTAGTTAAGACAGAGAGAGAGCAGGGGAAAATGACACAGAAAACTAAGATAATGCATTTGAGAAAGGCAGAGATAGATATATAGACAGACAGACAGTATTGATATTTAGAATGGAGATGGATAGAAAAGGAGTGCAAGGAAGCAATGGGGGAAAGACTTATTACGGTCTCATTTAGCTCAGAGTGTGCGCATGTTGTTGCTTTGCCTTCGTGCTATTAGCAAATCTGATCAAATGAAAGACACATGGCTCATTGACATTTCCAAGGCAGTCCAGACACGCCACCACCATGTGCGCTTCTCCCCTGAGTCATCTTTTTCTTGTTTTATAAAGTCTGTAGGTTTTCCAATTTTAAAGTTTTAGGGGGATCTGTAATAAATTACAAATGACATCTAATCTATATATATGAGGGAGATAAACTATTATACACCAGATCATGCAGAAATTTGGCTGCCTAAAACTGATCACATACTTGTCTCTTGAATCTTATGATGCGGTACTGTTTATTATTTTTGCATTGGGTAAATTAAATGGCCATGTGTTTTATACAGTAGATTATATACATATAAAATACAAACACAAACCTCTATTTTTCAGTTCACCGAATGATGTGTCCAAGCACAAAAGATGGATGAGCCGTTTAAGATAGTCGCTGGCAAATGGTTAATGAAAATTTGCTTTGCATGTAAATTGGGAGTAGAGTATAAAAATAAGTTGCTATTAAGATACATAGCATGTATGCAATTTTTCTCTGTCTTCGTCACGTCCTTCTAAAGGCTTACTTCATGAAATAGGCATTCATCCATGGTTCATATACTTAACAGACAGTTAATTTGGCCCCTCCTATTGCATGGCAAAATTGTTAGCACATGTCTTGTCTGTCTGAATCAATATTCCCAAGTTTTTTCTGAATGTTTCTGTTTTGCAATGAATCAGATTTGGCTTGCAAACATGTGGCAGAGTGGACAATTTTTTTTTTTTAAAGCCTTTCCAAATCAGGTTTACAATTCCAATCTTCTTTCAAATATCAGTACTAATTACTGGCATGCCATTGGTGGTTTTGCTCATTTCAGCACAGAGACTTTAGTTTCTCTACTTCTATTAGCCCAACTTATTAGAGGCTTAGTTGTGGTCCCTTTTCCTTGTCCTCCCAATGAGGATTTCTTCCTTTGTTTCCTGGGAGACCTCATCAGAATCTGGAGGGACAGCTCAGGCGGAGGGTTCATGTGCAGCATGCAGAATGTGTTTTATTCATTGGCTTTGCATATGTCATATTGCTCCTCCAGTGGTGTTTTTGAAGGACTAGTTAGAAATAATTAAAGATGCTGGCATAATTTACTCACCTCATCTACTCATCAGAGTAGAGAGATTTTTGCTAGAAGTAGGATTAGGCTGATGCTCTGGCACTTGAATATGGATGCATAAGGTAATAAAAATAAGTAAAAGAAATCAGAAAATAAGTTTATAAATATAAAGAAATAAATGTTTTTTGTGATTCAAGTGGTTCAAGAGTTCGTGCTTTCTCATTAATGCTAGGGAAGATAAGAGCGGGTAGAGTAAAGCAAGTTAAAGCAAATTTGGCGAGCTGTCCAGGGAAGCGAGCCAGGGGAACAGCGGGCCCCCAAACCCTAGTGGCCTGAGCCCTAGCGAGGTGTCTGGCTTGCGCTCTCGATGCCCCCCGGAGGAGAAAATGAAGATGATGGAGGAGAAGGGGTTGCATAAAGCGAGATGCGGAAGAGAAAAAAGCAGGAGTATTTATAGTGGGAAGGTAACATATGATTGGGCGATCGTGATGAGGAGAATGATTAGGGAATGTAATGCAGCTGTGATTAATTCGGCCACCGCTCCTCTCGAAACGCTGTTATTATCAAAACAGTTGCTTTGTGTGAAACAAATTTGAGCGGATCTGACCAGTTGATTCATTTCCATACATCATAAGCTCAAATATTTTGTATTTTGAATTAGAAATGTGACATATATAATGTACTTGTGTACTTGGTGCTTGTGTACTCACCAATGTACTCACCTTCAGACAATAAGCCCACAGAATAAGTAGAATTCTGTAATCAATGCAATAAGTTTCCATTCAGAAATGAATGCATATACACTATGCTGTGATTAACAAACAACTAAAATATACAATAGCGTATTTTTCAAATCTCCTCAGAATATCCCATAAAGAATCATAGAAATAGTCCATTTGATGTGTATTCTTTAGGCCGAGCCCAAGTCTGAAGCAATGTGATAACTAAACTTTGTGTGTGAAACAGACTGAAATTTAAGCCATCAATTACTGATAATCTTCACTATAGATGAGAGCTCTCAAATCCTCCTTGTATGTAAAGCAGCTCAGACGTTCGGTCTATGATCCCCTTTCATATTTCACAGAAGAAAGGAAACAACATTGCGGATTAGAGCAGTGCAGGGTGAGAAAACGATGACAAAGCTTTCATTTTTGGAGAACTATTTCTTTAATAAATCTCAGAGCTGTGGACTCATTAAACCTACAGCTGTAAATGACTCTAGTTGTTGTTGTCAGATGTGTTCTTAAGCCTAGATCTGTATCACTATTGGCTTTGACTGAGAATTCCCCATTTCTGCCACGTCATACAAACCTGAGGGAATTAACTAGATAACCAGCCTTTTGTAGTCACACAAAATCTAAAAACAAAAATTATAACAAAAAACAATTATAACAAACTTTGATATAGTCTGAAACAAGAAAAGCTGACAGATATAGATTTAAAGAAACAGAACTGGTATACTGGTTGGCCTGTTGGCAATATGTATCTGAAATGAAAAATTATGTTTAAAACATTTGTTGGCTATACCCATTAATTCCCCCCCCCAGTTCTGTATGTTTAGCCATATCCAAATCTCCTGATCCGTTCATGTTGCTTTGTGCAGTGACTCATGTTGATTGCACACATACACTGTAAAATGATTTTTATCATAAAGTTATAGATTAAACAAAGATTACTGGAGTACTGTACTCCAGCATAGGTTCACCTTAACATCCTTTTTTACTTAAATTTGGACAAACAGTTAAGTGGAATTACAGTCTTTAGAAAGGGCAGAAAAACAGAGCTTGAGAAAGCTTGAGAGTTCTTAAGACCGTCTGGAGAATAAAGCCCTATTCGGACGGGACTAGTTTTCTAAACTACGTTTGAGTTTCGATTGTTATCACCTGACGTCCGCGATTTTCATGTACCATTTCGGACAGGACTAACATCTCTGTTAGTCCTGACTAACAGAGGTGGGCGTGTCTGTTTTGTACATCTGGGCGTCACAGAAATCAAAAAGTGTATTCACAAATATTATTTACTACTATTTGTAGTAACCCATGTTTAATTTTGATAATTAAAACATATGTAACCGAGAGCAGAAATGAACGCGAGTAATCTTCCTTGATACTGATATTACAATAGTCAGTCTTAACAGTTTACGTGATCTGACTCTTTATTTGTGTTTATTTATATTTTTCTATATAAAAATATATCAAACGTGGGTGCGGTAAGACCACCTACGGCATATCGCATTGGCCAAAACACACAAGGAAACGTGTTGTAAAAAAAATATCACCGTTATTATGTCTGTCTGTGAAACAAAAATTTCTCTAACGACCTCCTGTAAAACTAGTCCCGTCCGAATAGGGCTTAAGATTTCTAGTATTCTGTGAAGTATTAATTCAGTAATGCTAAACAAGGTATATCAAAGAAAAACATACACTTCTAGTAAACAGATTTTTGCCCTTTCTTTGTCAGCTACGGTGGCAGTCATTAATTAATTTATTTGTTCCTTGCATGGACAGTTAGATGTGTGAGAATTTAAAAGTGGTGTGTTGCTGTAGTCAGACACCATGTTGATAGAGCTCAGTCAAGCTGACATCTGCCACACCATTGTTCTAATAGCACAGCTTTATCTGTACAGGCTGCAGTGAACCACTGGTAATAAGACATCTTTATTGCTTCAGTCTCTTAAACCCTAAATGGACCATGTAGGGGAAATTACAGTGAGAATGAAATAATTGGTCTGATGTTGCTGAAGCATGTTGTCAGTGTTAGAGTGGATCTGTTTCATGATGAATCCTGTATACATTCTCTCTCAGTTTCTGTCTCTCTTTCTCTCTTAATCAGCATGACTGTGCCTTAATGAAGTCTGCACCTAGTGCCTAATGACTCTCTAACCTTCAGCTCACACACACACACAAATGTAAAGGATGATGTCTTTCATATGTAATTTTCAGCAGGACCGACAAGTACCATGATGAAGGCTCTATGAGCTCTATCAATTTTAATTACAGAGGCACTCAGATAGTTATTGGGATCGTTCAGGTCAGCCAGGATGGCAATAAAAATTCACCCATGGGATGTCAGTCACTATATACACCTCATATTTTTTAATCTTGGTCATTTTAAATAGTAATATAAATTGAATATTGACTACATGCTTGATTTATTGCCTACTGTCTGGATATGCAATGGGGGTACTGTAAATAATTATGCATTAATACCAAATTGACCCCCAAAGGACATCAAAACACAATCTTTGTAGCTTTTTTTCCTGTTCTTATGTTCTCTTAACCTCATGTCCAGGCTTCATGTGGAATATTCTAGCTGCTATTTTACTTTTTTTCTGTGAGCAAAGACTGTCATGATTGAGGCTTTTGGTAATTTGACACTGAAAATAGTATCCTGTCAGAAGGAAAACTGTAGAAGTTTGCAGACATTTGCTTAAACTCAAAAGAAAAAGCAATGCAATGCAATATGTAGTTCAACACACAGGTAAAGCACCTGTAAAAAATGATTACAGAAATATTACAGATTTTTCCGAGGGTGTAGATGTTCAGCAGTCTGCTTTTTCAGTTACTGA
>JAUYWG010000040.1:15292370-15317012 GCA_034779775.1 Enteromius afrohamiltoni
ATAATAATAATAATAATAATAATAATAATAATAATAAGTACATGTAATGTGTAACAAGGACATGTTAAAATAAATTGTTGCCAAATCTTTGTATTCAAGTGTTAATAACTTTCAATTCCATCTAATTATTTTTAAACAAAACAATTAAAGATCAATTTGATTTAAGATAGATTTAAACCTTAAGGGGCAGTTTCCCGATGTACCATTCGGTGTCTAAGCAGCCGTGATAGAAGTCGCGATCCCGCTTCTCAGCGGACGAAGGCAAGGCAGACTCGACGTAGATGCAAAAACATTTAATAACAAAGAGCAAAATAAAGCTAAACAAAAGTGCAGGGATCTATGCGGACAAATCAAACAGTGCAGACACACAACAAGACGTAACTTTAACGCAAGATACAACAGAAAGAAATGAACCAGGTTAAATACAAAACTAATTAGACACAAACACAAGGCACCTGGGGAGACACAGCTGGACATTCATTAAACACTAATGACCGGGGCGTGGTAACAAAGATAGGAGCACATGAGGAGAACGAATAAAAACAAACACAAAGCACATGAACAGCAAAAGAAAACATACACAAAAGTCACATGGGACACCTGGGGGCGTGACACCCGAACAGGGTTTAAGACTAGTCCTAGATTAAAATAAATGTTAACAGCTGTCTAAACTGGAAAAAGCTTGCACTGAAATATCTTAAAATACATTATTGCCATTGTTTGGTCTTAAAATGCTCACAGACAATGCTTTTTTGTAAGACGTGTTTCAAAAATGTCTTAAATGTCCTAAATTAGCAAAGGTCTAGCCCTGGCTTAATCTAATTCCTAACCGGGAAACCGGCCCTAAGTGTTCTTTTTGTGAACAAAAATGTCAGTGTAGATATTCTTTACAACTTAAATGTAACATACATAAAGCTATATTTTACTGTAACTAACAAATAAGCAAAAGTCAACCTGCCGTACTAAACAAGACTGCAGGCCAAAGGACTGCAAATAAACTACTATAATGATCCATTCAGAATTATTAAACACACCAAAATAAAAATGCAAATTAAAACTGTAAACAACTGAATATGTGCAATCTCAGTGATGTTGGGTCAGTGTCATCAGTGATCTCTGTCAGAAAAAGTGATCGTGGAGCATCTGATGCCTGTATAAATGCACTGATCTTCACGAACTTCTCCCAACCATGCTTTTTCTGTCATAATCCACTATAAAACACACTGTACATTAATTTGGACAACTACATGAATAAACAGAACTGTGTTCAGAGGGTTTGTTTGCACATCAATAATAACGGAGAAGTATTTGCTTATTTTTATGACTCCTCTATATCACTGTAATCATCTTTACCTTGACTACAATTGTCATCCATCAAACTTTAGAGCCTGTTTATTCTATTAACCTTTTGGAGCCTGTTCATTCTGTATTTCACACAGTGGTGCTGTTATTTTCATTTTAATTTTTGTTTACAGCTTTAAAATTTAACATATTAATCAAAAAAGTGAATTGAATATACTTTCATTTTAAGTTATTTTGATAACCAGAGGGATCACTGAGCCCCCCTAATAGGGCATCACTCAGTTATGAATGACTGGGCTAATCTTATCTGCCAATAGTTGCTCATTTATTTTCACCCCTAATAGACACAGTGACTTCCTCAAGTCATGGTATATGTCTGCCCTGTCATGATGAAGAGTGTGTAAATGATGTCCATGAGTTTCTCAGATTTGAACTGTTTTCACTGATTCATCACCGTCTCGGTCAATGTGGTCACTAGTGGTCATACAGCAGCTGCAGATATGGTTGAGCCATGCTCACATAGGAGATGCAGACTTGATTCCATCCTTTCTGATCGCATTAGCCCAGTTTCTCCACAGTAACAAAATTCAGCAATTGATGTAACTTTGTGTTAATGTGCGCCTCTATTGTATGCCAGCCTAATAAATCAGAAAGAAGCTCAAACAGTAACAGCGTTTGAGTATATTTTCATTTTTTTGAACAGACTGCTTGAACAGACCAATGTCATTTTCAAGTCATGCTCATTTTGGGTGTAGCCAAATAGTCCCTCATTCTTGGAGACATGTTGATAGAGAATATTGTGCTGTGCCAAAGTATTGCACTAAACGGGCCTGAATTAGATTTGATTCTGTTACGTGACTCAAATGCAAAAGACTTCAGATGAATCTGGTGAATTCAGAGTAGAAGCATTCAGTGCTCATTAGCAAGATACAACAATCAGAAATGATTAAAAACAATGCGGTTGTTGCTCTGCAGAACTGTACAGATTTTTTCTGCAGATTTATTATTAAATATATTTTCATATATAAAAGTTAAAGTAAATTTATTACTTAAACATGCATTTTAACTCAATTTAAGTTGCAAAGGCAATCATATAACTTTCATCAAATTCATGTTTTGTTTTATTTTAGCTATATATCTGAATTAATGTAAAATAATACATTTTTATGTAGATTTAGTTAACAGTCATTATGAATAATGCACACTGGATGAATAAGGATGATGTCATGGTGTAAAGACACAGTTACAGTATAAAACAGCAGGCTCGTTGCTCATGTTATTGACAGCCCACCTCAGACTCCATAATTACCACAGGGAAACCCCCAGCACATTTCTCTCACACCTGAAGCCCCCATGTGCCCCCCTTTAACAGACACTAATGAGGAGATCATTAATTAAGGCCAAAACGAGCATCTCTGAGCTCTTGCACCACAAGGAAATCAATTAAGGGCTACACTGTTGCTTAATTAGGCTGTCAGGAATGGGGATAGAGACACCCACTACACAGGTCTCTGGAGGTAATAAAAGGGGAGTCTTCTTCCATCCTAGATGTGCATGTGGTGAAGGTGAGAGGATGACTGTGTCACTCCCATTTAAGGCCCATCTTTGTGAAGAGATTAAGCACCAACAGTCTCGACCCGCTGCTGCTGATGAAATCTCACCATCTTCTAGATAAAATATAGATGGAATAGATAATTAATTAGCTGCCTGAAGCATTTCTCAGTTATTGTCTGTCATGTATTTTGATAGCAAATCAACCTGAAGCACAGGAGGGAAAAATAGTGGACCCAGGGCGGAATATTAGTATTAATCATTTAATAAAAAGAAATAAAACATAATATTCATGAATGTCAGGAGTCAATCTCAGGAGTTCGAGTAACTTTACCCGTACTATTAAGTGTTATTGTCATTCATTTCTCTTTCATTTTGGCTGGTAAGAGGTGAAGTGTGAATCGAGTGTGAATCAATGTTTATGACAGGACCTGCTACTGCAGCCAACACATCGTGTATTGCTGTTATCAATTTTAATATGTCATACTTTCCTCCACTGGGGCCCTCTCTCAGTGTGTGGGCCATGGTTAAGCCTGTGTTTTAGTGCGACCATGTCCGCACCAACTAAAGCATTATAATCAGCTGAACTGGGATGCAATTCATTGTAATGCTACTCTTATAAAATATCACTTTTTGTGCTTCATATTTTGGTCCTTTTTGTGAGTGTGTAGATTAGATTTTCTGTATTGATCTGAAGCACTCAGAGCTTTCTGCAGGGTCTAGAGACAGAGTATGCTAGAGCATCTATCTATCTATCTATC
Source organism: Enteromius afrohamiltoni (assembly GCA_034779775.1). Classification (NCBI taxonomy): domain Eukaryota; kingdom Metazoa; phylum Chordata; class Actinopteri; order Cypriniformes; family Cyprinidae; genus Enteromius; species Enteromius afrohamiltoni. The sequence goes on from JAUYWG010000040.1 coordinate 15,295,985, forward strand.
TATCTATCTATCTGTCTGTCTGTCTGTATTTCTGTCTGTATCTGTATCTAATCTGTCTGACTGTCTATCTATCTGTCTGGCTGTATCTAATCTGTCTATATGTATTTAATCTGTCTGTATGTTTATCTATCTGTCTGTCTGCCTAATGGTCACATTTTTGAAAATGAAAAAGGAGATAGTGTGGTTGTTTTGTGGGAAATACATTTTATTTGTAAAGCTCAGGATCTTTATCTTGTGTTTGGCTTTGAATTCATTTAAACAAATCCTGAATACTGAAGCTGTGAAAAATTTGCAGTGTTCATTATGTTAATTACTGCATTACTAAAAGTTGTATTATGTAAAATGTTTTGTTTGTTTAGTAGAAATGCTAAAAATTATTTGATTCCAACAGCCTTCATGCAGAGAACAGAGAGACTCTACATTATTGTTTTGTCAGCAGTTATGATTATCAGGGTCACGTTAGGTTAACTGTCCAGTGACCTCTGACTTCCCCGACAGTGAAAGATTAGTGCGGATATGCAGTGGTTTTCACCATTTTCGACCTGTCCTTCACCTCCTTTGTGTCTCATTCCACCTCCTCTTAAACTACGCTTCTCTTTTGCCTCTGCTGGCTCGGAACATTTTATTTTTCACATTATCTTTCCTTTCTGTGTTTTATTACAGTTTCTCTTGCTCCACAGCACTAAAATGCACCTATTGATGGCTTTCAGAAGATCTTCAATTATACCTTTGTTCTTTGTGTAAAAGACTATGCAGGTTCTTTTTTAATCAATTATGCATGTGACAGTATGCAATCACAATCTTGATGAAGCTGATGAATTATGCACGCTCATCTAATTAAATCTCTCTCTTGTTTCATCTTTCCTAGCTCTCTTAATCTTGGTTTATTCCAATCTCTTGACATCTTTTTTGCTCTTCATCATCCTATAGCCTTATCTTCTCCACAGTGAGGGAGTGGCTGAATCTTTTGTTTATTATAGTTAGATATCTTGCATGGGCTGTTTTGTCTTGAAATTAATTAAAGAATATAATTGTTGAACTTAATGCAAGCCTAGTCACAGTTTTATTTAACAAGAACATAAGCAAAAAGAGAGTCACTAGAGAAATGAGCTTCCTGACAGTCATAATTACATTCATGCATTTATTAGAAAGCTTAAAGGATGTCAAAAAATAGCAGGTACGTACTGTGAGTGCAAGAGTTTTGTGGAAGTGCTTTGAAAGTGCAGATCAGACAAAATACGTGATTTTGTGTGTCACAGACTTTACTCCTTCCATTACTGGAAAAATGAACAACAAGCTTCTTCATGCCTTCTTTATAGTGAGTCAACATGCCTCTGATGTGTGTGTGTGTGTGGGGGGTTTCTTCTTTTTTTTGTGTGATTACACCTGCACAGGTTTTTTCAGACACTTCATCTGGGTGTAGCTAACAGCTCTTATGATTCTCTTTTTCTCTCCTACCTACAGTAATCAATAGTAACAGCTGCAGATTCTGTCTGGCACAAAAGGCTAAATGCAGCAAGCGAGGGTCACTCTCTCTCTCACTTTCTCTCTGTAAATATGTCATTTATTTATATCTTTCTATCTATCTGTGTCTCTGGACTCCTCTCTTTGTAAATCATTTCATTTTATATCTGCCATTCCACCTTTTCATTTCTTATTTGATTAAATTCTTTTCACGCATTCCTCACCCTCTCTTATACATTCATTTACATTTGTCCTCATTCAACATTGCTCTTAAACCAATTTTATTCCCACTCTCTCCTATTTCACCTCCATCTCTACAGTTCTCTGCCTCTGTTTATTGTATATGATCCTTTTTATATATCTCTTTAGTTTTATTTTCATATGTGTAGTGCTTCTTTATAGGATATGCATGTTTTGTGGCTGGTAGATACTTGGTGTTTTAGTTATTAAATATTATATATATATGATATAGTTATTATTTCTTTTTTATTTTAATGTTGCGTAAAGAATGCTTGCCATATATAAAGAGTAGCAGTTAACACTTCGATATTAACTACAATTTTACCATCAATAAACTCCTAATGTGCTGCTTATTAATAGTTAGTCAGATATGCCAGATAAACAGATAAATATGCTAGTAATATGCATGCTATGAAGCAACTAAGAATATGTCCTTATAATAAAATGTCACAGAGTAGCATATTTGTAAACATATAAATAGTAATGGAGAAAAAGCAGAAGGATGAAGAAATACCAATATGCTGTTCATTTTTCTCTTTTGTCGACAATTTGCATCTCTGTGAATTAAATCTGTAAGTATATAGCATTATTTGAATTCACCACTTTATGCAATACAGATTATTTGAAAGTAGATAATAAACAGGAAAGTAACAGAATTAATGACGCAAGCTTCATCAGATATGAAACAAAATAAAATTTTGCTACAAAGCAGCTTTACGAAGACAACATGGTCATTATTCAGCTCAAGTTAGTTCAGTGTTGATTCAGTTCAGTTCAATAACTCTCAATGTTCAAAATGTATTAATTATGAAACAGAGCCCTACAGTATACAATAGGGTCATAATTCAACTCAAGTCAGTTCTCATTAATGTAGCAGATTCTTTTTCATATGAGCTATAAATGTTATTGCTCAAGCATATGTAGGCAGAACTCTCTGTCTCCTGGTGTATTATTGTTGTGAACCTGATGTTTCTTCTCTCTCTGTCACACACACACACATCCAAATAGTTTCCTCTTGTTTGTGATCTTCACAAAAGGACCTTTTATCAATGCAGCCAGTGTCGACAAAACTCTTGTTCCTCCAGTTCACCTACAGCTGCTATTGACCTCTGTTAAATGGATTCTCACACTGGAAGTGCAGTATTGTGTGATGTCCTATTGTGTAACAAATTGGTTGGAGTCAGTGAAAGATTTGATTTTCACTTTATGGCATCTTGATAGAAATGCTGATAAATATTGACTGTAGTCTTTGTCTCCTGTGCCGGAAGCTACTTTGAGATAGTGGTCTAATGCAGGTTTGTATGGATTACTTCAATATCATCAAAAGATTATTCTGCAGATTCTTACATCTCCTAGGTCTGCCACGAAATGAGTAAAGCTCTCAGGGAACAACTGTAATAAAAAGCAAACCTGCTGTAGATCAAAGCTGAATGTCCACTACAAAACATGGTCCAAGTATAAAATGAGATCTTTGTAAAGTAATCCACCCAACGTTTTAAAGGACTAGTTTAGCTGGAGAGCCAGATGGAGGGAATCCAATAAAGAATATGGGCCTCCTTTGTAAATCATTAATAATGTGGAAACTATCACATTTACAGGCCAACAAAAGCCCCCGAGGACGCGATAACTCCCATCACAGACGCCCATGCACAGAGTTAACCAAAACTATCTACTTGCACACATCATTTATAAGTTTTACATGTTTACAAAAGACATTTATACAAGATATGTGTTTGACTGATCCATTAAGATCTGTCTATCAGTGGAAAAAGCTTTTGAAGACATCAAACAGAGCGAGCTGGTAACATCTGGGAAATTATCAAACTCAAATTTAGAAAAAAATAAATAAAAGAACATAATAAAATGCATTATCAAGCACTTTTAATCCAAACAAAGGTTAAATTATGAATAGTTTTTTTGTTGATTATGTTTTTTTGGCTCATTGTGTCCACAATTTTAAGTACCAAGAATTTTCATTTCAGTGCATCAATAACTGACCTGATGACCAGGTGATCTGACCAATCATGTTGCAGAATCTGGAAAACAAGACAGCAGAGAAGATTAACTTTGGTGGACTTGAACCTTTGTGTATTGACGTTTTTTTCCACAGTTGAAGCTGTGAAGATACCTTATGATGTTCATTCATGTTTATTTTGCACTTTAAATATGAATGAAGGTTGGTTAACATCTTGTTCTGAGGAACTGTATCAATCTGTCACAACACATTAAAGAGCTAAAATATTTTTTTTTACATTTCAAAAAAATTGTAAAGCTGACACATTCATACCAAAAGTAACATGCTTTGTTTTTATCTGTTGGTGTGTTGTTAGTTTTTTTCTGAGACAGAAAAGGTCACTTGTAGTATGAAACAGTCTCATCTTTCAAATTTAGTAATTTTTTTTTTTTTAATTGAATGTGTTTTCTGTAGCACCTCAATTCTGTCTCTAAATTCTTATTGGATGAGCTGCGTTCAAAATCGTTATTAAATGCACATCTGTGACTGGCTGCAAATTCTTATCTTATCTTGTCTATGTTATTTGAAAACGGTTAACTATATTTTGTCTATTAATTGTATTATTTTGTAAAATAATAGTTTATTAAAGCAATTATTATTAATAAATGTAACTATTTATTGAAACTCTGTGTGGTATGGACCTTGGGTGTTATGGTTTAGGAGACTCTCTTGGCCCATGGTAACATCACTGGGACTTATTTCCACAGTCTACATCTGTTAATCAGACGTAGAATAAAGCCATGGTTTAGTCTGTTAGAACAGTGTAGATTATTAAATTGTGTCTCACCGCTAGACACTTCAGGGAAAAAGCACAACAGCGATTTGTTCCAATTTAATACTACTTCCAGCCAGCCTTCAATTTCATTACTTACCTAGATTTATGGATTGCATTTTTCTCTTGGGTATTTATTTATTTGTTTATTTTTGGTTTTGTTGTAATTCCACATGCACATGTAATTTAACATTTCGATAACTGTCCAGTTTAATGTTTACATGAACATCCTATATATAGGAAAAACAGGCATATTAAAAGATGGGCTGCTGTAGTTGTGTGAGTGTATGTGTCTGATTTATTAAGCTCTGACAAACTGTACACAGTAATGCACAATATACACAAAACACATAGTCCACTGAGTGCTACTGGTTTGGACGTCCTCCCATTATGACTCTCTCCGAGGCCATTTCTTTCCGTAAAAGCCCTGTAATAATGTCTTCTCTCCCCTGGTGTCATATAACAGATTATGGTTGTGTTGACGTGAATTGCCATGGGAACCTTTCGCCTCACTGACCCAAGATCAATCATCATTATCTGTGGAAAGTTAACACAGGCTAAGAATCACAAAATAGAGCCTCCTATAGTTATGTAACCTGCAGACCATTTCTTGTGATCTTTGTTTTGTTTTCTGTCCTAGTCTGGTGATGGAATAAAGCTCACAGTCTTAAAAGTATTCTTCAGTTCATTATGCTGTGTCATTAAAAGGAAAATATGTGAGCTCATCATCAAATAAGCCACAAATCTGGTTACTTTCCATGAAAGCAATTGCATTTGGCAATGAATATTTATAAAACCAGCCATTAATCATATTTCTGTGTAAACCTGGTCTCTTTGCTGTGTGCCATCAGTCCTCTTTAGAAGATGGAGAGAGTGCTTGAGGTTGCGATTTCAGCAAGATGATTGTCAGAAAGGTTTAGGGAAAGAATAAATGAGAGGCTCTCTTTCATTCAACCCCTGCATGATAAACGCTGTGAAGTTTTAGATATAAACATGGAGCCTGCAAGATAGACACAGTGTTTGTGTGATACTCTCTCATTGCGGTCGTGTCATTAAAGTTCACTGAGTAAGGCAATGTGTTCTGCTTTTCAAATGAGAGTCATTATGTAAGGCCTTTGGAAAGCCAAGCTCTCACCCTCTGCCTATTTTTCTGCCCTCTTTCTCATTTGTTCACTTGCTCATTCATTTACTCACTCACTCAGCTGGAGTTTCTCTTTTTTCTTTATCTGTCACTCTCTCTGTGTCTCTTGTGCTATCTCCTCTTTCATCTGTTGAAGTAATCCGTTCTCTTTCACAACTCTGGTGTTTGTGGCATACTTACCAGAGTTTGTAGTTTTATTAATTTTATAGAGTTGCTGCACATTTGTCCACATTTGATGCTGTCAAGTCAAATACACTACTTTTCTAAAACGACTTAGTTTTTAAAATATTTTGGGAAGAAATCTGCAGGGCTAAAAAACACAGTAAAATCTGAAATATTGTAAACATAATTTCCTGTAACAGCAAAGCAGAATTTTCAGCATCATTACTCATCTTCAGTGTAACATGATCCTTCAGAAGTCATTAAAATATTCTTATTTAGTACTCAGTTGAGCAGGTTAATATTTGAGTGGAAATGGTAACATTTGTTTAAAATAGAAACAGTGACACATGATAGTGTGTACAATAATTCATTTGGGGATACGTTGCTATATCCTATGTCTTAGTCTCTTTGAATTGCTGCAACCATTTACAATTCAAAATGATCTTTGTTTAAATATGCATGATGTTTATGTTGGTTTGTACCTGCAGTCCTAGACTAAAACATCTACTGGAATCCTAACCAGGACCTGTCAGACTCAAGACCTTTGCTTGTTTTTAGGCCTGACAGCACTTCTCTGTTTGATAAGGTCAGCGCTGCTTGGCTCTGAGGCTCCTCCAGTGGATGTCAGTGAAATGCTGAAGCATTGTTTTGGCTTTAAGTCATGCAACCATCTGATGGCATAGGGTTTGTTCTTTTTAAACTAAGTTAAACTCAAGGCTCCCCCTGTTCTTACTGGGGTGGTCTATAAAGTTAGACCCAGTTGTGGTTCATTGTAAATGTGATATTTTGCAAGATGGTGTTGCTACAAGGTGAAGTAAAGCATACTTGTTCCATGCGCTTTTGTATGAACAGATGATGTCAGAGGATTTTATTATATATAATCTTGTAAATGTTGAGTTATGCGGTAACTTTATATATTTACATTTTGGCTGTGAGAAATGGAAAGAAACAGGTTTACATCTGCGTTTTAAATATGGTAGTGATCTTTTTTTTTTTTTTTTTTTGGTGTATGATTTACTTTGCTGTTACTCATCATTGGCCACATTCATTTCCTTTATATTAGAAACTACTCTGGTTTCTACTTTGAAATAGTGACATTTTTTAATATTTCATCCCTTAATGATGGTGTTTTGCGGTTTTGCGCATAATTTATGAGAAATGTTATGTTTAAAGTTGGATCTGATCCTGGAGATGCCTTAATTCATCATGTTAGGTAGAAAGGCACCACCCAGACCAACTGCTCATGCTTACTGTAACATGAAGGCATTTCAGTGCCAAATTTTCCTGCAACCTTCATCCTCTCCCTCATACAATGAGAGTGTTTTATATATTAATGCCTGCTTTTTTTCTCATTCTAATGCCACTACAACATGATGTGTGTTACTGTTAGGATTGATCCTGTTTGTGTATGTGATAAAGAAAAACCCAGTCCTGTTCTGGATGATTGATTTTTGAATGAATTTTGAGACTGTGTGTGCATGAGCTCAGCTCAGCTCAGCATTGGATGCTGCTTCTCTTTATCTATTCTCTTCACTAAACTCACCACACTTATGTTTTCCACTGTGTTATAAGACTGTCCATGCAATCAAGTAACTGAGATGGTATAACAGCCATTTATAAAAAGTCTTTACATTTTTCCATGAACTTACCATGCCCGTGGTTCTGTATCCTAATGGTACTGAAATAGATTGCTGTGGAGTGGTGTAGCCTGCACAGCATGTAAGAGAACTGATTCACCTGACGACTAATGAGAGTGGTTTCAATTGAGAGCAAACCAAAGCTGCTTTAGCCAAGATCGTTTATTTCCACAACAGAGAAATGACTAACTGAACCTATAAAGAGATAAAACAGTAAATATGGACATTTCATTTGTCAGACATTTCTGACAAATGTTTCACACACACACACACATACTGTACACACACACACTGCCAAGAGATCTGACTCAGGTCAAAGCTGGTATTTGGTCTTGTTTGGATCTCTTTTCTTATAACATTAATTCTGCTTACACAAAGGCTAACCACCTTGAAACATAGTGGAAACAGACAAAAACAGGATGGTCACACATTTATAATGTACTGCTTGCCTATAAACATAGAAGAGACTCTCCAGCCAGTTAAAACAAATATCTATCACCATTTTCCTTACCACATGTTATAGAGGCCATGATAGGAGATTCTATTAGACCATGATGTGAACAAGCAAAAGAACCCAAAACTCACCTTTGTGTTGTTCAAACCCTGTATGACTTTGCTCCACAGATGAAAAAAAGTCATACAGGTTTGGAAAAACTTGAGGGTGAGTTGCTGAGTTTTCATTTAAGAAATCCCTTAAAGAAATAGATTATTTGTGTATGCTTATTAAATGCATTTCATTAAATTAATTTAATTTAAAGCTGTTTATAGAAAGAACCAAAAGGCAGATACTGTAAAAGAATATGAAAAGTAAAAGTAAAAGTAAAGCGAGAGGAAAGTTTTTGGGGTGATGGCCAGCAGTGAGATGCTTTACTCCTGGGAGTCAGACAGGCTCGTGTGCACAGTTTAATGGAGCGAAGAGGCCAAAAAATACTTGATTCAATTAGCCGTGAGAGCATTAGGCTGAGCTTCAGAGATCTCTCTATACTCAACATGTTTACATTGCTCTCCTCTAAACCTTGTGTGGCCAGCATATCCTTCTTAATTACTCTCTCATCAGATGGATCCCTTTCTGGTGGTCAGTGTAATTTCCCCTAATCCAGATAAAAGCTCACATTTAAGCAATAGTTTCATATGTGCGTGGCCAATCTAGACTTCTTGAGACAGAACCAGCCCACATCAAAGAAGACTCCGTTAACTGAGGCAATGGTTTTTGCTTTGTTTGGAAAAGATTAGAGGTTAAAGCAAACACAGTGGATGTTTATATCGGAGGATTTGGGTTTTCTCATGTCATCTGAAGCTATTTGCTCCTCTTTTAAATAAAGCTGAATAATGACTTTTTTCATTCCCTCATATTTAATACAGTTCAACCATTACTTGCATTAAATCCAAGGAATTTGATTCATTTGATTGTAATGGGCCAGTGTAATAAATCAGTGTGAGCAATTGATTATTTATTCTTATATATATTATAAGAATATATTTATTCTGATATATATTATTAAACTGTAACGTTAAGCGCGCAGTCGCGACTTCAGTTCTCAGCTGAACAGGAAACTCAGAGGCAAGACTTCAATATAAACGTGTAGATTTAATTAAACAAAACAATAAAAAAGCTGAACGAAAATGCAGAAGTCAATGCAGACAAAACACGACAGGACATTACTTTAACAATGGATACTAGACTGGAGACAAAGCAGGAAATAAATACAAAAGCTAATCAAGACAAGATGACGCACACCTGGACAGACACGGCTGGGAAAGGATCAGACATAATGAGAGGGGCGGGGTTGCAAAGGAGGCACATGTTGAACAAAAATGAAAACAAACACAAAGCACATGAAACGCCTGTGGGCGTGACATAAACCTTTACACACACACACACACACACACATAAATATAAATATATGTATCAGAGACTATAGAATACCTAAGACCTGTCACTCGTATAGGTTTGAATCGTGGAAAACACAACGCTTAACGTGTCCGATCAATCACAGGAACCTCGCCTTCTAAATAAAATAGCCAATCGCTGATTTGTAAAGTCAGCACATCACCTCATCTACCGTTAGAAGTTCCGGTTGCTATAGAAACAGTCAGCATCCTAGACATGTGTCTAGGACTGTGCATGCGCACTGACTGACAAAAATATTTATTACACAGTTGTTGTCAGAACAGTTTTGGAGAATTTGGTGTTTCCCCATTCAAAGGGATAGGTGCTGCACTTGGTTTCAAAGATGGTCGCCAAGTGTCTTAAAGAGACTTTATATATAATCCCTTACATCCATTTTTTGAATGTATGACTGAATGTTAAAAATTTAAAACTGTAGCACGACAAATTAACATGAATTAAATGTTTTTTTTTATTTTGGAAATAGTGTCTTTTGTTCTATTTCTGTACTCTTTTATCTTTTCCTTTTGTCTTTCTTGTTCTGGCACTCACAATTTCTACCCCACAAGTTTGTTTTGTATCACTGCCCTTTATTGCTAATTGTTCCATTTCAGTCATTATCTGTGAATTTATGATTGACTGAAACCTGGCGAACTGCAAACATTTTCGTTAAGGAGCATCATCGATTCAGTTGAGCATGCATCTTCAAGCGCTCTCAGACAGAATAGGGTTTGCGTTTCACTGCTTTTTAAGGCAACCAGTTTCAAAGCCTAAACGAGGAATGCAAAACCAGTCCGAACCTTTAGTAGTTACGTGTAATGTATTACACACAGTCCCACAGCTTCAGAACCTCATCCTTTATATCTGAGACAAAAGTTATCTGTTCTCTGTTCACTCCACAGAAGTACACAAATAAGTGAAGGCAGATAACATTGCTAAACATGTCAGGAACAGGCTTCAGGCTATGAATGCTGATAATGAGACGGGACAGTTTGAGTGGAAGAATGATATTGGGATCATGTTGAATTTAAAGAATGTCAGAAAGAAATGTAGATGGAAATGTATCGTCAAAGAGGAGTTATTGCCATGCAGAGGCAATAATCTACCGCTGCAAAAGAGAATGGGGTGAGGGGTAGATAGAGTAATGAAGATACATGGGGAACTTATTACAACATAAGGGATGATTGAGAGAAAAGGATTACTGTTTTGCAAAGGTGACAGCTGTTATGCCAGTAATAACAGCTGTGTCCACTATGAGCCTCTCTCACTGTGTCTGGCTGAGGAAAGCCTCCACTGTCAGCGTGCCAGGAGGCCTTGCCAGATCTTCTATCTGCACAGTTCATTATAAGCTTACTTTTCCTCTTGGTTCATCAGTGCACCGTTGCAGGCCATTCAGTCACGTCTTAAACACACTCAAACAACACTCACAGTTAAACTTTGTGCTTTCAGTTTTGTTTGTATTTTCTCTCAGATTTAACAGTCTGGCTGAATTTACAGGGAGTAATGGGAATAAAATCACTGGGAGGAAACAATGCAGCTGGACAGTGGGTCTGTGGTCACTCTTTCACTCTTTCATTCCCTGCATCAGCTGTTTTTATGTGCCACTCACATGCCGAGTGTTTATTGGCAGTCAATACATAGGTAATGTATAATAGATTGTGTCATAATGGAACAAGATACCGTTCTTGCAGTGTCTGTAATATTTTCTTTGTCTTTGAAAGGGGTCTTTTACACTCCCCAGGCTTGCATTTATTTGATCAAAATGTAATATTATGAAATATTACAATCTGAAAAAATTGTAAAATGTAATTGATTCCAAAAGCATTTTCTTAGTGTTGAAAACAGTTAATAATTTTGTGGTGACCATGATACTTTTTAAAAATGATTTGTTTAATGCTTCAAAAAACTGCTTTTTAAAATATAAGTTCACTTTTCGTCACCAATTGAATGCATCTTGAACAATAGAATAAAATAAAAGCATTAATTTCTTTAAGAAAAAAGATTAGCTGTTACTGACTATAATTTTTTAATGGTAGCCTGTGCCAGAAACAGTAATTCAAAAATATTTTATTCTTTTGGTTTTTAAAAATCAATATACAGAGTAGAGTTTCAACCAATGTGCTCATTTACACCTTTGCAATGGCAGAGGTGCTGTATTGCAAATTATTGTATGTAATTGCTATGGCAATAAGAATAAAATATGTAGCTGCAGGTTGTTCTCAAACATAATTGCATTTTAATTGCACATTACATATCTAATTATACTTTAACATGAACTCTGCAATGTAAAGTGTGACATTATGTTAATATTCTTGAAAGTTTCTTTTCAAAGTGCATAACAAGACATTGCCTACAAGCTCCTTGATTTAAGCAGATCGTTTTCAACACGCACATCTGTACACTAATTCTCTCATAATCTCACATTTCTGAGATTACGTAGTCAATCTGTGTGATTGACGGTGAAGAGAGCTGTGTGATGGTGTGAAGTAATCTTCAGGGGTCCGTCCTAAAATCCTGAACTTCACTCCACAGGATTATGGGTAATCAGCCTGAGATGGATTAGCATCTGTCACATTTTAAACCGGAGGACTCTCCAGTTAATGCAGAGGAACATAAATGAGACATTTATCATCGGTATCCCCATTCCAACCAATCGGTCGTTAATTTGAGAGACACTATGCAGTCATTTAAATCGTGAATGGCTTTCTGTGTATCTTTTTCTATGTGTGTGGCCTGACTGCTTCACACGTGTTTGATCGTTCATTCTTGTGAAATGATTCATTTCCATATCTGGCTTTATAAGGGTGACTTTCAGCACAGACATGGTGAATTATTTTCACTCTCTATCACTTGATTTACTGCACTTCAATGAAACGGCAAGTTCACTGGAATGTCGAATAGTGAACTGAAGTCAGTACTCTGTGCAGACACAGTTCACATGTGGTATGTTTGCCATGGTGCATTTTTCAATGGTGCCTCTTGTGGCATTGTGTTTGTCCATTCAAGTGTCGTCACAGGCTGGTTGACTTTTCCCCAATAAATGTCACCAACTGCCTGAGAAATGGCGTTCTCCCAGAGCTTTTTCTTGGCACTTTTTTTACAGAGAATTTCACAAATTTCAGGAACATCAGGCTCTTTTTCGAAGGATTGCTGAAAAATGCACTGGCGGTTTTTGGAGCAGCCTGAGAAAGTATGACTGGAATAATGAATTTCAGTGTCCTCTCTTTTCTCTTTGGGTTTTGAAGCACTTCCGGCAAGAGGGAATGAGACATGCAACATAGCCAGCAGGAGGAGGAAACACACAACCGCAGACTGACATGGGAAGGTCAGGCGGTTGATCAGTGGCCTCCTTTGTGTCCTACTTGAATGCATACTTAAAGAAACACAATTTATTCAAAGAGTCTCTTTTTCACAAGGTTAGCATCTATTCAGATGTTTATCTCTTTTTCGGGGGCTGTGAAACAATACAAAACAACATTAACATTGACATACGTTATTGAACTATGTAACGTAGTCAGTGAGAGCAATTATTGCTTCCATAATTTATGTCATATTTTTTATTTATGATTCTCAGTGTCTTACGCACCTGCACTCTATCTCGTCCTGTAATTAGTACTAGATTTATAGTGTCCATAAAAGACGCCCCGCAGAAGCCTTATGTGGAGGCGCTGTACTTGCTGTCTTTTAAGCAAATTGCAGTCTTTCCCAGCATGTGATGTACTGAAGATATTTCTAGACTAAGATTTAGATGTAGTTAAAACCAGTTTGCCAAGCTGATATTCTGGGATGAGGGCCAGTGTGTTGGTATAAATGCACTGGGATCACAGTTTTTTTTCCCTCGGAAGGTCTCTGATAGAGAGTCTGTCTGCTGCCATGCGGTGGACTGATTGATGGCTACCTATCTTCTTGCCTCTATCGCTATTACTCACAGGAGCAGAAATCGTTTTCCCCCCAGCAGAACTGTGACCCCTCGTCTCACAATAGAACAGATGGAGAGACAAACTGTAGACCTGCCTTTTCTTTAGTGGCTACACTTTATGTCACTGAAGAAAAAACCCTTTTGACTTATGGATAAATGATTTATGCGTAAAGGCTTCAGCGATGCAGCTGAGAAAGGCTACAAGAGACGCTTTTATACTTTTCCTATCTTGGCAAGCCAAATCTGTGTGTGTAATGCTTGAGGCATTTATCTGCTTTTATGCAGGACAGTGATGGTGACAAATCCCAGGGATCTCTGCTGAGGTTTGAGAAAAAGCTTCAGTGTCTCTGTTATCCTTTTTTGAAGCGCACACAGCGCTGTTAACTATATTCTATCAGCTCAAGCAGTGTCTATAGAAGAGAACTGTATTTACAATCACACTTTTACTCACCCCTTTTGCATCTTCTGCTTTCATCAGTCCATTGGAAAGTTGACATTTAGTCATAAATATGAAAAAAGCATGATATATTAAAACTGTGTTTGATATTGTTAAATGTTAGTTTTTTTTCAAAGTTTGAAAGATGTTAGAAGTTGGCTGTCTATGCAGTAGAAATAAAAAAAATAAAAATTAAAAAAAAGGAAAATCAAAGTGTTGCTTATATTTAAACATAAAAGACATTACTCTGCTATTTTCAGACCTCAAAACTAGTTAAAATATGAATTATTCTTTTTTACTCTTTTGAAGTGCCCAGATTTAAAATCAGGAAAAATATTTCTGCACAGCATGGCCCTTAACTTGCATCAAATGTAATCAGGAAGATGTGTTCCGCTCTCGCAACTCTTTGTTTAGCTTTCCTAAAGATCTCGTTATTAGAAACCTAAGGTCTGTCACGGGTATGTGTTCCAAACATACAGAGAGAACAGTTTAACAATATTTAATATTAACAAAGGTCAGAGAAAACACACACACTCTACATGGACAAGAACTGGAGGACAGAAAGCAACTTATAAAGGAAGGGAAATCAATGATAATTAACTAGACACACCTGAACAGAATAACTAATCAAACAGAGCTAGGTCACGGGGTAAAAACCAAGAGCACATGGGAAAATGACATCAAAGAACATCAGACATGTGACATGGTCGAAGTTTATTTTTTTATTATTATTTTAATTACGGGCCTGATTGATATGCTCAATAATCATAATACTGAAGAAAAGCTAATTTCCCCTTTTTATCATCATTTAACAATCACTGAAATCTTCTCTTATCTTCTGTTAAATATTTTGTGTCTTTAATGTGATGAATAACGATTATACATTTTTCAAAATCTTGTGATGCATTAATTTGCACTTAAATGGATTTAGCTGATTGACCTTTTGTCTCAAAATAGTATAGAGAACAAGAATCCCTCTCAGTAACAGGTTCTTCTTGTCCTTAGTGCTTATTCTGCTGTTGTATTTCTTTGTCTGCTCTGACTTCCTCTTGGTAAACAGATAAACCAAGGGGCTGCCACCAGAGTGCCTGTGTATTAAGGAAGTTGTCGCTTTCCTTCACTCTCAGCTGATGTCAGCTTTGTTATTGCTCAAAGTAAATGATGTGAAGATTATTCTCTGCATGCTGATGTCAGTAATGTGTTCAGTGGGCTTTGCTCTAAGCTGCTGATCATCAGTTGTTCTTTTCCTCAAACTGTATTTGCATGATGTCAGTGAGTGAAAGTCTTTGCTCCCAGTGGTTCATTAGCGTTTTGCTTCAGACAGCTGGGTGCAGACAGACTCTTTCCAAAGGCCACCATCTGAGGCCTGTGCGGGGGCACTCAGCCCCCTGGGTAGACTGAGAAAACTGCTTGCTGATGCCAAATGTGCTGTGGACATCTAATATGTTTGATTAGATTCAACATGATTAATTCAAAAGGAATTGTCAAAATGTTGTCTGTACTGAAGAATAGGGCAGATTCGCAGTTGTTGGTGGTATTTTATTTGGGAAAGTACAAATGCCTTCTGTTTTGTTTGAGTGAATGTAGAACACTCATCCACAGCTTGATAAATGTTTTATTCATCTCCAAGTATGTAAGGCCTTTAAAAATCATATTCTTCCAGATACAGCTGTGTTTGCAGTAACAATAAGCCAGATTTTCTTCAGTATTCCCAGAGAGAAAGGTTCTTTAAATTAGTTACAGATCACATCTGGTAAATAGTTATGTTCTTGACAAATTATGACATGAATAGCCAAGAGGATGTTTGTGGGTCTGTTGCCTGAGATGCTTTTCAGATTTGTTTTCATGGAAGTTGATGATAGACAAAGAGAAATACAGAGAGAGAGAGAGAGAGAGAGAAAGGAAAGAAACATAATATACAAAGTAATAAAACCCAAGAAACAGATTTGGTTTGAACAATTATGATAATGATCAGATGGTTTGCTTTTGCTCAAATCTTGGGAAAAGAAGCAACATACAAGACTGTTGATTCTTATGCACTATTTGTGGAATTACAATACAATTGATTTAGTTTGTTTATTCTCACTATGTACATTAACTTTGACAAATTTGGGCTCAGTAAGATATGTTTAAAAGAAAATAATACGCTTTTAGTTAACAAAGGGTGCATTCAATAATAATAGTGCATTGTGTTTTCAACACTGATGATAATGTTTCTGGAGCACCAAATCAATGTTTTAGAATCATTTCTGAAGAATGATTTCTTGGTGCTGAAAGTTCTGCTTTGTTATCAAAGCAGTAAATCCAAAGCAAAATACCAAACAGTTATGTAACAAAATTTCACAATATCAGTATTATTACTATTTTTGATCAAATATATGCAGGCTGGTGACTTGTTCAGAAAGATTTGAAAAATATTACCAACCTGTACAGAACCTGAACTGTATTTAAAAACCCTTTTTTAAAATTATAAAAAAAAAATTTGGTCTATAGAAAAATGACTTAGAATTAAATTACTTTAAATTGTAAAATCTAAATCACATTATAGTGTTGTGTTTAAAAAATGTTCTGGCTTGAATGCAATGCACTTTATAGAGTATTTTGACATCACTGCAGGAATAACTCAATTTTTAATGAACTGGGTTTTGATACAGTTCGATATGAGACCTGCCACGGATCACTGTTAAAGGTTAAAATAGCTTACTGTTAAAAGTATGTCTGCTCACACCTTTCTGACCTTTAGCGCCTCTGTCGTCTGCAGAGGGAGGGACAGGCTCAGGGCAATAACCCTCTCAGTTGATCCTCCAAGCAAAGCCCAAGGCTGGCTCGGTCCACACGCTTCCTGCCACATTCCAGAGCTGACCTGTCAATCACCCTGCCAAGGCCTCGAATCTTTCTGACCCTTTTTCATGGCGATGCTTTTCCACAGGGCTTTGCTGTCAGAGACCCAGTGTGTGAGGCAGCAGAGAAAGATAAAGGAGACACACAGACACAAGTCACCCCCCTTCACTCACACTCTACTGATTTGTTACTGCAAACTCAGGCGTGTCACTAACATGAATAAAAGATAGGAGAGACTTTAAGGATACACCTCACACAGGCTTTTATACTTAAACCAGATAGACCAGAGGAAGGTATTACATTGTGTAGTCTGTGTGCATGCTCTATATTCCTCATGTGTTTGTCATCTTAATGCACAAAAAAGCATTTTCCATCCATTACACAAATACAGTAAGTCCTGGGATTGAAACCAGTTTTATAGAGATATACTGTATGCATACCTTGGTGCACTTTTTAATGAGACACGAAATACATAACAAGTACATGTTAGCAGTTTCCAGAAGAAATGATCACTAGAGGCACCTTTATTCCTTTTCACACAAATTTCAATTAATAAAGCATGATTTTTGCACAATTACTTAAAGAATATCATGTTATGACTTCATGATAGGAGATTTGAAAACTGATGCTTTTGAACACTAGGATCACACATATCCAGCATCATATCTATGGGTTTTCATATGGTAGGTTTGTTCGCGGAGTACAGAGATGTACTTGAGACCTGTGTAAGTTGAAATGGCACGGTTGCATCAACAAATAACTTTTTATATCAGTTTTGCATTTGTTAACACTATTGGCTAGATTTAGGGTTGGATTTGGTGTATACAGATATTTCAATTCTGAACCACTGCAATACGTACCTATATCAGTGTAACAAAAACATCCCGGGGGTTCACGTATTCAACCTGTGTTTTAGCATCACTCAGTGTACATTCCTTTTTGAAACTGCAGCGAGGTACCAACTTGCAGTAAGGTAAATAAAACAGTGTTGCGCAAAGAGTGCACAGTGTTACATATTTCTTTAGAGTCCAGGTTGGATATATAAAGTGGCTTTCATTGTGAAAATACTTCAAGACAAGTAGAATCACATTGCAGAAGGAATCTTGTGGTGGAGCGACAGTAGACGTCATCATCTGTGTTGTGTTGATTGAAGCAATTACTGGCAACCTAATCAGCAAGGTAGCTGCTTGTTAAGCCTTGCTCTTGCTAAAATGCCACAATACAGATTGATACATAGAGAAACCCTCCATGATAAATTCTAATTAACAAGATGTCACAATTTCAGACCTGAAAAGCTATGTATCATACTTGTTTGGATTAAAATACTCTAAAATGCAATTGATGAATGAAAGCTGTGCTGCTTGTTGATGCTTGTCTCCCAACTTGCATATTTCATGTGTGATTTTTATGGTTGTATGAAAAAAAACAAAGATCAACAAAACAAACACACTGTGGTGATGTCATCAGAAAATCTAAATATAATCTGATCCTCATCACCAGCTGGCGTTTCAGTGATGAATCTAATCCAGACCAGTTATGAAAGACTTGTTTTGTGTCATGGATTTAGAGGTTGTAAAACCTCTAACCTGTTTTAGATAATGTTTTGGTATATTGGGCTTCAGTTTGATGTCCAAGTGTTTAACCTGTGACTGTAGTATTACAGGCCAATATCTTCTGTCAGTCTTTTCCATACTGCTAACTCCCTGCTGCCAGCTAAAGAAAGTAACTTGGCTTCATGTTCGTCGGTGCTATAGCAACTGCTTGCAGTGCAGTCAGTCCTAAAGATAAAAAAGATTAAGTTATTAGCAGAAGCTAGGAAGATGTTGTCCATCAAGTGGTTATGGTCTGATGGATCTGACAAATGACGTTAGCATATGCTGCATCTAACACCACCAACACACCATGCTTCTGTGTAAGTCTGAACTAGACACTTCTTGTGATATCTCTTTGCTGTGTTTAGATGCTGTGTAAATACTTTCAAAATATATACTGTATGTGTGTGTGTTCTTGGTGTTTAAAATAAACATAATAAATAAACACAGCATCAACACATATATTATGTAAAGAAAAACTTTTATTTTGGATGCGATTAATCATTTGACAGCACTAGTATATATATAATTCTTTTCTCCAGTGTTTAATAACACTTTTTTTCTCTTCATAGGTCATCCTCATTCTCACTAAATATTACCATGCAGACTCCAACAAAGTTCTTGAGAGTTCCCTTTGGAGGTAAGTGACAGAGGTTTTTTTTCTCCTATCAGGTCAAATTTAGGTTCAAACACTTAAAACCTACAGACACAGAGACAAAAACGACATCAGTCACAATAGGAATAATTTTTTAATGGTGGGTTAGGAAAAAAATCCCTTGTGGCACTTTTTCAGATGACAATAGTCAATTTGTAATTCAAATGATTTTCCCTTGAGATTCCGCTTGAGATTTCCACTGATTTTAAGGCAATTTTAGATTCCTCATGGTAAAGTATGAAATGCTATAGCTTCAGTCAGATCAAGTCAAGATAATTGCCCTTGAGCCATGTTTGTGAATTTTGTGAGTGGGAAAAATGTTGCTCCTCTTACAGGTTGCACTGCTAAATACAAAACAATTGAACATGACAAAAACACAATACACTGATGGCCTTTAACACTGTTGTCTCAGGTAAAGAGGAAGAGCATAAGGCAAGGCATAAGGCTTGGAGAATCCAAGAGCAGATGCCAGCGAAAAGAGAGTAAATGTAGATGACTAAGGGCTTCGTTTATCCGGTTCAAAACATTCAATCTGACCATCACAAGTCACAGCTGCCCTCACTGTAAAACATTTCACCCAACAAACCCAGACTGTCTGTGGGCTAAGGAAAAGGTCCCTTATGGAAAGAAAACAGGGTTGTAAGAAGTAAATACATTCCTTTGTTTAAAGCATCTAAGCTTAAGTTCATGTAGAGAGCATAGAAAGGGCATCATTTAGAAACTACCATTGTTTATGTCTGGATCTCTTTCTCTTGTGTTGGTTTCTGCAGTCCTCTTGGGTGTCCAGTGCCTCTGCAGTGAACTTAGAGATGACTTAATTAGGACTGCCGAGGGCTTTCCTGGACCCTGTGCTAATTGCCTCACACCATCCACTATTAGCAACTAACCCTGACCGTTTAATGACCGCCAGCCAGGTCTTTGTTTGTTTTGCTTTATTTGGGGCTTTGTAACCCTTTCTGGGTTAGGCAAAGTTAGGATTAATTACCAGTCTGTCGTGAGAGAAATGTTTCGTTTTATTGTTGGGTTTAAAGATTGAGGCCACTGAAGTGTGAAAAGAAGATGGAGCTAAAAATATAGTGCTGCATATGGAATAATTGATGCCATGTTTGTTCCAATGCTCTCATTAGCCTGTCTGTCTGAGGTTGATACGAGGGTGGCATTAATTTTACATTGGGGCTCAGAATATATCAGTTGCACAGCTGCCTAATGACCAGGTGGAATGCTAAACACTGTGTTTTTCCCAGTTAGAGCTTCAGCATTCAACGGACCCCAAGTTACATGCAGGCACACATAGCAGAAATGTGCTCTGGAGGAGCTGAAGAGAGGGTGGGTTGTGAAAGAAAGGGCACAAGACTGTACTTGACATGTGTTCGGGCAGGTAGGGTACCTCTGTGGCCATCTGGATATTTTTTTATAGCAGGAAGGCAAAATTACAGTGCAATGCTTCCTTCTTCATTCAGTTCATGAGGGTACTTCAAAGAGCTTCATGCTCTTTTTCTCTCAGTTATCTGAGTCATAAGGGTATTATATTACTTATGTCATGGATCGAGTGCTGTTTTTGACGCACTTGAGCTGCCGTACATTAGCAATGGTGTTTGTCCGGAACAGTTGGTAAAAACGGCCGCTGCACTCTCATGCCTCCCATGCACGAAAATGTTTCACTAACACAGATGGCTTTCCAAAAAAAATCAATGTTCTAGAATAAATGAATCGAATTAGTAAAATTTTCTCTTATTTTATTCATGATATTCATAGAGCTGCCGAATCCCAGACTTCAAAGACCAGTCCGTTGTTAACCAGACAACCAGTCTTTCTCTACAAGTCAGTCAATTAATTATGCAGAGTCTTCCGTGTTGATGTTTTAATTGTTGTTGTTCAACTCATAAATTATGCACTGAAATTATGATGGAGCGGTCCGAATTCAAAGACACAGGGAGAAGATAAATCAAATTAAACTGGAGACTTAAGTTCATCTCAGGCCGTGAAGCTTTTCATTTGTCGGGTTATAGTTGAACATTATCTGCATCATGGTAGAAAAGTGTGTGAAATTCTTTTTATTGTTTAGTTAGGTAATAGCTTAAAGGAGTCATACAAACCCAGTTTTCCACTAGCTAATATGATTCTTTAGAGTCTTAATGGAAAGTTTGTAATATAGTTTGTTTTAAAATTTCTGAAAGATAATTTTCCCGTCAAAAAACAGCTCTTTAGAAATCACTCCGTTCTGTGTACTTCCCCTTTAAATCTTCACGAGCTCCGCTGACTCCGCC
>JAUYWG010000040.1:15317112-15336018 GCA_034779775.1 Enteromius afrohamiltoni
GATCTTTTTTTAGCCATATTCTTAGTGAAACTTGCTAAATAATGCTGAATAATGATTTGTTACATTATTATGGCAGATGATGATGGTCAACTTATAAAAAAATAAATTTTCAGAACATGAATCATAAAGGAATTTTGTATTTTGCCCTTGTTGTTCTGTCTGGGGTATTTTTTAATGATCAGTCTCCATATACTTGCGAAAACGCAAAGGTTGTACTTCAAGCTTGAATTGCTCTGATGGTCGTCCCCTTTTGCAGAATTTATGTGTTGGGGGCATGAATAACGGTCTAGTTTTTTTCATCACATTATTATTTTTGAATAATTAATCACACTATATTCAGTCGACGGCATTAGTTTCTGGATGTAGTCGTGATACATGATTGTCCCTTGAAAGTTTATGGCCAAGAAGGTGTATGCCTCCTACATAATGTAGGTATAATGACGGTGTAGAATCTGAGCGATCAGGGAACATGAAAAGAAGTACATCAAAGCTGATTCAAAGACACCTAGAGATGGACCTTAATAAATCATGATAGCAGTAGCCTTGGCAGACTTTACATACCTGAAAATATACTCATTAAATATACTACATTAAACTCCACATATGCATGATGCAGCTCTCTGTACTGCTATCACCAGTAGAACATAAGAGAAGGTTGGGTTGGAGGAATTGACAGAAAGAGTGAGGCAAGCAACTATTCAAACTGCATATAGTGACAGTTCATTTTGCTGATGTCGTCTTACCTTAGCATTTTATTTTTGCTACCAATCCTCTATAGTATCTTTAACATGAGCTTTCATTTTTAACTCTGTTTCTACGCTACTGCTCTTTATTTGTTGTTATTGACCTTTATGTAAGCAGAGAGAGGACGATAATACAGCAAGTCCCAACGATGAATGAAAATGTGATTATATGTGTGTGTGTTTCCTCTGAGGCCTTGTTTTAATTCTCTATTGAGCAAAAGCAATGTTTATGACAGTACTGAACTTCTCCTGAGGTTTGAAAATGCATGTTTCAGTGTCAGTGATCTCAGATTTAACTCTGTTTACATGTCTTTCTGCATATGTTATTAATTTAACATCATTTAAATTATTCTAGTCTGAAGTGGGAAAACTACTCTCGTTTGAACTTGACTCAAGTTCAGAGTCAGCAGCTAAACAAGCGTTTTTCAACCAGCAGCCCACGGCTGGCAAGCTCGGACTTGTGATCCCTAATTTTAACCATTTAGCACTGATGGCGTTTCATCTCTGCCTGCGTGTTCACCAGTGCCCATGTACGAGCTGATAATAGGGATATTTTCGCATACTATGCATATCATTTATAAAGTATATACTTTTCAATTAAATTGATGGAAACGAACATCTATTATTTCAATGGCGTGCACTTCATCAACAGCCAGTCTAATAAGATGCTCCTGCAACACGCTGTTTTAGAGCACGTCTCTCTTTTTAGTGCCAACAAGCAATACAGATGATCCAGATACTGAATTCGCAAACTGCAATGTCAGCGTTGGTGGGTTCATTTGTGTTGCAGATGTTCCCTTTTCAGTGTATTCACCTCATCCTCAGTTATAGATGAGAGGACAGATAATAAAATGAGATCACTCTGGATTCCTTTCATATGTTGGCAAAAAGTCGTCCAAGCTTGGTAAATGATCAAACTTAGACTTCTGGCTTTGAGAAAATGTTTCCACTTTAGTGTACCATATGCAACAGGCATTTAGCGATTGGAGGTGGGTGGTCTGTGGGCATGACTTTTGATGCTGAGTCTAATATCTCATTATATTTAACAGTCCGAAAACACATTTTGTAGAACCCTTTTTTTTTTTTTTTACCTGCTATAACCTCCTTGAGGCCCTTGAGGAGACATCGTTTGGAAGCCATTCCAAGAGCATCGTAAAATGGTTGTATTTTCCTGATAAATGCAATTTTGTTCACGCACAGGTCAGTTTCACTAGTGATGATTGTATTATATAACTATACAAATATTCAGTAGTAATTGCTGTCTGAACAAAACCTAACTAGAAAACTAGTTGTTTCATTTGGACTATCTATTTTTGATTATTTACAGTAGCTTAGCTAATTTACGATTACAGACATTATTCGCAGGTATTGCGAGAGCATAAATTGAATTTAGCATTATTTGTTTTTAGAGACAATATTCGATCGGCTCCTGTAAGAGGTTTACGACGAGGACAATTTAAGAATCTCACCTATTGTCATACTGAAGGAAAGATGATCGATTTTGAAATACGTTTTCTATCAAGCTTGTAAAAGAGCCACTGGTTTTTTTTTTATTGATTGCTTTTTTCTCCCGTTGTATACAAATGACCACTTCTCAGAGTCTCTTTAGCGAACTCCCAGTCGGGCTGAAGCTGATGGTGCAGTTTTGAGAGCAAAGATACAGGCGGCATGAATACATTCTGATGTGTTTATCTGGAGTGCGCCGCAAATAACAGGAGTGCGTGAGCGCAGGACAGACAGGGAGCTGTTGTGCATGTAGACGCAGGAGTACACCCACATTCACACGCTGGAAGCGGAGCAGCACTTCCAATCACACCTTTCAAATGCATTTTGTGTTTCACACTCTCTCACACATACTCACACATGTCTTGTGCAGATGAGATTTATAATTCATGTGTTCTTCACACATCTTTTGAACTGCTGAAGAAGGATTGCCAAGAGACATTCCCCCCCATCATGCCTCACTAACACACACACATAGTCTAGGGGATTCACTCCTCCATAATACATGAAGAGATTCTCCAGCATCCCATCAACCCCCACCCCTCTGACCCCCTGTGCCTCCGACAAGTGTAATTAAGGGTCCTTGGGGGAGGAAGAAGGAGCGAAATGAAATCACTTCAGGCAATGCCTCCCGGGCCACCAGTCAGCACTGTCTTTTTTTAGAGACTTTAAAAACTGATTTTAGTATCTCTATATCCCAGCTGTTTATGACTTCACTTTATTCTTTTATCTTCTATTTATTCCTGCCTTTGTTCTGCTTGCATTTATCACAGCTGCTGCTCATCTCCATCGCTCTGTATCTTTGTTCTTGCAGTCACCCGTCACTCTGCCCACACAGAATCAGCACAGAAAGCTCTGCAGATTTCCTCAGAATTGGAACGACTGTCATTCACAGAGCTCTACACATCTTCCCGCCTCCTCTGTGTTTGTTTATTAAATATTTTGGCTTTCTTGATTATTGCTAGGAGTGTAATGCTGTCAGGTCAGCTCAACACATTTTGCCATGAGTTTTATGGCGAGCAACTGGTTCTGTGTTTGAAGAAAAAAACAACACATTTAAACATGTGTCTCTTTAGTCTTATACACTACTCTAACAGTAAACGTTTGAAAGCCGTTGCTTTAGGTTATAGTGTTGTAAATCTTTCTGTCATGACATGTAGCATGTGTTTCTCTGTGATTAAGATTTCCTGTACTTCAGTTCGTAAACTCTGAACTCTTCTGCAAGAATCTTCCTCTTTCCCTTCCTCACAGCCTCGGAGTTGTTAAATAGTTAATTTGTGCTCTGGCTTATCTGCATGTGTATTGTAATGTTATGAGTCCTTTGCACCACACTGCTGTTTCTGTAAGAATAACATAAACTATAGTTCTGTGTCTGTAAGAGTGTTTCTTAATCACCTCTGAAGACCTGAACCGAAAGACCTTTTGTGTTTCTGTCTTTCTCACGCATACGCATACAGAAGCCTGGAAAATGCGGCTTAACGGAAAACCAGAGAAAGGTCCAGGGAGGCAAAATATTCTCCACAGATCATCTTTTCTCAAGAATTGAAATGTGAAGTGTGCTCTGTCAAATGGTCCTGTGTTTATATCATAAGAGCTTAAAGCGGCAGTAATGGGGGAAGGTGATGATGGTGCCGTTCACAGTGACTCTATTTACACCTCAGAGCTGCTAATGATGGTAATAAGAGCAAGAACAACAAACAGTGAGCAAAATACTCATGTGGATGTACATGCAAAGTCATTTCAACATCAATATCTCATATGTGTGTCCATGGATTTGCTATGATGTGCAGTATAATCTTGTTTGAGCTTCAGGTTCTGTAGAAAGATACTGAGTAGATCAGCTAACTCGAAATATTGAATTTCAACAGTTAGTCCACAGCTAGGTCCTTGCACATTTCAAGTGGTTTTGCATTTCCTACATCAAGGCTGCTGACTCATAAATACTTTTATCCACTCTGCTGTTTCTGTGGCAGTGAAAACTACAGGGTGTGAGATATGATAGACAGACACAGAGAGGCTGATAGATTGTTGTGTGAGACAAAGAGAGACGCATATAATCTGATCTGCTGAAATGTCAGTTGAATTATTGTTTGGTGTGTAGGTGTGAACCAGGTTTAGAAATTATTTTTAATCATTTTGCAATATCTGCTCCCCTCAAATAGATTTTCAGGGACATTTTACCTTAACGGTGGATTTTTTTTCTTGATAATATAAAGACATGCAGTATACCAGTTATAAACTTAAGGTGAATTAATCTGTGAATTAATGAGTTGAAATTAATTCGTAATCTGATAAATTATGACCAGTCAAAAAAAAAATTAAAATATGTCCCCAATTAATTAATGAGTGGTTGGGGAGGCACTGCCTACCATCTTAGTTAAATTACTATTCTCTCATTTAATTAATATATCATTTTTTGAGTTTTGGACAGTGATTTATACAGTGTTTAACTCTGATTAGACAGCTATAAATCAGTATGATAAGACACACTAAACTCATAACTAGAACAATGGCAAAAACTATAATATTGATAATATTATAACCCTAAAATTCATGAATTCACTATGGAGATATTTTTTCTTTTATTGGAATTTTTGTCCAGAGCCCTGGTCTGCTTCTGACCCTGGCGTAAATGTCTTCTAACTAAAAGGATGCGAGCGAGTGTGTTGCTGTCAGGGCTGTGTTGAGGCAGAGACTTCTACTTGGCTCTTCAATCTTAACTTTTAATTGCACTCACGTTGATTACACAATACACAACACAACCTAAATAACATTGACAATCAACATACTAGACAGAATACACAGGGCTTAAATACACATGGGCAGATGCAGGGCAGACTGTAGGACAAACAGGAAATCATAAACGTAACCAAAGACATAGAACTAGTGACATAGAACACAGACAAGGGCGTGACATCATCTCCCTCTCCTGGAAGGTGCATCCTCGCACCACGATACATCAAAAACACAGAGAGGGAGGCAGGGAGGGTGTGCGTCCTGGAGGCTGCATGGGGCAGAGTCACTCGGTGCCTCCAGAACGGCAAAGTTACCATGGTGGGTCAGGAGCCTTGGGCGGCCATGGCAGATCTGGAGCCGGCTGTGGCCTTGGCGGATTTGGGGTCTTGGGAGGTCATGGCCAAATCCCCTTCCTACCCACCACTTCCATGACCGTAAAAAAATCTGAATTTATGTGTGTGGGTTTGCTTAGTCAATAGACGAAAGTGTACCTACTGTATAAGTGAGTTGAATCAATGATTCATGAAGAAAGTACATTTTATGTTTTGTTGGCTTTTATTAATCCTGTAATTATTATTAATACTATTGATTTATATGAAAATAGTAGAAGTGTATGGTTTTTCTTCCTTTAGATAAGTAAATGTGTGTGTGTCTCTGTGAAAAAAGGAGAAAAGAGGGAAGGAAAGACATGTAAATCTGGAATGTGAATGGTTTTTGAACTAGCTGAATGGAGTCAAACGCGTCGCCATCTGGAGAGAGTTTCACATTTCTGTGGACATTCCTTCAGTGACGAAAAACAGACTCGAACTAAATTACAGGCAGCTGCTGCTCTGAGAAACACATAGGGTTGAGTGAAGAGGAGGAGAGAGTGAAAAAACAAGTGTCCCCACTGATTTGTTCTTCATTTGCGTTTGAGAAAACTGTGAAGGCATTCAGAGCTCAAAAAAAACAACAACAATGGGGCTTCTCTTACCTCACGCGTTTTCCTATTTACCCTCTCCAGTTGAAGCGTTTGGCTCGTCACCAGCAGGATTTCACCCCCTCTTTTTTGTTGCCGAAGTGAGGCTGAAGTTCCGGACCTCACAGCTCAGGGGCTAAACGGTGCTGACAGAGCCTTGGTAATTACAGATACACGGGAGTTATAGTTCTCCTGCTCTCGCCCTGTAGCGGCTGAAATGATCTATAGGTTTGTGCGTTTTAAGTACTGTAAAGCAGAATCAAGACGTTTTTTGACAGGTGGTTAATAGAAGATCTTTTAGGCATGTCTTTGTGGTGTAGACATGCGTCTACAGCAGCTTAGATATGCATATGCACACACTTTCATTTTTTTTCATCAATACCCACCACTTTTCTCCCTCTCTCTCTCCTCTAGACATGAATAATGCATTCCTTCATTTCCTTGGCCTGCTTTTTGACCACACACATGCTCACCACTGACCGTAACAATTTATTTCACCCCAGATTACTTAGATCTCACCATAGGCAGTGTTTCTGTAGTGCAAATGTCTGACCATATTCAAAAAACTGTTCCCTTGTTTAGTTTAGGGCCGTGTTGTGCTCTGATTTGAGTGGTCTCCAGTCCGGCTTTGAATCGAAGCCCTTGCGCACACACACACACACAGACACACACTAATGCTCAAGAGTGAGTATTCAGCACGTTTCAGATGCGAGTTTACCATGGTGCTGTAGGCTCAGTGGGGCGCACTGAGGATATACAGTCACACAACACGACACAACATAGAGACTATCCATCTCTCTCTATTTTCCAAAAGACAACCTGCTGTGTGTGTGTCTCCGTGTGTGTGTTTGGCAAAGGTGCTTGGCAGACAAGCCCATCAATGCTGTGAAAGTGTTTGCCAGGCTTTTATCAAACACCTCTGCTGGAGCTCATTGATTCAGCCTGGCAGGGTGGTCAACCATAAGAAATCCTTGGTTTAACTTCAGTGCGTTTGCTGTGCCTGTCTCTTGTATAATGACATGCGTTCTTGGAACTATTTTTTGTTTAAAATGAACAATGTAATGCTACATCACTAGCCTGGCTAGAGATACAAAGCTGAACAACGTATGTTATTATAATTCATTTTTTCCCCCCGCTCTCTGAGGACTATTTGAGAAAAACAAAAACCCTGATAGAAGTTCAGAGTGTGAAGAGACCTTGTTGTGCTGCTGAACACAGCGTACTTGGACAGCGGCCTAGCTTCAGGCGCAGACTCAGTAAGCTCACTTTGCTATGATCTCCTTCTCTCACTCCTTCTGCTGCTTACTTTAAGGCCAACACCTACACACACATGCACACAATAAGATGGAGGCAACTG
The DNA here is from genome assembly GCA_034779775.1 of Enteromius afrohamiltoni. Lineage (NCBI taxonomy): Eukaryota > Metazoa > Chordata > Actinopteri > Cypriniformes > Cyprinidae > Enteromius > Enteromius afrohamiltoni. Next base: position 15,324,410 of record JAUYWG010000040.1, read on the forward strand.
CAAGCAAAAAGGCCAAATTAATGTTGTGAAAATGTGGCATGGCACATGCAGCAGCAGTTAGTTAGAAATCAGCTAATTGATACGGGGGTCGAGAGTTCGAATCTGCTGGAGTACCTTTCCTGATCCTTCTCCATCTCTCTCTCTCTCTCTCTCTCTCTCTCTGTCAAACTCCAACTGAGTCTGTTTCGTCTGAGGACTTTTTGTCTGATGCCTTTTACTCTGAGTCCGTTTCGTTTGAGGATTTTTTGTCTCTCGTTTTTTCCGAGACCAAGTCACGATGCCGTTTGGTCCGTTGACGAAGGCCTTTTAGTCTGAGGCATGACGCTTTTTAATTTTATGACTGAGGTCTGAGGATGTCCTAAAATGTACACCGTACTCCTCCTTTCATCGGTAAAAACACTTGTTTTTAGTTTTAAAGTGAACGTTATAAAAAACAGGTGTACATTTACATTTTGATTATATTATTTTTTTCAATAACTGTCATTTATTATTTTGATGCAGTTATTTGTTTGAAACGCCTATTCCGAATGTTTTTAATTTGTACCATGAGTTTTGAAAAACTGACAAACTTACCTTACACTGCTAAATTGTATTATTTTCAGTGGGTGGAAAATCAAAATAAAAACAAAATAAAGTTCATCTTGACATTTTAATTGTGTATGTGCCTATAAGTTGAAAGAAGTAATGTAAGATCTTAAAGCTCTTTTTGTAAATAAATTTGTGCGGGTATTTTTTATGCTTAAACCAGCTGTTATGACACCCCTAACTACACAAAGTACGCCATTTCTATGGTCCATATTAAAAGTAAACTGCCCTAGAAACTCTACATAGTAAACACAAAACAAAGGAATCTCAATACAACTACTACTAGCAGAAGCGCTTTACCGGAAATGTAACACAGTATAGTTTGAAAATGGCGGCGCTTGCATTTACGTGGAAAATAAGGTGGATATGTCATCTTATTCTACTAACCCTAAATCTAAAGCCCTTCTAAATCTTAAAAGCAACATAATATCTATTTTAACTGATGAACTTTCAGCCTCAGAAGACCTGTCATTTTATCGAGTCATGTGACCACGGTAGTATAAAATAAATACTAGTATTGCGTTACGACGGTATTTACAATATCGTTACATCCCTAAAATACAGTGTAACCAAACTCAAACCTATTTAGTTATTGTACAGACTTCTTAGTAAATGGTTTCCTCACAAATTAAACGCCCTCACACACCGCAGGTTTGCTTGTTTTCTAATTTAATTGATAGCTTCTCTAATCCTTCAACAGCGTCTTTGCAGAGTTTGTATTTCATAATATTACATACATACACTGGTTTTTTTATTTTATTTAACATCTCTGTATTCGTTGTGAATTGTGTGAATGCATGTTACTTGTTTTATTCTGAAAAGTTCCAAAATTTAAAATGAGTTTCTAATTTTTCAGATTTATCTTAAGGTTCGTGGATTGATTAGAGGGTCAGACCCATGCCCACCTCCCGTAGTGCTCACCTCACCACTCACAGAGGTATTAATGCTCTGGGTCAACTACGGGGAAGGTACCAGCAAAACATAAGTTGCATAATGAATTGACCTGCCCTGAAAGGTAAAGAAATAAAAAATCATAGCTGATATCGAGCATGGTTTATTAGTCACACTGAAAAGGAAGATCAAGTGGAGCAGATTATATTGAGAGTCTTCGATGCAGCTCGGTTACAGATTTTAGCAAATGTACAGTCACTGTAATGTCAGTTTGTTTCTATTTAATTTTTTGGCTGATTGCTGGTGAGTTTGCATGAATTTGTAAGAACACATTTGTATTTTTTGTACTATTTGCTTACTCCCAAATGAAGGTTCGGTTTAGGGGTGAACTTTATGGTTATTATTTATTTATTAAATAAAAATGATGCTTTCATCAAGTCTAATCGGATACTAATATGTAAAATAGTAAAATAGTTTGGATATTAGTGTTTAACTGTCAAGAGCTGTTATGCAGTATATGAGCTCGATCTAACTGATTATGCTGTGAACACAGCCTGATTATGTAAATAACATCTTTAATGAGCCATTGCCTATATAGTTTAAATGAACAAGTAAAAAGACATTATTATATGATATCAAATTATTAATATTTCTCTGAGTAAACACTTTCTCATCCCTCATTCACAATACCATAGAATCTGCTGTTTCTTATAGCAATGCTGGCTCTGTTTCTGTGAATGACTTGACTGGTTTGAGACCCAACAAGACTTTCCAACCCGAATAATGGTGTGGATAACCTCCCACGATCTTTTACAATTTCATTCCAATCCCCAGAGCATTAAGAGATAGAAAGGAAATGAGGAACGAAATGGAGATTTGAGGAGAAATCCACACTGAAAGCATTGAAGGGCTTCTTAATTAAGTGTCCAACACAGATGCTGTCATACTTTGCCAAGCCTTTGGCCTCCTCCTTCATTCACTCATTTCCTTTTCACCCCCGCTATCCCACACACTTTTCACTCTATGGAAGCCCTTGGGTAGCAGGGGAATGAACATGAAGTTCTGAAGTATAGGAAGTCCTGGAGAGAGCCAAGTGAGCTACTCTTTGGCTAGCTGGTCGCTGTGAATGTGCTGGCACTCTGAACAACAGACATGGAAATCAGGTTGACCAAACCATGAATGAACAGCAACAAGGCACGCATTCATTAAAAATGCCTTCATTTCCTCTATGTACACTATGCACAATGCAGGTAGAAGGAAGTGATATTGCATGTCAAACTTTCAAATCTTTCAGCTGCTGTTTTTATTTCTGGGCACATATTTTCTTTATTGTCAATTCTACAGTCTGCTCTGTGTCCCCTAGACCTCAGGAATATTTGGTTTAGGCGGTCTTATCAAGAGCTGTGTACTGCTGTCTGATGATTCAGCTTGTCTGGGTGTAGGTGGCAAAGCAAACCAATGAAGAAATGAGTATAGACCCAAGGAGACCTTGACTTTCGTTGTGAATAACTCAGCTGCAGACAGTTTACTAAAAACGAAACGAAAGGAAGACAGACCACATGATTACCGAGTTACACATCCAGAAAACAATCAGGGTTCCACTTCAGCATTACAGGCCCATCACATAATGTGGTTAATGTTGTAACATGTGGGCACATTAAGTTAATTAGTCCTTAAACTGTAAGATGATTAAATCGTCCCGAGCTGTAATGGCATGTACAGGGAGTGAATAGATAGACTGTATCTGTCTCCTGTGCTCGTTTGATTGTGTTCTTAATGACGGGGAGGATTTGAAGTGATTATTTTAATATGATCATGACTGATAAGATGTGAGAGTATTTGTGCCTATTATATCCATAATACTGCTTTGAAGACAAAAACTAAATTGACTTTAATTGCAGATTTTCTGAAAATTGGCACAGGTTTTCTTTTATTTCAGATATCTCCAAAAAATGTCAAAACGGCTATGTATATGCATAAATATCATTATCATACTGTCGTAAGATAAAGCTGTAGCATTTCAGACTGTTTATTTGTAGATTATCAATACATTAATATAGGACAAATTATAGAGAAAGAAATATTAAGAGACTTTTAGTGGAATGAAAATTCTGTCATCATTTAGTCATCATCATATCATACCAGACATGTGTGACTTTCTTTCTGTAGATACAAATAAATAAATAAATGAATTGTTTAGCATAAAATAAAGGTCTCCATTTCATTGAATGAACAAAATAGTAGAAATGTATAAATTATGATTTTTAGGTGAACCATTCTTTTAAAGGGTTAGTTCACACCCAAAAATGAATGTTTTATTCACCCTCAAGCCATCCTAGGTTTATATGGCATTCTTCTATCAGACATATCCAATCAGAGTTATATTAAATTTTTAATTGGCAGGGTTTTTTTTTTTTTGTTCAACAGTCCAGAAATAGTCAAATAAAGCACATATTAAAATGTGCCTCACATGGCTCCGGGGGGTAAATAAAGGTATCCTGTAGTGAATCGATGCATTTTTGTAAATAAAAAAATCCATATTTTACATAATATAAATAGTTTTTTGTAACTTCCACTTATTGTCATATGTGCGTTCACAAGAGACTCATATGTGCCTTTCCCAAGGATGCTGCCGAACATGTCCTGCTAAAACCAGAGCAAAGGAAGCAAAGTTTCCTTACTTTACGATAGGAAACCAGTCTCCTCTTGGCTTATATCAAAATCCTCCATGTTTTTTTTTCTTCAAATCCTAGTTTTGTGTTTTAAATTTGTGACAATGATTTGTTTTATTCTGTCACTTTTGTGCTTCCACGTTCATCACAAATCTGTATATCTGCTACACATACAATGGGTACCGTAAAGTATTCAGACACCCTTACATTTTCCACTCTTTGTTATATTGCAGCCATTTGCTAAAACCAAGTTAATTTGTTTTCCTTATTAATGTACACAGCACCTCATATTGACAGAAAAACACAGAATTGTTGACATTTTTGTAGATTAAAAAAAAAAAAAAAAAAAATATATATATATATATAACATGGTCCTAAGTATTCAGACCCTTTGCTCAGTATTTAGTAGAAGCACCTTTTGAATGAATACAGCCATGAGTCTTTTTGGGAAAGATGCAACAAGTCTTTCACACCTGGATTTGGGGATTATCTGCCTTTCCTCCTTGCAGATCATCTCCAATTTTGTCAGGTTGGATGGTAAACATTGGTGGACAGCCATTTTTAGGTCTCTCCAGACATGCTCAGTTGGGTTTACTGTAAATCAGGGCTCTGGCTGGGCCATTCAAGAACAGTCACAGAGTTGATGTGAAGCCACTCCTACGTTATTTTAGCTGTGTGCTTTGGGTCATTGTCTTGTTGGAAGGTAAACCTTCGGCCCAGTCTGAGGTCCTGAGCACTCTAGGGAAGTTTTTCATCCAGGATATCCCTGTACTTGGCCGCATTCATCTTTTCCTCGATTGCAACCAGTCATCCTGTCCCTGCAGCTAAAAAAATCCCTCACAGCATGATGCTGCCACCACCATGCTTCACTGTTGGGACTTTATTGGACAGGTGATGAGCAGTGCCTTGTTTTCTCCACTCATACAGCTTAGAATTAAGGTAAAAAAAAAGTTCTATCTTGGTCTCATCAGACCAGAGAATCTTATTTCTCACCATCTTGGAGTCCTTCAGGGTTTTTTTTAGCAAACTCCATGCAGGCTTTCATGTGTCTTGCACTGAGGAGAGGCTTCCGTCGATCCACTTTGCCATAAAGCCCACAGTTCTGTCTCTGACCCCGTCAGGCAGTTCCTTTGACCTCATGATTTTCATTTGCTCTGGCATGCATTGTGAGCTGTAAGGTCTTATATAGACAGTCTGAGTCCAGTCAGTATAATGAAACACAGCTGGACTCAAATGAAGGTGTAGAACCATATCAAGTTAAATATAAGAGTATCACAGCAAAGGGTCTGAATACTTAGGACCATGTGATATTTCAGTTTTTCTTTTTTTAATAAAACTGCAAAAATGTCAACAATTCTGTGTTTTTCTGTCAATATGGGGTGCTGTGTGAACATTAATGAGGAAAAAAAATAACTTAAATGATTTTAGCAAATGGCTGCAATATAGCAAAGAGTGAGAAATTTAAGGGGGTCTGAATAGTTTCTCACTGTACATCACTGTACACAATTTTTTATGTAACTCTGATTGGATTCATCTGAAAGAAGAAAGTCACACACACAAAGGATACCTTAACTCATTTTCATTTTTTCAATTAAACTGAACCTTTAATTGTAGAACATTTTTATTAGTAGTAATAGTATTATAGTGTACTTTAATGTAAGTACACATTTACAGTTAATAAATACATGAATTCAGAGACGGGAGTAGTGCATTCAGTATGCATTACATACAGGGCCAGACTGTGTTCTATACCCAAAGCATCAAACGTGTTATCCTCTTATTATTATGAAAATATTTATAACATCAGAAGGAGAGCCCTCTATCTATGTGATTCTATATTTAATCATAATTTCCAGACTCACTGTACTGGCACACTCAGAAAACACAGGCACACTGGCGCAGTGCTAATCCTCTTAGCTGATAGCTTGTAAGGTCCTGCTGGGTGCTGGGAGGAAGCCGCCGTGTTGCTGCTGACCACTGTGTCCCGGTGGGGAAGAGGGGGTGCTGGCTCTTTTAATTGAGTAATTGATACCCGCTGGCTAGAGTGTGACTGATGGCATTACTTCCCATCATAGTGTATGTTCAGGTATGCTGTGAGTCCGGTTCTTATGCTATTATGTTCCAATTATTGTAATTTGCTGTAGTTTCTGTAATTCCTGTTTTATTTGGACTTGTATTTCAGCTTTTGAATGGATTAGTTTACTTCAAAATTAAAATGATGCCAATATTTAATAACCTCTATATCCTTCCTGACCTGTATGTTTCTTAATTTTGTGGAAAACAAATTCTAGAACTGTTTATGCAGCTCTTTTTCATACAAAGATGATTCATAAAGCTCCAGAATGGCTGGTATTATGTTAATAAGTGTAGAAATGGTACCAAAGATTGGATAGCAGAGATTGCTACAGCAGGTTTTGTTCGTGTAAGATTTTACTGATGTAATGTTTATATAAACAGCAATCTGATAAAGGCTCATTTAAACCTGCCACTTATTGAATTTGTCTCTCGACTGTTTGCTGGAAGTTGCTGACTTTGGCAGCGCTTTGTGATTCTCATTAAGCCTAAACTCATATAGAATGTGTTGAAAACTTAATTGAAATGATTGAATGTGCCCAAGTGCCAATTACAGTGAATTGTGTTAAATATAAATCAATATATGTCATGTTAGATCAGAGAAACAGTGGGTGAGAGAGAGAGGGGTTGGAGACAAGAAGCTGGATATGTGCCAACGTGAGCTCCTACTGTTGTGTGGGGAATATGAAATTTGGATAGCATAAGTAGGAGGTGTCGTATTAAAGTTAGAGATATGGCTTAAGGCTTTTGCTTATAAAACGTGGAGTTATTGAATTGGGAATTCAGAAAAGCATTAAAAAAATGTATTAGATGCATTGGAAAGGGGTGGGTGTTGAGGACAGGACTATCCGTGAACTCTTTATCATGTACATATCACTTCATAAATGAGACAGCCTTAGTAAACATGTAATTCTTAACGGCCCTCATTGGGCTATTAGCGTATTCCCACATGGCATGCATTTGTCTTTTTTTATGTTGATCTATATGAAAAAATACAGACAGTTGTTACATCTAATTAGTCATAAAATGTTTAGTTATTATAAGTGCATCAACAGGAAACGGCATAGTCATTTTGACATTTGCTGTATATCACTTTAAAAGTGCAAAATACTTATAGATGCAAAAGGTTTATTTTCTGACAGTGAGTAATGTAGTGAAATCTTTCACTCGAACATCCTGAAATTAAGAAACGGGGAAGTATAGCAGAATTCCATTTCAGTGACAGGAAATTAATGGGCGTTTTCATAATTTACCCCTCAGGCCATCTGGCCCTGGGGTTTTGTTAGATTTCATCTCTGCGAAGCAAACAGCAATCTAACTCTGTTTGTATGGTGTATTAATATATGAGAACCCAGCGGCTCATCTGCAAACATCACCATCAAAACTGACTGGAATCAATGGTAAATAAAGCATCATCCTCATTTATTTTATTCTGTAATTATACTTTCCTTCCCATAAGGCCCACACAAAATGTGCGCTCCTCTGAAAAAGGAACGCCTGCGCATGCACAGTGCAACATCCCCCGGCCTTGACATGTTTCTTCATTAAATATTATGACTAATTTGAATTTATGCTTTTAGCTACCATTATAAGTGTTCTTAGCTTTGATTAACATAACCATGTGCTTAAATCCATTCCAATGGAACATATGAATGCCTGCAGATCCTCAATGTCTGTTCTGAACATTTTATCAGAATAAGTTTTACAGAAACAGATGTATAATCTTAAAACCTGTCATATCAAGGAATTGCTATTGCCATAGCAATTATACTTGTATTAAATCTAAATGTGAGGTACATTTTTACTCATTTCTTTTGTCTCGACCATAACACTCACAGCTATGCAAGATCTTTTATCTGTAGGCATTCTGCACATGCACCTTTTGTGTCAGTGAGTGTAAAGTGACCTGCAGTGAATACATAAGCAATAATACAATTCAACATGTGGGATAGTTTTCTCAAAAATAAAAATGCTCCTGTCGTTCCAAACCTGCATGAGTAAAGAACATATTTTAGAGAATGTTGGTAACCAAACAGTTTCTGTGATCATTGACTTCCACTGTTGTGAACAGAAAAACACTAAGACATTTCTCAAAATATTGTCTTTTATGTTGAATTATACCTTAAAAGTTAGAGAGAAGCAGAGACACATGCAAATATACTATAATCTAAATTCTGTCATTAATTACTCCCCCTTATGTTGTTCTAATCCCAGAAGACCTTCATTAACTTTCGGAACACAGCTGTCTGACCCTCCATAGACAGCAATACAACTGACATGATCCCATGAAATCATGGTTTAAACAGTCCATGTGACATCAGAGGATCAACTTTACTTTTTACGATGCTAGGAGAATACTTGTTTTGCGCAAAGAAAACAAAAATAGCATGCCATTCTTCTCCCCTGACTTACATCTTCCGCCATTTTAGAGAGTATCGCAATGCTTACACATGCTTTAAAGCATTTGACATAATCAGCCTTGTTTACACCCAGGGAAAAGCATGCACGTGTGTAATCTGCGGTTGTTTGGGCCTTGAGGAAGTCATACACATACGTAGTGATACTCTCTAAAATTGGTGGAAGACGTAAGTCAGTGGAGAAGAAAGGCATGCATTTCGCAGCATCACAAATCTTGTCCAAGCAATATTTAAAGCAGGCTAATTTGGCTTTTTCCTGTGCACACTGCATCAATCAGCGAGTCAGAGAGGACACGTCAGCTCTCTGTTCACTTTTATTTAATCAGGTCACACATGAACTTCCCTTTCTACTTGCTTATCCTGGCTCACCATGTGCTGTGCTTTGAGATTGATCAAATCTGACCTGATTTCCCAAGGGTAGTGTGGCATACAGTTTAAGAAGCATCTGCTGCGTTTCCAAAACACTGCTCAAGTGGACAGGAACAGCAGAGAGGGCACTTAATGAACTTCTGCTGTGTAAACGGGTGACTTGACACATCATATTTATGTTTATTTTAAAGTCATCTTTGAAGAATGTTTTCGATTTCAGTGTCATGCCACATGTTTACCATATCCAGACACATCTGTCGATAATGCAATTTACAACAGATTGATTTTACTGGAGTTTACTGAAAAATCCTTAAAAGCAACAGGTTTTACAAGACTTACAGTTCGCGGTGCCTCTGTGTTTAGTAATTAGGGCACTGTGAAAAGATTGGTGCATTCTGTGACAGCACATTTAAACGTTGCACCATGCAATCATTAGACATGCTTGCATGTCTTACTTTCCCTCAGAAATATAGTGAATTGTTTTTTAAAAATGACTGATATAGTTTGTACAAGGCGGGAGAGGTTTTGCAAGTGTCATAACCTACATATATAATTGAAACCATTGCATCCAGGAGATCTTCTCACTAATATAGTGAAACTAAAGTGTGTTTGTGTGTGTGTGTCCTTCCTGTCACCCCTGGGCTAAATCTAATCCAACCTGACACCTAAATGTGTGTGTGACTTCTAATGGATGCCTTACTTTGCTTTGACTGCTAACAGAGACCCCCAGGGACTGGAGACACACACACACTCAGATGTCTGCAGATATTTACTGTGGATGTTGTAGAGGTCATTTTTGGAGACAAAAACCTTGTGCAGGCGACATCTAAATCAGTGTCTGAGTTTAAAGCAGTTTAATAACTTAATTTGTACTTATTTGACCTAACCAATGTTTCCCAAACCACTATACAGCATGAATCATCAGTGGCGTGGCTTGCAGTATGAGTTGAATTTGAGCTAAAAGGCACAAAACATAAAGCACAGTGTAGTCTGAGTCCAGAACAAAGGATTCTTTTAAGACTTTTTTAATGAATCAGTCTGAAAGACTAAGGAACTCTGAATTCATGACGGAATTAACATCTGACCCACTTATTGAACCACTCTCTCATAAATTAACTTTTTTTTATTAAGGGGCAGTATTTGGGTAGCATTTGCACTCTGCAGTTGATTTTCAGTAGTTTTTTTCTCTTTTTTTATTGCATTAAAGTGAGAAATGTAATGTAATGTGTTTCTCGTAAGTTTACTTAAATTGTGGTTAAGCAAAGATAAATAAATAACTGAATTAATTAAAATGTTATAAAAACAGATACCTGTAAAAAACACTAGATCTATACTTACACTAGGTGTACAAGATGTAAGTGATTTTCTTTCTGTATTTACTTTGTTTCAGATCAATGAGATTCATAGCAGCCGTGAGTCTCTTGATGTGTTGCATATCAGGATAAAACAGTTCTTTTGAGGATGGATCAAATAATGGCGAAAGTGAAATAGATCACTCCTCTTTTCTAGTCAAGGACTATGTATTTCAATTATGCTAAGTGGACTGCTGATTAGATTACCTGTCTCTTGTGCTACCTCTCCCTGAGAGAGAGGGAGAGAAAGAGAGAGAGAGATTTGTTCAATTAGATGGAGATGTGTAAATGCCTCTCAAAAGCCCCTCTCAGACAGGTTGTCAAGTGTCTTATAGTACTCACTAACCCCCCACCATCACAAATACATTGATTACCTCAATGAGGCTTCAGATTTGTGTCTGATTAATGGTTAGAAACGTGTCTCTCTTATTTTTGCTTTTTAGGACCATAAGAGACAAAAAGGAGCAATGCTTCAAAAGAGAAGCCTTGTTATTCTTTAATCTTGTTTTGTTCATCCCTACACTTGAGAATCTGTGAAAATACCTCTTAACATTCAAAGATGTTTAAACATTATATCATATATCAAAGTTTAAGTAAAAGTACGTATTCTTTTCATTAAAATAGCACGTCATGTTTAAAGTAATATATATATATATATATATAGTTTATATATGTACTGTCATGACTGGGTGTGTGTCAAGAAGGACTGGAAACGTTCGGATCCATATGGAAAACTTTAATGTAGTCCAAGCTCAGGGTCGAAACAGGCAGGTCTAACAACAACTAACAGCAATAGTGGAGGATAGGCGAGAGAGTAGTCGGAGTCCGTAGCAAGAGGTCGAAACAGCTGGCACTTTTAGCTGGATCGTTACATATACTTTACTTCTGATGTTTTTCTCCAAAATTATAATTTCTTTCTGGCTATTTTGTACAGGTTTCTGTGTAAGTACTGGTACTGAGTGGAGTGAGGCTAGCATTTAGCGCATTTGAAGTGAAAGTATTTGAAGAACATATGTGACCCTGGACAACAAAACCAGTCTCAAGTCGCTGGGGTATATTTGTAGCAATAGCCAACAATACATTGTATGGGTCAGTATTATAGATTTTTGCCAAATCCTTAGGATAGTAAGTAAAGATCATGTTCCATGAAGGTATTCAGTCAATTTCTTATCGAAAATATATTAAAACTTAATTTTTGATTAGTAATGTGCATTGATGAGATCTAATTTGGACAACTTTAAAGGTGATTT
>JAUYWG010000040.1:15345828-15367638 GCA_034779775.1 Enteromius afrohamiltoni
GGGCAGCTGGAAAACAGGTGAAAACAATCAACTAATGAACACAGGACTGAACCAAAAGGACAGGACTAAACCAAAATAATCACAAGACGGGGAAGACCAAGACAGGACAAGGACCTGGTGTTCCACTGTGATTGCTAAGTATGGGATTCACTGACAGCAACACAATTCCAGAGAGGTGAAACGTAAAAACTGCTGCTTTAATATACTAATAATTTTTGCAATAAAAAAAACAAACATCATTTTTACTCACACATTGTACGTTTGGCTATTGCTAGAAATATACCTGTGCAACTTCAGACTGGTTTTGTGGTCCAGGGTCACATTTATATTTTAAATGTTTAATATTTGATTTCATATTTCTACTGTGAAAAGCGCTGTCTGACATGTCCACTATCATCATGTTGAAATTTAAAAGGCTGTTTGTAGGAAGCTGTTCCTCAGACCTTCCTCTAGTTCCTCATCCTGCCCATGATACCTCACTGTGATGTTGGAAACATGACGCCTGGCATAATGATCAGCAGTAGCTCGCCTCCCCCTCCCTGCCCAGTCTTCCCTCCCGCTTTCATTTAAACCTCCCAAGCTGAAACACCTCTGTTCTGCTTCGTTCTGTCAAGTAAGAAACAAAAATGTGAGCTCAGCAGGAGCTCCAGAGAAGAGTTCTGTTCACTTCTGTTTTTTAATTAGTTCTATGGGGGAAGTCTTTAGCGCTGTATGTTTGTGTTTGTGAATAGTCTTTGATCAGGCATTTTGCTCACTATATCAGCTGCCAGCAGCAGTATGCTTTCTCTCAACCTAACTGAGGGTTCACAGTATGTTAAGAGTGAGGTAAAACAAACTGACACAGTCATTTGAAACATATAACCCCGTGACCTTGACCTTGTTCTTAAGTGCATTTCATGGAACTGTGTTGTGTGATAATGATTGGTTCTGACAGTGTCGGACTGGTTTAGGCCACAGCTGTCCGCCTGGTTGATTTTTGCAAATATTTCCACACCTGTGATGCTGCCTTGTCATGTTTTATATGTACAGCAGTTCAAATAGCTTCTCCTTGAGCTGACATCAGCCTTTGGCTAGCTGACGTCACATTAACTGTCACACTTGAAACAACTTAATCTTTAAAACTGATCCGATGCTGTGCTTACGTGCTTTTAATATGTTGTTGGGGTCAGGATCAATTTGAACATTCTTGTTATAGACATTTAGGCTATGTCTGCAGTAATACAGATACATTTAAAATAGCATTATCATTTCAAAATGCTCTCTGTCCATGCAAGGATTTAAAGTGTCTTGCAAAAGTTTCACAGCAAAATCATCCTATAGCACATGCTTATGTAATAAAAACTGACTGAGATGATACAGAGAGGGCAGAAATAATGAATTTCTCGTGCTATTCTTTTTATTCTTTATATTCTTTTATTACCAAAATAAGCAAAATCCATTAACAAAATCCACCATTTTGCCTTTTAAACAATTCAGACAGGACAGCAGATTAACTTCAGTAAACTTAAACTAGAAAATTTGTTTTTCGTATTTGAAATAAAATATCTTCTGATATTCATTCATGTTTGTGTGCATTTCGTGTTTTAAGTAAACATGGAAAAACAATTGTGCTGTACTTGAACTGAGGTGCAACAGTGATTTGCCACAACACATAAAAAAGCCACAAAATTCTATTTCTTGTTTACATTTCTTAAAAAAAAATGTAATACAATATTGAAAAACTGAGACCTTCATATGAGAAGTAACTTGATCTGTCTGGTTTGTCAGCATGTTGTGAGTTTCTTCTTTGCTCCGCAATGTATTTTGTACCACGTGAGAACATGATGTGTAGCGTGAGAGCACTGTTTGATAGACCTAGCAACAGTAATTAAGGAGGGTGGTTTTTGCGAAGGGGCAGTTGCCCTCCTGTTTTGCCGCAGAACAACAATTGCGAATAAATTGTTTGCCATCTTTGCAGAAAAATAATATGAATATTGTACAAAGTAACACTGTGGAAGTGAATAGCACATACTGTAACAGGTACATAATGGTAAAAACTTAGATATCTATAGGGACAATATGTTTTTACATCACTAAAATGCGTTATTGGTTTTTAAATACCTCCACAATAAAATATGAAAACAGCATTTTCAAATTGTCCACTAATTTGCATTTTCAAAAAGGAATTTTTCACAATGACAAAAAATTTAGAAAAAAAAAAGTATTTTCCAGTGTATCTGCAGTAGTGTAGATGTAGCCTTGGTTGGTTTGCATTCTGAAAAAACACAATGGCACAAACATTTTAGAACAACTGCTCAAAATCTGATGTTTTGAAGCAAGTGTGTAATTGAGAGGCCAACGAGAGATTGAAAAAAGGTTTTAAAAAGTTTATTTTACAAAAAAATATTCTGTGTCAGAAATATACACAAGACTATACACAGTGAGTTCTTGTTTTTGTTGCGTCTGAGCTCTAAATGAATTATAAACCGAAGATGTTATATAGATGGATATGTGCATCACTCAGTAATTAAACAGTGATAATATCAGGAAGATGGCCTTTCTCATTCTTTCTTGTTCGCTTCCTTCGTGCAGATCCAGTGATTATGGGTCAACCTACACCAAGCTCAACTTGATGCCTGGGACAACCATCATAGTCACAAATTTCTACATCTGTCCCACCAATAAGAAAAAGGTGAGTGCCTTTACTAAATCCTTACAGTTCTTCATTATCAAAAATGTATATAGAGAAGTAAAATATCTACTTTTCCCCTTTCACGGCCATTTTAATATCATGATTGATGCACATAATTGTCATATTAATTATATCTTTTTCACCGCATATATTGATGAATATGTGAGTATGGTAATTAATTAGCATGCATAGATACTGAAATTATCACCCAATTATAAATGATTGGCAGGACTGCATGTTTAAGCACAGATCAGGGATTCTACATAAAATTGTACTTATCAGCCCCAAATGGTTTTTCTCACTTGATATTAGAATGTTTTCAAATACAGCTAATAAATATGTCCTGTGAGTGTGTGTGAGTATAATTAAAGGTGAGGAGTCTAAGGTCATGTTAATTTTTTTTCTTCCTGCCTTATGGAGATTGATGGTAATGATCACCCTAGAGCAACTGTGACATGTTCAAGCGTGTCAAAGTCATCCTAATGAAGTTTACAGGGATCTCCTGCCCATTAGTAATCTCCTCACAAGCCCTTAAACATGAACACACGTCACAGCTGAAGAAGTGCTAGCTGTCTATAACATTTAGCAGAGACACATCAAAGCTTTTTTTGCTGTCTCCAGCTCTTGATACAATGCGCAATATTAATAATTCACAGGAAAATAACAGTCACTCAAAATTATATGCAGTGGGTTTGAGGATAAAGCTGTGTTTTGTTGGTTGTGGCTGCAAAGTAAATTGCACAGGAAGTGTCGACTTCAGCGAGACAAAAGAGAAAAGTAACTCCGCAGTCACTCCTAATGGCATAACAGTCAAACCCCCTTCCCACATCAGGCTCCTTTATCTTCAAATCGCGGACAAATCTCGGACCTTGACTGCCGACACAAAGAGTGTTTTGAAGAGAGCAGGACAATATGTGCACTTTCTGCTGTGTCTGGGAAAAAGTGGCTTTCATGAAAACAGACACTTGCAGGCTTCCAGGGAACGACCCTTGAGTGTCTTCATTGCTAGCGCTGCCGTCAGAGGCTGGCAACAAGTTTCAACTCACAGAAATGATACTCGTGCTGCTGGACAGCGGTTATCATATTATGCTGCTATTCATCACAAACACACTCTCTCGGGTGCTTTGTGCTAATTTGCGAAGGTACCTACATGTAAAATTAAATTAAATGCTGTTCAGTTGGGTGTAAGGTTAGCAGATATGTTAAATGTAAAAGATTTTGACAGAATTTAGATGGCCGTGTAAAAGCAGCAGCATTGATTTTTAATTTGGCCATTAAGTGTCCTAAAGACTATGATTTGACTACATCCACAATCCATTCTTTTCTAGGGCCAAGTGAATATGTACACACACACTCACTCACACAGACATATTGGTTTTTGTGATTTATGGGGACGTAAATACTCCATAGGCGTAATGGTTTTTATACCGTGCAAACTGTATGTGGTATTGTCCTTCACTGACCCTACACATAAACCTACCCCTTACAGGAAACTGTGTGCATTTAAAAAAAAAAGCCTTTTGAATTACGGGGAAACTGAAAATGTCCTCATAAATCACCTTCATATTGTAATACCTATGTCATACCCATGTCACTATACAAATTTGTGTCCTCATGAACCACATAAACCCGCACACACTCTGTTTACACAGTCTGATTCTTTATGGCATAATTTAATGCTTATCAGTGAGTGTAGATTTAGATTTGTAGTGAAATTCATTTAAGATTAATGGAAAAACACATTTTTTATTACACTAAAAGATTTGTTAAACATTTATTTGAAGTCTACATGAAGTGTTAAGGACAGCTGTCAAACCTTTTGAAGACATTTCATCCATATATCCTGATAAATTAATCTTCAAGAATAAATTGTTCTGGTGTGTTGGTTTTACAAGGCTGCTTGCAAGGCTGGGGAAAACCGTCTCTTTAAAAAAGTAAAAAATGATATCTCTTTTTTTATAAAATGTTTTTTTATAAATAGATACAGCTGTTTTGTTTAACTAGGTTTGTTTTTGTTTTAACTAGGTTAATAAAAACTTTAAAAAACAGCTAACTTTTATAATACAAGTCAATCATCTTTGTGTATATAGTGTATAAACAAAGCACTTTACTGTATCAAATAGGAGAATAGAGTGTCAGTAATGTAAAATGACAAGATTTAGCACTTCAATTTTCAGGTAAAGGCATTTCATTGTTGAATTCGGTAATGTCATTGTCCAGCTTAGTTCAGTTGAAATAGTATCTGTACCTTCAAGTCGACAATAATCACTGGAAATTAAGTGTCCCCAACTAAGCCAGAGGCGACAGCGGCAAGGAACATAAAAACAGGATTTTTTGAAAAACAGTCAGAGTTATCTGTTTTTGCAAATGAACCCTTCATGTGTGTGTATGTGTGTTACACCCAAACTTACACCCTTGGTTGAGTCAGTGTTGCAGCGTCTGGATGCTCAAACAAACAAGAGCAATGTCTGATAGCACCATAGAGCCACAGTGTTTACACTTCAGCTGTATTGCTCTGCCCTATCTGAGTGTGTATTTATAAATCAAAACATGTATGTCAAGCTTTGTGAGACAGAGAGAGTGAGAGGAAGAGAGAGTGCTTCTACAGCCCACAGGTCACCGTACAGCTACACAGTGTCAATCAGTGTGGCATAAGACAGCGTCCCAGAGTAGAGGAGCAGGATCAAACGCCACTGATCCAAAACCAAAACGTCTGGCCCTCTCATTTCTACAGCGCTAAGCTCAACCGAGCGTGAATGAGAGCAAGAGACACAGAAAGAAAGAAGGAAACAGGAAAAGACAGAAAAGCAAGACTTACAGCAGTTGCAAATAAAGCTATCCTTGTCTCTGATATATCTGACCTCCATTAAATCACATATCTAAGTCCCTTAACGAAGATGAGCAGTATCTTTTCTCAGTCCCTAATTAGAAATATTCAGCAGTGGAATTAACGGCAGCTGATGCTGCAGTAATGGATTCAGTGGAGTTCAGTGCCGCCTGCCTTCATTTCATTAATAGCTTGCGTGGTTCAGACAAAGAGTTTAAGCAAACAGTTTAATTTCAAACGGCATAAATTTCACTTCCTTTGTCCTGCCTTATCTCTTGCTGGAACTCCAGCAAGCAATTATTCAAGAAATAATGTGAGATTCGTCCACACTAGAGATACGGCCAAAGTTCATTAATAGGAAATGGCCTTCAAAATGAGAAAGCAGGACGTTTCTACATTATCAGAGAAGCAGTGTTGTTAGTCTTTTATGGTTTGTTTCAGATTCTACACAGTTTCAAGCATTTACATATGAAATATTATTTAACTTGTCTTGATAGCCTTTTTGCTGACTGTTTTTCAAACCGAATACTTCCATGATTTGGAGTCACAAATTTAGCTAACACTTCATTTTAGGGTCTCTCAACTAGTTGCTTATTAGCATGCATATTACTAGAATATTAGCCATTTATTAGCAGTAATTAAGCACATATGTATGCCTTATTCTAAATTACCCTTTTCTACTTCCCTAATCCTACCTAATACCTAACCTTAACAACAACATCACTAATTATCAATAAGCAACAAAGCAGGCATTTATAGTTAATAGTAAACAAGTGTTCCCTGTTATAGAGTGTTACCCAAATTTGGTGCCCTAAACAGTATTGTATGCTCAGATAGATGGTGTTATGTTGTCTTTCCATACATAAATCTCACCCTTTATAGTGTGTTTTTTTCTACGAACTGTGTTAATGGCCTTCTTCTGTTCTAAGGGACTCATTCTTTTGGAAAAACTCCCATAACTTCAGTAGCTATGAGCATGAGGCAGGAGATTAAAATCTCCTTGCTCAGTGTCTTGAAACTGAGCTAAAAAAGATATGAAAGACAGTGGCTATCTCTGACATATGGGAGGTTAATACATGCATTGGAATGCAGAAAGGCCGCGTCCACAAGCGTGACTGCCTAATGGAATGATGTTTCTCTAGGTGAAAGTTCTCATAGAGCCAGAAAAGAAGGAAGAGAGATAAAAGCCAAGAGATGTTCACTTGTTCCTCATAGCTGCTTTATCTTTAAGAATTTAGCAGGATTTTCTCATTCTTTGCTGAAGGATTTCTCATTGTTCCATCTGAGTTTATCCGCCCGGACACGAAGCTCATAGACTGTTGGACTTTACTTTGAATTGGGGTATTAACCCACTGTGATGTAATGCTCATAGTGCAGATAGATCAAAAATGAGTGGAAATTCGCATTTGCTCAAACACTTTATTATTATTATGGATTGTTAGTGCTATTACTTAACTAAATCCATGTTAGATCTTAGATTTCAAAACATTGACATTTCTCCACAAAATCAATCGAATTTGCAGTCAAATTAAAAAGGATATTCTGCCAAGACGTGGATGAGATTTTCATTAATCTTGTCCTTAATGGTGTAAATAAAGATTTTTTTGGCTCAGCTTTAAAAGATTATGGAGTCAATTAAGTAGTCCATTGTTTAGCCAAGTATAAGTATTACAAATTGCTTCTTTGGTCATGGGCCCTGTAAGTTGTAATGAGCTTTAAACTATTTTGTAATGTACATATGCCTGCACACATACCCTCTCAGCACTAAAGCAACCCTTACACCCATAAACCAACACACTCTTACTAAAACACATGCTGCTTGAAATTTTGAGTGTGATTGATTTTCTTGCATCACTTCAGTAATCATGCAGTACTTACATGAGAATATCATCAGAGCCTGTAATAAAGTTTTAAATGGCACTGTGACCTTGTTTATGCTCCTGACCTTGCAGAGAGATCGATAGCACTGATAAAGGTCGCTAATTTATTTTCACACAGTTTGATGTCTTGTCATAATTGGCATTACATGGAATTTGTAACAGATAAAATGGATTGGTCTGACCTAATTTTCCCTAAGCAATCAATAAAAGACTACATTCGGTACCTTTATTATACTACAGTGACTGGCGCCCAAGACTCGGTTCTTTTAATGCAAAAAAAAAAAAGAGAAGGGATGTCCCATTGCTGCTTTGATTTATTGAGGGAGTTTTTCTTCAATTATTGTTTAGTCTATGCCTTGGACTTAAACCTACCATGAGACAATTCCTGTATAACAAAAATCTATAAAAAAGAAGCTTATCTGAATGCAGAGGTGGGCAAATTCTGAGGCAGTGGCCTCACTAAACATGAACGCAATAATAATTGCTGTTTTTTCTAGAATTCTTTCCTCTCTACAGATGAGTAAGCCTACATCTGGAATACAAGTATTCAGCAAAAAACTCTTTTAAATGTAATCAGCATGCCCCTCTGTCATTATTTAGGCTTGATTTTTGTAATTATCAGTGGATATTAGATAAATGTTTGCTAATTATACCCTCAACAAATTAAAGGTAATTCATAGACTTTTTTTGCATTTTGTCTTGTGGCTTTGATTTGTGAGAGCTCTTATGCCTGTAGCACAGAAATAAAATCTACACATAACCCGAAGGGTTTTAATTGTAGAGTTTATGGATTACTGCTATGAGTATAGTACAGAAATCTTTTTTTAATATAGAGTAATATTGTGTGTTTGTCACTGTCATTTTAAAACAGTTGCTCATTATTGTCTCAGGCCTCTATTTGAACATTTTAGAAAGTGTCAGAAGTTTTAAATGACTGCTCCCCTGGACAGCTGTGTGCATTCTGTCATTTTCACTCCCCTGATTTCTTATTCCTCATTTAGTTGCATTTCATTTCATTTATACTACCCTACCATACTGATGAGAACATAAGCAGCAGCGCATCCTTGAAGATCTGCCAACTGTGGGTCTTTCATGCCAAGAGTGTGCTGATGTTTTTGCTTAATGATGCATGTAATAATGTGTACATTAGTTAATACAAACCAAACATGTGCCTTTTGCTTCTGCATGCATATCTTTATTGTGTTAAAGTATTGTGTATTTATTGTGTAAAGAAAAAGTGTTTTCACCCTCAGGCCATTCAAGCATTCAATATGTAGCTGAGATTGATTATTTATTCTAGCAGATTTGGAAAAGTTGAGCATGGCATCACATGATCTCCGGTGTATCCTCTGCAGTGAATGGGTGTCGTCAGAATAAGAGTGTAAAGAGCTGATAAAAACACCAGTCACTTCTTGTGAAATGAAAAGCTGAATGTGTGTAACAAAATGCAACAAGTCCTCCATGCATAATATTAAGTTCTTCAGTGAAAATGTCATCTTGTCGGAATCAGGAGAGAAAGATGCACAGAACAAGCACTATTTACAATAGGGAAGATGTCAGAGGCTATGGGGGTCAGACTTTTCAATCCCCCACATACTTGGCGAAAAACAGGTAAACAGAAAAAAATGAAATGGGTTTTTAAAAAGCATTATTTTGAGTGTGATGATAATAAAAAGTAATGATGGAACACTGTGTACTGGAGCTTTTTGTTTATTTTTTTTCATGGTAGCCTAACATCACAGTTCATCACAGATCAATACACCAGTCAGTTTGATACACAAGAGCAACCAGAAAAGCAATGGCTAACACATTTGGATTCAGTGTGTTTTTGCTGCTCAAACTTTTAGATAATACTTTTTAACACTTTATTTTCTTACCTCACTGTATTTATTTCTTAATACAGTAATATATGTATATGTGTATGACAGTAATAACTCGTTGTAATTTGTTAAACTCCCCTACAGATAAACATGAGCATTTTTAACATATTAGAAATAGTAGACCATCGAGGAACTTCTTCTGTGATTGGATCATTCTAATCTTACATACTCCTTAGGATGGATCGTATGCAAATTGGGACCCATGGACAGTTTCGTGATATTTGATTGATTCTTTTTTCTGGCACTCTGAGTTAGATTGGCTGTGACTGCACTATGAAATAGTTTAATCACACCTGGACGGCAGCCAAACTGTTTGAGGATAAATTGATTGTAGCTGAAAAGAGGTGATGGAGGTTGGAGATAAATTCATGATGACGTGGAGTGTCTTTGAGGACTTACAGATGGATTGATTGCGTCTGCTCTCAGCTGATATGGAATTTTGGCTGCAGTTTTGAACCGAATCATCTGCTCGTGTGAAAGAGAGATGGACGTTGAGAAATATTTTAATCATCAAGAGATGCACACACGCATGCACATATGTAGAAAAATTTGAACTGCATATGGATAGATGACGAATAAAAACTGGACTGTGTCCTATGGTGTGACAGAGAAAAAATGCAAAAAAAAAAACCTTAACATACAAATAACATGAGACGAATAGTTTCTTATATATTTTATTTTTTTACATTTTCATTTCTTTTTGGGTCCGAGATATTCATATTTTAAAGTGCCCCTATTATGGGTAATGTTCATGTTTTGGTGCTGGGAGGCCCCAACATGCAAGGTCAGAAAACACTTTCATTGTCTTTCAATGTTTTTAATTTTATCTTACTTGCTCAGAGACTCTCAGACGTTTCACTCATTGATTAATTTAAATGTTTTAATTAACAAATGTATCTGTGGTGATTGGTCTCGTTTTCATTTCATCATGCCTGTAATGTCTGATAAAGCAGTGTTTGTGAGTGCAGTGCTGCTTAATGTACAGTTTTAATAAGGAAACCGCTAATTTTGCCTTTTCAAATGCGGCATATTGGCATGGAATGAATTTGAATTTTCATTCAGACCAATGCGAAAAGACCAACTAGTGGCAGGTAATATGCTAATGATTCTTGTTGAAGGTAACATGAAACAGCTTGGGATTCGTTTGAATGATTCAGACTCGTGTCAGTGATTGAGAGTCAGCTCTTTATTTTGAGAGACAATATCTTTATACACTGTGCGCTTTAAGATTTAAAACTTTGCAGGATGTTTTCATTCACTTTGAGCTGAGTCACACACTGCACGAAAGGGTCATTTTCAACAATTCATAATAGGGGCACTTTAAATTTGTAAACTTTATATTTAACTTATAAAGTTAAAGGATTTTAGATTTTTAACATTTGAAAAAAGAGACTACAGTATCAATATGACCCCCCCCGGTAATTATCTAAAGAACTGTTTTCCACTTTAAAGAACCATTAGAACCATAAAAGCCAATAAAAACAACATTCTTTGCCAATTTTTTATCTTTATGCATAAAAAATAAAAGAACTGACAATAAATCAAATAGATTATAAGTGTAATTTTTACTAGTGTTCTCAGACTTGTGGACCTCTCCTGATTTCTCACCACTAATGAGCTACAGAATTACTTTACAGTTGAAAAGTGGGAAACTGGGAAATACTTGCGAATGACTCTGAATCAACAGAGAGGTATTTTTTTTCTTTTACATGTCATGACTATGAGGATTCCCCAAGCCGTTTGTTAGCGAGTTCCTGATTGTCGTCTTTCTGATGTTTGCTCTCATTTCCTGTGATGTATGGTCTAGTGCTAAAGTGCATTAAAGTCACTCTCAGTTGATTGACAGTCTGTGGTTATGCTGCTGTGTTGTTGTTTGACATTCACACACTGATTTATGGCATTTGTCTTTTGTTGTTGTTTTATTGCTTATTGCCAAGTTGATGTTTCAAAAAATGACAGCTTGATGGCAGGAGTCTGCATGTACGCATACCGAAACTCATCTTTGGCAAATGATATTTTCTGGCGATCTGTTATTATTTTTACTGATGACGTCAGACAGAGACAGAGAGGGTTTATCTGCTGCTTATACGCTTATCAGAAAGCTTGTATGAGAGGATGAAAGAGAGTGAAACTGCCAATGGCAACATATCCCATCAGAGATATTCAATGTTTTCTCTCTATCCTTAAGTAAAGTAGTTCAAACATAATGCAGGTGTGCTTTCTGATGGACGTCTGTGGCTTTCCTGCGGTTTGGTACCTTAAATTACATGGTGGAGAAGCTAGGGGTCTGTAATCCATTTTATGCATAACTGTTCATGTTTAAAAATGGCAGTGTTGTCCATTCTCCCAGATGTGGTATGTTGTAGTTATATAGCTGCTGGGTTGAATGTCCCAGCTGTGACTGAAGGTGACAGTCAATGCTCTTTCATGTGCTGCTCCGCAGGTTTACTAACATGCTGATTATTCCACCCCTTTCCTCTTTTGCTCCTGGCTTTTTTCATCTTGTCTTCTCCTCCTCACAACAGGGAGACAGTTTTACTGTATGTTATTTCGGTTCGAATCCATACAGTATGTAACTGAAACACAGGCGCACACATTCACCACTGAAGCATTTTGTTAACTCTTTCAGACCCTATGTCCATTACAATTTTGCATTAGTGACCTATCAGGCAAACAACAACAACAAGATGTGTTTAAGCATCTCCGTGCCAGACCACTACTGCCCCTAATTGGACTTACACACACACGTCTCAACAGAGGTACAGAACAAACAGACTCAGTTGGAGACTCGTCCTCTGCGTCTCTCTCTCTCTCACACACACACACACACACACACACACACCGACACAAATGCAGTGGAAGCATGTGTCATTTGTGTAGCTTCCTGTTGCTCTTTCCCATTACTGTGTCTCCTTACCCAGCATGCTCCTCTTTTGTGAACATCTGAGGAATTTTAATGTCTCCCTTTAAACTTGTTCTCTTTGGTTACACAGTTAGAATCAGCTTAAACCAACTCGGTCTCATTCTTGACCATTAAGCAGCAGACTAGAAAGCTGATCTTGGGAAATTGGCTCGAGACGGAAGCGCTGAAGTATGCTAATGATGGTCTCTGTTTGTGTGTGTGTGTGTGTGTGTGTGTGTGTGAAAGGTTGATCCTCACCGGTCATGAGGAAGCAGGCAGTCTGTCAGCAGCTTTAGAACCGCCTGACAACCAGGCTGATGCTCATTAATGTGATTTGTTTGTGTGTGTGTGTGTGTGTCAATGACAGCTGATTCATATTCCTCATATCCTTTATTCCTTCAGTCAATAAGGAATCACTGATTCAAAGCAGAGTGGAAAACAGTGTTTCCCCCAGAGTAAGACATTACTTTCTTCCTTTAGAATAATGAAGATGATTACAAAGACTCTGTGACCTCTAAACCCAGTTGTTTGTGTTGTATGTGGTTAAATGTGTGTGTGTTGTTGAATATTTGATGAACTTCTGTTCAACTGTTTGTTTAATGCAAATACAAGCCTCATTTCTGTCTTTTGAAGAGTGTAGTCACATGTATTGAATTGAGCCTGCTGTTAAAATCAAGCCCACATACAGTAGGCTACATATGGACATAAACATAAATACATTTACACATTTGTGTCTTTTGATGCTGTAGGGCACTGTGAAGTGAAACATCCTTCACATTCTCATATCTTAAAGCTAGTGTGTGCGCGACAAATTTTTTGGCCTTGACTTCTGCTCAGCTTACCGTATACAACTCCATCTTGACAAAACGACTAAACATTTATGCCTCAAATGCATCTTCCAATAGCTCCCCCACATACGCTTTTTTCTCTCTGACACCGACACTGGCAGAAAGACTGTATTTTTTGTTACTGCAATGAAAGCAGAGATGAAGTTTGGATTTAAAATCAACACGATGACCTTCGTTATTTTTTTCTTCCTGCTTTTCTTTTTGTATATGCTCCTTGTCTTTGTGTGGACTGACCTTAACAAAAGAATAAATCCAGCCTTTAGAGAACAGATTACAAAGTATTGTAATATCATTTTTTTTATTGAATAAATGAATATTTGGGGTCTTCAGTTAGAAGGTTGTTTGTTATGAATGACTACAGGTTTGTTCTTGAAAGTGTACTTTGGATTTCAAATGGTAAAAACACTTATTTTCCAACAGCTTTTTTATTGTTACAGCATCAGTAATGTATTTAAACAAACATTGTGTACTCTTTCATAACTTATGTTGTCTGCACTGAGATGTCTCATTTATTCATCAGCAAATGTCCACTGGATGGATCTAAAGCTTTTGTAAAGACACAGATCATGTAATTACAGATCATAGCGTACTTTTAGTACTGTTTGTGTCCCTGCCCATTGACCCCAGCACATAATGCGTGCTGCCAGACCTAGTTTTCCTACCCTTTTCCTCTTTTCTCTGGTTACGTGCGCTTCCAGAAACCCTTTTTATGACATTGTCTTTGTCATTTGTTTTCATATCAGCTCATTTTGTTTATCGGATAAGTAATATCTGTTTTATGTGTTATTTTTATCTTTTGCAAGTCTTAAGAAACTAGAGTATTAATGCAGTTGTAACCTTTATATAAATGGTGAATTTATGTAGGAGGTCATCTTTAAACGAATATGTGGCTGGAACAGTTAGTGAAAACTTTAACATTTTATCATTTTTAAATGTGTGTTAGTATATTTAAATAATTATTTAAAATATCCCTAAATATACAGAACTGCCTGTATTCACACAAACAAATGTAACATCTTCGGTCAGTGATTTGACTGAGAGCGGGTTGTGTGTGAACGTGAGCCCGATCCCAACCAAAGTTGCATAGTTGTCTCTTTAGTCTAGATGAATGCTTGCTACAGTCTGAAATCTGAAAATAAATATAAAAAGCTGAAATAGATGAGGCTGCCAAGGGGCATGCCATGAAAAATTGGCCAATTTGTTCCTGAACTGGAATCATTGTGCGTGTCTGGAAGGCCAGGGCTCAGCCTGCTCCCGTCACTCGTCTTCCCTCTCTTTCATTCACCATCATTCTCTATCTCTCCCTCTTTTTCTTTATACCCTGTGTTTACTCCACTGGCCTCCAGGCTGTCCCCATGTTTCTCTGTCTGACTTCATCTTGGTTTCACTGCTTTCATATTCCTTTCTTTATGGATAAAATGATTGAATAGAACAGTGTTTGTGTAGGAAATCAAGCCAGCCTTGAGAACACTGGGAATGCTTTATCTTGGACTCTAAGATGTTTCATGGCACAATATAACAATTTTATAAAATAGAGATTTTTGTGACAGATGTTATGTGACAGCCTCAATATGTTGGATTTAATCCAGCAAGAGTGGCAAAGGTTTTCATTGCATTGAAAAACATAAGTTATAGAACTTTTTTTTTTTGTTTTAAGGAACAGGAAAAGTAGTGATGTTGCTTTTATTAATGATTAAATTATTAAATGATTTATTAAATTAAAGGGCTGTAGGAGGAATGAGAGAGAAGCTGAGGGGTGGAGGAAAGGGAAAATCAGCAAAGCAGGTTTAGTTTCTGGTTTAGTGCTGTCATTATTCTCTCCTAAATGTCACAATCTGAACTTCAGCCTGTCTGTTTGAGTATGTATTTTCAGATACGGAATGACCCACTCGTTGGTAAAATGTGATAAAGACTCAAGATTGCATGTACAACCCCGTACAACCCTGTCACACACGTGTACAGATTCCTGCAGTACTGGAGACAAACCTGTAGGACCTCTGTTTGCTGTCTTGATGAATACTAAGTCTCTTTTTCACATTAGCCTCTGTTTGACTGCTATTAGAATCAAAGGCTGCCTGGGGATCAAGCAGAAAGAATAAAAGAGTTTCACATAATGGCTGCACTGTAGACGGGACATATTTATATCTGGCGTTTTGTCTCCCTTTAGGTCAAAAGACAGACATTAGCTATGCATGTAACAGAAATTAAACTGCATATTAAGGTAAAGGCAGAAAACAATGAAGTAAGGCTAATTGTGTGGTTTAAAAGTTCATTTCTTCACCTGGCTTGGCCATTGTTGTGATTTCTTATAGTTTTTATATGCTATATGCTAGTATTTATCTTGTGCATCTGTCTAGTGTATTTTTAGAATAAAAATTTTGGATTTAAATTATTACCAGAATGCACGCAAACCTGATTGATCTGGGAGTACAGTTAAGAGTAAAATAGTTTTTAGTCTTGACTCTTTATATGTTTTGCTTTCTTAAAGTTTACTTTACAGTGTATGCTCTATGCTGTGATACCTGTATACAGTATTGAATAACAGATGATCTAGCCAGTCATACAGAAATATAGCTTGCCTCTGTGTTTGCTTTCAGTCATATCAATGCATTTTGTTAATAAAGGGTTAGTTTTCTATTTCAGACTTCCGGATGTAAGCAAATTTAAAAGAAAATAAAGAAATTGTATTTTTTAATTTGCTCTAAAATTACTCATTGTGAATGCTGTCAATTTTCCCTGTTGAAGAAATGATCAAATGTGTAGAGGGATTTATTTGGATTTGTCCTGTATATGAAAATGCCTATATATTTGATGACTTCTTGGACCCTTCCGATGTGTTATGAATGTTTTATGAACTTGATCGTGGGATTGCATGCAGAGCTGCTTTTGTGAGGTTTTGCACATGCTGCAGGGAGCCTGCGACTCTGTTTTGTGTAGAAGACACACAATAGCAAGGAGTCTTGTTAATCCTGCTCAACTTCTAAAGGTCACAAAACTGTTTTCCTGCAATAACTGACGATGAACTCCACCTTAGTATTATTTCCTGCCCCATCCTAATTATCTTTAAGATTGGTGTCTCAGTATTGGTCTCACATTTGGTGTGACCTGTGGCACATTTTCTTAGTGATTAGCTCTTAGTGTTATTCCGTTATCCAAATCCCAAAATCGTTTCAGACTAAAATTGTGCTCTTCTATTCTTGAAAAGTCAAGCTGTTAAACATGAAACATTAAAAGTATGTATAAGTATAAAGGATGATCATATATATATATATATATCATGAAAACATCAAAATGAGTGCATCAAAACTTCATTACACAAAAATATGAATTTAAATTGACCTAAAATACCCTGCCTGATACAGACGGTGACATACAAACGCTGCAAATAAAGACACAAAGTACAACATTGTACTGTCTAGAAGATGCTGTCTGTACTCTTGTCCTAGTGCTGAATGAAGACACAGTGACACAAAGACTAAATACAATTAGCAGGAACAAAAAAGCTTTAAACTAAATGAAGGGATGTGTTGTTGTTGGAAGTGAAGGTCAGGCTGTGCAGCCAGCAGTTGGTCCAGAGGGGTGGGGGTTGTTTCTTTGTAATTTTTCAGAAGAACTTGATCTCTTTTTTTTTAAATAAATGAGACTCTGAGGCTTTGCTTTTGTTCACAGCTTACTCTACACAATGCTGCTGTAAGATGTTTTTTGTTTAAAGAAGTCTCTTATGCTCACCTAGGACTGCATTTATTTTAGTATGATAGTAAACGGTAGTATCTGATAAATGTAAACTTTTAATATTTTTAATAATAAATATGAAATGGTTGTCTTAGGTAGTCTTAGAAGCAGCCTGACCTTGACTGTTGTTTATCTGACTCTGGGCTCAGTCAGGTCTCCAGTGCACCCAAGCACACTTTACGTCAGTTCAATATTTCAACAGCTTCAATACAGATGAATCAAGATTGCTGTGCAACATGAATTATTACTCGTTTTATATCGGAACCGGATGTACATGCACACAAAAGCACTATAATCATGTGCATCTACATGTATTTTCACCTGCTTGCTCATATTTGCACATTCATCTGGCAATCAAATTAGTTTTGATATTAGTATGTTGGTTTTGATATTTGTAACATCAAATTCCTGTCGGCACCCCATACTGTGAGATACACTGTCATTATTGCACTATACCTGAGCCAGGTACAGCTTACACTGACACCCCGTGACCTGTCATAACATGCCATAGCATCCTTCCTGCTGTACGCCATAATACTACCACACCTGCCATAGTCTGGCAAAACATGCTTCTCATGCATAATGCATATGCAGCTGTCTTACTGACCAACAAACTACACACAGGGAATGTGCACAACAAAGAGTATCAGTATGCAGCGTGAGATGCCTCACCAGACGAAATCAGACAGACCACACATGTGCTTGGACACAACTATGTGGATGTTTTCCATAACAATGCTACGCACTGGTGCATAAACCAGCATTTCAACATGTATTTGTGTGTTGAGCGAGAGAGAGAGAGAGAGATGTGGCTTATGCCTCCAATGAACAAAAGCAGGATGATGTTGCTGAAGTGAGAAGGGAGGGAGAAAGGTGGGATTTTTGGAAGGCGTGTGAAGGATGGACTGGGATACTGAGACGATAAATTAAAAGTTATCTGCACTCATTTCTCTGTAACAAATCTCTCAGCAGAAACGGCTAGACATGTTTGTTTTGTAAAGAGATTGATGGTTTGAGCTTTTAACCATTGTTTCTGCATATAGTAAGTACTCTGCTACTCTTTTAAGATAAATGAAGTGTAAACTTTCTCTTTAATTACTGTGGTAAATCAATATTTAATGAATAAGCCAAAGTTGTTGACTTAAAAGTGGACAAAAATATTTGACAACATATTTTACTACTAACATAATGTATTACTTCAAAAGGTTTATGTTTATGGCAGACTTAGTGAAGACAATTTAAATAAAATATCAATGCATATCTGCTTTTTGCACAGCTAAAGTCATATTTTCCACCAAATTATGATTATTAGTAAATGTAATGGAATTAATGAATGTATGACATAACTTAATATTTACTAAATGTAGAGGATACAATAATAAAAAAACATAGTGTATGTGTGTGTAGAAAAGAGGAAATATAGAAATATTACTGTATGTTTTTTATGAAGTGCTTCATTTTTCTCCATAAATCAGCTCAGATCCGAGCCAGCCATTCGAACTTCCCTTTGTGAAGCACATGAAAAACATTCTCTGAAAACTAACAAAGAGTTTTTTTCTTTTCTCGTGCCTTAGTTTCATACAAGTTGTGAACATGATTCAATCAAGCTTAACAAGCCTCTAGAGAGCTGAGTCATGCTTTGACTTTAATGAAAGCAGATATTGTCATTAGAATAAGCATGTCAAGCCAGAACATGGAAAATATTGCATCATTTCCAGTTTAAGCATTTTCATTTGTAGTCATAGAAGCGCTCAGACCAGAGCTGTGTGCTGCATAGTTATGGTAGGAAAGAGGTGTGTTATGGTGTTGTGCTCCACTGTGCCAGACTTCACTTTGTTTTAGTGAGCTTGAATGTGTTTCATCAATCCTCTGTCACCATCTTAATTAGCCTATTCAAACTGCATGACAGCCTCTGCTGACCTGAAAAAACAACTCATTATAAAGGCCATGTCACCACCAATTATTCTTTCATTTTATTTCCTCTTCTCCACTGAATTTTTTATTTCTCTTTTCCAAGTCAAACTATTAAACAGAGCTCAGCGAGGTCCATTAGGTACAGTAGTTTAGATTTTCATTGTCTTGCAAATATCTGCAGCGTCCTACCATAATACATTTGGTTTTGACACTAAGGTGCTTTCTCTTTTTATATATAAAAAGAAAAACTTTATTGCTTAATAAATGAAATATTTTCATTGGCACCAACAAGTATTTGGTTGCTTTGCTTGCTTTTCAGTATCAGGGCCATGTTTCTTTAATATCTGCTGCTGAAAGAAGCATTGATTTATTTTCTGTGCAATCAGAATTGTTAGTGAATATAATGCACTTATTACTGATCTGTTGTAGGTTATTCAACTAAAAGTAGAGTGCTGTGACTCTGAATAGCTCTACTCTTTCTGTTGATGTTCTTAGTTTGACCCTCGTTTTGGGTCATTTATGAGCAGTAGTACATTTTCACTATGAGGAACTGTTGACCGCACAAGTATATTTTTAGCCTGTGAGTAATTCATGTAATGGTTGAAGATAGAGGTCCGTGAAACTTGCATTTCCCTTATATTTCATCTCTCTTTTTTGACCTGCTCATTTAAAATTCATCGGCAAACTGTAGAAAAGACAAAAGGTGAAAAAGGTATATGGTGTTAGAAAAGAGTGCTGAGGTACTTTAAAAGATCGCCTCCATAACAGTCTAAATATTTCAGTTAAGATGGTCTATCTATAACAGCCGCACAACTCAGACACACAAATGCACTTACAGAGGTTTTACTCAATCTAATGTGATACTTCAAGCACCTCAGTATCACACCGCAGCATCCAACCCTCTTATTCCTGATGTGCTATTTCTCTGAAATGTCACAACAGGTGATAGGTACGTGACGGAGCCCTTATACAAGCAGCTTCTGTATAGTCAGCTGTAGGGTTACAGAATGCATCTGTCTGTGCTTGAACAAAACAAACTTCAAATTAACAATCTTGAATAGAATTTTGAGACACATGAATGTATTTGCTGACTGTGCCTGCCCATTTATTAAGAGGATGTTCTGCTAGCCCTCGAGCTCCTCACCTCATTAAAGATCTACAGGCCTTGAAGGACTTTACTCAAATAGCTTTCACAACACCTAGTAGATGCCTCATTGGGCTTTAGTCAATGTTTGTAATGGCTAATGTCTGTGGAAGATTAAAGGTCTTTTATAACAGAGGGGTAGTTTGCATTAGCTCACTTGAGCGTACAGACTCACCGTTCAACTAGAGTCTCTTTAATAATACGCCACAGGTGCTCCAGGATATAGGGAATAATTTAGTGTGAAATTATGACTTCTAAATGGCAAAAATCACGCTTCTCTTGACTGTAAAATAAAATCATAAAATGTCAGTCTGCACAAATATACTTATCAAGACAAACAACACCAGGTCAACCTTTAAGAGAGCGTTGTGTAAACATTTAATGAACCTTTTCATTCCCCCTCCCTTGATTACATGCAACAGTGAGGACGAGGGATTAAGGAGATTTCTAGATAAACAGCGATATTGGCACTTTCAGTCACATTTAATTCAGCAAAACATTTGTGCAACACCAGCAAGCGTTAATGCAGCATACTTTAACAGACAGACATGTTCTGTTCAGACATCCTTAGACAGCCAAGGGTCAGAGGAGGAAAGACGGGACCACTATTAGTCCAGTGCTAGCCCTTTGTATATAAGGCTGCTTTCCCTTTTAGTTTTACGTTTGTTTGGTTTAAGAAGCCCACATTAAAGTATATGCATTGTAAAACACAAGTTTCATCTGAGCGCTGGCTATGTACAGTACAAAGCGTTTTTTATGAGAAAATGTGCCTTTTTGTGTAATGCATATTCAAGCGGCCAATTTATGTGTTTGTACATGCAATTTTGGGAGTGTGTGTGCTGTGCATTTGTCTCTTTTTGTGACTTGTGCGTTTTGTACTTTTCTGTGGCACAATCAGGATTTTTCCCAGTACTACTCCGGAAATCAATAATGAACAAAGGATGAATGAGGCAATTATGATGACAAAAAAAAAAAAAAAGAGCAGAACAACACTGGGCCTCCAGTGGGCCGCTTTTCAAGACTGGCTGGCAGGAGAGAGAAAAGAAAGTGCGTCATTCATACACACTTACTGAACATGACATGACTGATATGTGATTGACCTCAAAACCACTCTGTAATCCAACAATATACTATTTTAGTGCCTCCAGAATTCCTGTTTTGCCTTGCATCTGCCTCGCATTGTTATTTTGGTTTCTGTGCATGTTGAAGCACACACACAGAGCCTTGACTGTGAGGACCCTTCCTCTATATCCCTGAGCTATTCTGGGCTCTTCTTACTGATCTCTTAATAACCCCCTCTCATTTTCTCAATGGGAGAGTCAAAGCGGAAATCAGAACAGTAATCACTCTGAAAGATGTTGGAAGAGATGCATCATACTTACAGGAAAATGCAAGTGTGTGTAAGTGTGTGCATGTGTGTGTTTATTTTCATGTACACCCCCTGCTGCTGCTCCTCCAAGCACTGTCATTTTCACAGTGTGTTGCTGGTGCTATGGAGGAAAAGAGGAGAAAAATAAAAAGGAGATAAGCATAAGGTACATACAAAGAGAGCATGTCAAAGAAAGCATGATAGGAAAAGCATTGTGGAAGATCACTTGTGACAAATAACAACTTGTTATTCTTTACTCATTTCCACAGTGGTAGACTCGTGTGTGTGTGTGTGTGTGTGTTTGTGTGTGTCTGGAAAAACTACCACACAAAGAAATGCGTTTTCATTTAAGCATTTCTCCAGCTTATGCACACTGTATGATTGTGGCTATAATTTTGCTGTCTTAAACAAATTTCTGCAGTCATAAAAGATTTTTTGGATGTCCTCATGAAAAGAGAAAATGCTAAATCTGTCTGAGAGGGTTGTGTTTACAGGTGAGATATAGAATATAGATATAAATACAATAGAAGTCAATGGAAAATCTCCAACATGACAGAAAAATACAAATGTGTGTGTGTGTGTGTGTGTGCACCTGGTATTTATCACCTTATGGGGACCAATTGTCCCCACAAAGATAGGAATA
>JAUYWG010000040.1:15369996-15384607 GCA_034779775.1 Enteromius afrohamiltoni
CTACAGTAAACAACCCTGGGCACTTGTGGTGTGAAGCACTGCTCAGTTTATTTTGAAATGGTAAAATGGCGCTGGCATTGTCCTTATGCACCATGGTCCAGTTGAAACCAAGCCGACATCTGAATGTGCCTTGTTTATATAATATGAGATTTAAATGTGTCAGTTTATTTAAACAGAAGTTACTTTATTTTAAGAAATCAGCAGATGAACTAGATTTTCCCAAATAGTCATGTTTTGGCTTTACCTTCTTGCTTTATCCAGATGTTTTCTCTTCACTTGGACACCACCTACATCTGACATGACATAACAGCACTTTGGTAGTCTTATAACTAAGATGTTCAAACAGTTCAAGAAAGGAAAGCAGAATTCTTGATGTAATTGACTTGCAGTTACAGCATTATGTGTGCCTTCTGCCATTGAATGCAATATTGTAATATCCACATGTTTAGGAAAAAAACCTCTCTGGATTCTTTGTCTGTGTTTTACTCTATTTCTCTCATGCTTTCTTTCACCTCTTCCATAATCTGGAAAAAGTCTGTCTACCTTGTTTCTATTGACATCCAGGTAATCCGTTTACAGCTGTTCACTACAGCTGTGAAAATACAAGAACATTTGCCACTTTTCCCTCCACACCCACAGACATTAAGAATGAATAAGGCAAGTGAGAATGAATGAGAGAGAGAGAGAGAGTCTGACAAATTATGTTTCCTTGTGAGCTAAATTCCCCATTATTGACACAATAGGTAATTATTCCACCTATTCCTCTCCTTCAAAATGAGCAAAAATGTTTGAATTGGATCGTTTCCCACTCACTTGACTGGTGAGGAGTGCCTGGGGGCAGCGGTCTCCACGGAGACCACATGGTAACCAGGGTAACCTGGCCTTTGACACTAGATCAGTTTTCAGAAGAAATGGGTTGAACCTTTGGCACGGAAAGGAGTGTCTCTGTCACCTCTTACATGGTTTGCAATCATGTTTGGTTAATCATGTTTGGTTAACATTTTTCACATTAGTTCTCAGCATCCTCTCTTTTTTTGAGTATGTGTCTTGGACTGATATTCTGCCCACAGTCCAGCACAGAAGCTGCTTCCTCCTCTCTCAGGGTGAATCATTCAAGTGCATCCTCACTTTCTTTTTTATTGGAGCTCTCTGAACTCTTCTCTCCATCATTGTCAACACTTGGCCTCCTGCTTAAAATAAGAACCAAAAAACAGCAGAAGTAACAAAACAAGGAGGGTCCAATTATAATAATGCTCATTGTAGTGGTGGGCGATACTGATAGACATGATTAGCTACTAATAAATTGTCATTTTTAAGTATGTGGTTACGAAAATATACCAATTGAACACATTTTTAAGCATTTCTGTTTCAAAATAAGTGAATTGCCATCACTGAAGCACAATCATCAATGAAATAGAACTCATTTTGCTATATGCACGTACTGTCTGAGAGACTCCACATGTGAAGACGATACTCATAGACCGTGGGAGACTGTGATTGTTGCTAAACTCTTCGAAAATAATTACTGAATGACTGTAAATACCAGCTACTCTCATAGTAATCTGGCAAAACAGCCAGAAATTGCTTGACGACACTTTCCTACTGCTTTAATGAAGCTAGCTACAATTGGTTACGCTTCGCATACGTCATCGGAATGAGTGGTCTGATCGGTTGTAGATTCGTCCAGTAGTATACAGAGGCATCTGATGGGCGCCGGTTAAGCTCGCCTCCCAGAAGGCGGGTAGTAAAGTAGCTTGGCCAGACTAATCTCCTATGAGCTTTATAGTCGCGAAAGCCAGGCTAAATCTCTCACTGTTCTTGACTAAATAAATTTTGTAACTTTAATAAGAGGAAATGTATACTTAATTTACGCAGTGAAGAATATGCAGTGTTTTATACAGTTGATTAATTTAGTTTATACAATGTTGTTAAAGTAATTTGATTTATACTTATAATTATCGCTTGTAATTATTTTCATATTCTTTTTGAATAACTGACTGTTTACTTGTCTTCACTGAGCTTGAATTATGTTGTTCGGTTGTTTGTTTTTAAGTTTTTGTTATTGTTGTGATACTGACGCCGGTGCCAAATTAAGAAAAGTAATATATTGTTACCGTGAAATACCATGAATATGAAGCTACTCATATCAAATGTCGTATCGCACCAATCCTATTCATTAGTAGTGTTGGTAAAAAAAATGATAGCATTAATATTGTTAACACCACATTAAATTAAGACATGGAATTAGGAAGCATATATTTCATAAAGTATATTAAACATTGTCAATTGTACTTTGAGTTATTTTATTCATTTATTTGTATGTTTCAATAGTTATCATTTAAGGACAAGTCAGAAAGGAAAATTATTTAAGAAGACAGTCTATTTGTACAGTTTTGTTTTGGAGTTACATCTGCTGACTGTTTATACATCCTTTCCTCTTGTCAGAATGAATGATTCTTTTAAGTCATTGTTCTGGCTCACATAGCACAACGTTAAGAAATGGTCCCATTTCCTCTTGCTTTCTGCCTCCATTCTCTGTCCATCCCAATAAATAAGTCTCTCTCTTCGACCTCTCTGTTTTCATTATTGTCCTGTCTGAAAGTAGAATACGGCAAAATAAGCTTGCCATTCTCAGGGTTTAACATGATGGTTCAATAAAAGCTAAATGAAATGGAAAAGCATTTTTTTTCCAAACAGAGATTTGCTGAAACATAAAGCAAACAGCATTCTATTTCATTTTGGGCAGAGTGAAAGGTCAACATTTCATTTACCTCATCTTCTACTTACTCCTCTCTTTCTTTCTCTCTTTCTCCACCACCCCAGTGTTATAGCTCTACTGTGTCTGCAGCCATCAGGATTTAAATTGACCGTGACTACCTTAGTCTGTGGCCTCCAAAATAACTGCCACATTTATCCATGAATCATCGGAGTCGAATAACAGCAGCCATTTTATCATTACGGGGATGCATATTTTGTCCTTTGGTGGCCCGAATTAAGCGTCTGTATCCAAAGCCATTTTCCCCATTTTAGACATATCTGTGTCAGACAAACAAATTGAAATGACAATTACTCATGCGGCACAATGCTTAATGGATGATGAGAGTACAAGTGCAGCTTTTCAGACGTGTACCTGTGAACGCGCTGCCGTTTGATTTCACCCACGGTGAGTGCTAGAAATATAACTGGCAAAGTTTGTGTTTGCGTTTTAATCCCCACAAACCTTCAGAGGAGAGAGGTCCTGCATTTACAACAATCAATCAGACATGCTGAAAGGTTTGAGCATGCACAGCCCCTTCCAAAAAATATTAGCTAGCGTGCTACTCTGCCAAGACATACAGAGTCTGGTCTTAAACTATTTGCTTAATTCCTCTGAGATCAGCGCAGCACAGAAAAAGGCGTAAAACATGTCAGGATGAAAACTGTGATGCTTTATGTTCAGCTAAATCCTAGCAGTAGTTTTGATAGTAGGCAAATGGTCACAGAGGGCCAGTCTCGTGTAGGGTTGACCTTTTGCAATCAAGTAGACCTGTTTCTTTATAGTCGTGTCCTTGAGCAAAAGACACTTAGCCTCTTGGTGATACAGGACTACTGTTGCTGTAATTAGTGTAGCAGATGATGAAAATTGTCCGCTAAAGGGCAAAGTTATAATCTCTGTCTACATATCTCTAACTGAGCTATCAGTGTGTAAGAGGTGGGACTCCAAGAGCAGCTTCTTACCGTGACCAAGTGATTTTCATGACGTTTCGGTTCTGCTAATGGTTGTCTCGTGTTCAGTTTCCTGCGTTTCCTATTTAAGGTGAAGCATATAGCATGACCACTGAAATTTGAAATTGCCAACCGAAAGACTCTTATTATAAGATTCACAGTGAAGTTCAATTCCAAATTTAATAACTGTTATTAGTTAGTTGTATTTAGTAAATCACAGATGCTAATTTATCAGTAACACTTTATGATAAAGTTTGTAAACATTAGCTGACTATAGTTGTTTATTTGAACTACAATAATTTTTGTTCTTTGTTATTGAAATGAGATCAACAACTGGCTGCAGAATTGCATTTCTGTTTTTCCAAATATCCTAATCAATGAATGAATGACGCATTGATATAGAGCTTTACTGTGTATTGCCATACACTCAAAGAGCTTTACAAGCATGTAGGGGGGGTCTCTCCTCAACCACCACCAGTGTGCAGCATCCACCTGGATGATGCGACAGCTGCCACAGGACAACAGCACCAGTGCGCTCACCACACACCAGCTACAGGTGAAGAGACAGTAATGGAACCGTCAAAGATCTGGACTTGTAAAAGGAAGCACAACTCCATTGCTAAAGGTGTTGCTGAATATGTGTCAGCTACCATTAAATAACTTAATGATTCCCATCCTTAAACTTATATTTCCTGACTTATATTTCAGGCTGCAAGAAAGCCTGGATTTTTTGCATGTTTAATTTGATGAATGTTGGTTATACAATAGGTACATTAATTAATTTTATAGTATATGTGCAAAACAAAAAAATATTTTAAGGGCCTTGACAGGCCAAACTTTTATATTAAATTTGAAGAGTGACTGCTTAGAGTAGCAGCTTTTAGTTTTAAAATCCTCCCGTCGAATCTGCTGTTATCGTAACGAGACAAAAGCACAGATGGCGCTTTTTGCACGTTTAAAGTGGTAGGCTGAGATTACTCACTCAGATCTCACTGGAGTCAGAATCAGAGAGCCCCCGCTGAGATGGGGAAGGAGATTAAGCTTTCCCTGTGGAGAATCAGTGCCATTTTGACCCAAACAGACTGTTTAGAATTGGTGACTACATATGGAGAAATATTCACATTGGGTCCTTCCTACTGTCATCTGATAGATATAGAGCATTAGGCCAGAGATATTATGTGATTGATTACCACTGATAATGCTGATAATAAGCTGATGTTGTTTTTATTTTTATTTTTTATTTTTTTTTCACGTGTCATGTGTAGGGCTCCATGGTGTAGCAATCTCTCAACTCTATTTAACTCTAAAAGGCATATATCACTGGCATTCATTAATCTACCTACATACATTTAATTCTAAATAAATTTTTTATTCTAAATACATTTTTCAAATGCCCTAATTCAGCTTCAGCATTTAGAGAGATCATCTGAATAAGTTCATTTCAAGGACTGTCACAGCTCAGCTGAGCTTTGTCTCCAGGAAAATGTCTATATTATTAGATATATATGTTTATTGTCGTGGCATCACACATCTAAACATTACTTTATTTTTCTTGCTTTATTCATATAAAGTTTGGGCCTAATCGCGTTGTTTCCCACCACAGTAAACCAAAGCTCTAATGTATGATGTATTGCTGATCAGCTAAGAGACTGAAGGATAAATCAATATATATTATCATCTTATCAATAAACTCTCCTTACAGCTAAAATATGATGAAATATCTCGATATAACACTTCAGAATTAATGTTCTTTTTCAAGAAATGCGTTCCAAGAACTACTTTTCTTTTGGATATCCCTTATAATAATGTAATTTGACTTGAGAGTGGATAGCCCGAAATTAACACATCACTATGGATATGATTGTTTTCCTAAGCCAAGGGTTAATGTGATCAAAGACAAAATTTTAAGTGACAAGAGATAACGTCACATCAAAGAAATGTTTTTTTGTTTTTTTTTCTCCAGTCACCGGCTGTGACCGTAAAAAGCGAAAGGACATTGTTTATCCTTAGTCCCATTCCTCATAACTGTAGATTATAGGGCTGTAATGAAACACTGATATGGATCAGTGCTTTGATCAAGTATAATAACAAGTAAAAATTGCTAACTTTTTTTAGGTTTTAAGATTTGAAGCACTTTTAACCCTCTCATGTTAGCCACATATGCAGTGTCTTAAAGGAAACACCTACCATACGTGTGTGTGTGTGTGTGTGTGTGTGTCCTAATAGGTATACTATATTTGCACAATTTAGAGAACACCATGTATCTATTGACTTTCTTGACTATTGCCATAGCTTATTTTTTGCACAAGCCACTGATGATCTGTCATCAGATCTCATGTGTACTGATGCTCATCAAATTGTATTTTGTGTTGAGGTGCAGTATTAGCGAATATTGTATCTCTGGGTAAGAGAACTAGTGAAAAGTCTTGTTGACAGCCTAGAACATGGAACATTAAATAGCTTTTGTGTCACACAGTAGTCTCTTTCAGGATGAGCAAAGACTTGTTGCTGAAAATGTGTTGTATCTTTTCTGAATGGGACAAGAAAGCTGATCTCGTAGTCACATGATCACCCCAGCATTCCCTCATATTAACATCATTTAACATTAGTTTAACTACCCGGGTACAACGTCTTTTTACAGGTATGTTATTTTGCAATTTGTCTGCCAAAAGTCAAGGAGTATACGATTATACCTTCCTCGGGTTATGATCAGAGAGCAGAGACCCCGCAGTGCCGGAAACTGTATAATTGTTGCCAAGCACTGCACCTACAGACAAGTGTTACATAGTAGCCCCAAGCACAAAGCTGTGATCATGCACACAGTGCAGGCATTGTTATCCATTTTTCCTTTTGTCTTCAGTGTTTTCATGGGTCCTCGTCCCTGGTGTAGGTGTTTGATGTGTGGGCTGTTCTTTAGTCTGAGCTGAGCCATTATGACAGGCAGGAGGGACTTAATAACAGTGCTTTCACCCCAAGCATGCTCCTGACAAATTACCTGTGTGAGACCTGGATTTAGAGAAGGGTCAGTGGAAAGATCACGCTCTCTCTCTCTCTCTCTATCACACACACACACACACACACACATTTCTTTTGTCTCACTTGAAAAGGGAGTCTCTTCACTGGCCTCTATACCTTCACACTATCATGCAGACATAATAGATGCTTAATGTCTATTCAAAGTGTTTGATGTGTGTGGGAGAATATTTCCATATTCTACATGTGGAGACAAATAGAGAGGGGGATCTGTGTATGCGTGATGTCACATGCTTGCCGGTTGGCAGAAGGGCTTTCTTATAGGGCTAATTCACCTAAATTAAAAATTCTGTAATTGTTTACTCACTCTTACCTTGACCTGTGTGCAAAAGACAGTGACACAGTGACAGTTCATAGCAGTCATGTCTGTCGCTGAAAGTACAAAAAGCACAATAAAAGCATTCTTTGTATATAATTCAGATGCTATATCTCAATACTTTTGAAGTCACTCAATAGCTGTGTGCAAGTACAAAAATGTATTTTTAAGGCACAGTTTACCCAAAAAAGGAAATATCTGTCATCATATACTAAACCCTCATGTTGTTCCAAAGCTGTACGATTAGTTTCTTTCTTTAAAAACTAAAAGAAACCTAAAAGAATATATTTTGAGTAATGTCTGAGAAATATCTTTTACTGTGTTTTTAATCCATACAGTAGAAGTCAGCTTAAAATATCTTCTTTTATGTTCCATGAAAGAACGGTTTGGAATAAGATTAAAAGCGATTCTCTAAGTTAATATCCGCTCCATTATGAGGTTCACTTAGAAACCAGTGAGACTGGATTGATTTACTGAGTTGAACTAAAGTATTGGACAGATTTGTGGATGGATCATGTTGTTTTGTTTTGTTTTTGTAAACCCGTTTTATTAACCGGTCCTGCTGGTTTAAAAGAAACAATACACGTTTCCGTTTAGAACGACTTGAGGAAGATTAAATGATGACAGACTTGTGCACTATGCCATTAAGCTGTGCCGCTGTCTCTTGACCCCACTGTCTGTTAAGGACTCTCACTGAGAGAATCCTGTTTTTCTTTCTCTCTCTGAGAAGTGCATCAGATAGAGCTAAACCAGAATGCAAACCCGAGCAGGTCTCGGTTGTTTCAGAAAAAGCTTTCTGCATTCTAACAGCGCTCCACAATTCTCCCCTCGGCTTTGTGCGGTTGAGTATTGAAAATTTGCCATTGCCGCAGTCAGTTTTCTTCAAGTCTGTCTTTTGTTCCAGTGGCTGAGCTCAGGTGCACAGAACAGACCTCTCTCACTCTCTCCCCCTCTTCATCTCTCTGTGCTTCTCATTTTCCTGCTCAGCACTGACTGGATATCAAACCTGCCAATTTGCATATGAAATTGGGTGGAAAGCAAAATTAGTAGAGGCGCATTGAATAAAAGCAGTTACACAGACATGTTTGTCTCTTTCGCTGGCTGTTCTGTTTACAAAGTTCCACCGCACCAAAAGACTCAGTGGAGTGTTTGAATTAGCGACTCGTTCACAGCTTTGTTGCGTGATGAATATTACCGCTGTTAATTAGCATGAGTAATTAGGTCAATACCATCACGTGGTCTCGTTCCTGAATGCTGTCTAAAGGTAAAGCATCTGAACATGGCACTTTCAGTGAATGTTGACAGACGATATGATTCCACTCTCATGTATATGTATAAATCCTCTGAGCTGTCCGCATTGTCTTTCATCCAATCAACGTGATTCTGCTTAAAAGACTTGCCTATTGTAAGAGAGGATCTGGTTGGAGATCCTTTAAGCAGATTATCTTATAACCGATTACATGATCTACAGACAATTGCTAAAACCTCATACTGAAGTGACGGTCATACATCATCACAGATTGGCGATTATGCTCTTAAAGCGCCATCGGCCATCACATTCTGCCCCATGTTGTTTTACCGGCCTCTGCAGCCTCTTCCAGCCCTGCCAGCTCGCCATACTCCTCTGGGACAGCCGCAGGATGTTGTTCGATGGCTTTTATCCACAGACCACAAAGGGGGCTCTGTGCTAAACTCTGCAAGTTATTGCTTTTAGAGGGAAGTTTTACAGAGAGGAGATTCTTTCCTTTTTTCCCCTAGAGTCTTTGTTTTGGGATGGATAACTTGTTTCACAGAGATCCCTTTGAGAGTCTCTCTGTTTGGCAGTCCCCTTGAGGATCCCAGCTTGTTTTTTGTGCTGGTAGCAGGTAGTGAACTTGCCTCCCGTTAGAGACGCTTCACTGCGCAGTTGGTTGAACAACGGCGCCTCTCAAAGGTGGTTAAAGGAACAGTGTTTGAAGAGTCTTTCAAATGTGGTTAGTTCACAGCTTTACTGAACTTACCAAAACTGCAATTTAACATAATTGCAGATAATTGTTAGATGACAATATGTCTATGCATTGTAAATATGTAAACATAATATAAACAGTAATGTGTATATATTTATATGCTGTAAATATTTAAATCTTGACTTTTACATTT
Organism: Enteromius afrohamiltoni; assembly: GCA_034779775.1. Classification (NCBI taxonomy): domain Eukaryota; kingdom Metazoa; phylum Chordata; class Actinopteri; order Cypriniformes; family Cyprinidae; genus Enteromius; species Enteromius afrohamiltoni. The sequence goes on from JAUYWG010000040.1 coordinate 15,379,190, forward strand.
AATAAAAGATGAAATATTTATTTATGATAGGTATATCTATATACATTGAGGTAATTATGTGTGTGTGTGTGTGTGTTTGAGTGTGTGTATATATATATAGGACGAAATGCACCTTAAATATTTCACAAAAATAAATTGTATTGCACATTAAAAAATTTATATAAAATCTTTATCATTAAATACTTTTGTGCAATATTTACATATATATATATATATATATAATCTTTATTTAAAGGTTTCACTCAGACAAATCTATGTTCTGAAAGCAATGCTTGATGGGTAAGCTAATAAGCATCTTGACATGCAGTCACTGAAGACAATGTGTTTTTAGGTGATCTTGGTGAGCTCCAGCATCAATGAACGTGACCAGATGCTCTTCATCAGCACAGATGAGGGTTCATCCTTCCAACGACAGCCTGTCTCCTTCACCGTGGATACACTCCACTTCCATCCATCTGAGGAAGACAAACTTTTGGCCTACAGCAAGGAGGCGAAGGTCAGTGATGAAAGTGTTAGCCAACACAGATTAATGCAGTCGAGTAAATGACTATTAATGACACCAATTGAAGTCAGTGTTTTTGGCAGCTCCAAACCGGTTGCTCACAAGACCATAATGTGTCTTAATTCCAGCTACATGTTTGTAGCTTTTCTTGTCAGGCTCAACTGCCTGAATCAGTCTTTGTAGCTTTTTCAGTATTAATGATTTAGGTCTCGGCTGAACGCCTTGACCAACTGTTCTCAACACATTTCTCACCCAGCTTTGTTTATGGCTCTGTTTTTTGCTCTCCAGCATATTGGCATCCTCATTATTAGAGTTATGAGCAGCACTGTTTGGCCTTCAGGCCATGGTTGTCTCTCGCTAAAGAGCATGTTTACATTGTTAACGGCTGGGTGAGCAACGAGGCAAGATCTGTGTGTGTGTGTGTGTGCGTGTGCGGTTGATGAATTGCTAAAACCTCTAGACACTGCTTGCAACACGCTGCATTTATCATCTCTAAGATTAAATAGAAAAGACAATGAAAAGTGTGTATTTGTCTATTGTGATGGTGCATTTTGGTGGGTATTTTCCATGCAAGTGTGATCAATATAATCTCATTATGGGGATGATCAATTGAGGACAGATGCATGCAAACAAACACACACTCAACATATGCGATTGTAATTGGTATATATGGACAGTTTTCCACAGCCTAATCGTTACACAGTATGCAATGAATCGCTCATCTAATTCTTATGATCTTGAGAATTTGCAAAGTGTGCGTTAATTTAATTCAGCCCAAAAATCAATGTTAGGACCCATCCTTCAAGCATACAGTGACAGTAATCAGTGATTTATTTGTGTTTCTTTGTTTTTCAGCTGTACATCTCCACCGATCTGGGTAACAAATGGACTCTGCTACAGGAGCGTGTTACAAAAGACAGAGTTTTCTGGTGATTTTCTCATTACTTAAAGTTATGTTGTTTCAAACCTGAGCTGCTGACCTTCATATTGTGGGGATGAGGAGCTTCACAGAAAAAATAAAAAATAAAAATTCAATGGTAGTCTGTAAGACTTCATACGACATATAAAATATATAAGCTGTTATTCGCCTAAAATTAAAAACAGCAAATTTGACATTTTTTAAAAATAATTGATTTTGTATTCCACAGAAGTAAGTCAGTCTGGGTGTCAGAACTTGTTTGTTTTACTTTACATTGCCCTCTGAGACTTTCTTTTTAATCTTTTTTTCCCCTCTCCTTTCCCTCTTTTTCTTCTTCCACCTTCTTGGTAGAATTCAACCCCTTCTTTTATTTTCCATTCCTTCGCTCCCTAGTTATGGTTCACTGCTATCACAGCTGGGATTGAAATCCTGTACAAGTGATTTATTTCTCCACCCCAACCAGTCTTTCTGTCTGACCTTCTCTTTCTCTTTTTTGATCTCTCTTTCCTGATCTTTCCCTCTCGTCTGCTTACGTGCCATCCTCCCAGCGCACTTTACCAGTTTCACAACACGCAATGTACGATTCTGTATAGATTGTCTGTGGTTGATTGTGATAAAAGATGAAAAAGTCAGCTCCCTGTCAGCCTCCACCATAATAAACCCCATCCAGCACATGTTTTATTTGGCTGGAGGTTTTACAATGACACTGTAAATCTGAAGCTGTTTTTACTCTGTTCCTCAGCAGCAGGGGGTTTGATAAGGGTCGTACCCCTTCCCTCTCTGCTGTCTCTAAACCTCTTAAAACATCTCAGAGAATTGCCTCAGAAGACGTGACAGAATCAGTTCATAGTGAGGGTTGTGGCTTTCTTGTCCTCCCCGTCTGCTGCCTCGCTCATAAAACAAAAGAAGAGGAGGTCTGGGAGGAAAGAGCATAAATCAGCGTGGCTTTAATGGACAGGGATGCTGTCTGAGAGGGTGGTCCGTACCGTGTGGTCAGAAGAAGAGTCTTGAGCTCATTGCAACTTATTATGTGATTTTGAGACAAGACGGTCTGCTATAAATCAGTGTGGAGCAAGATTATGTAGCCATTATGCTGCTGTAAATATTTAGATGTCAGAAAGCATTGCTTTAGAAATATCACAGGCGTTTAGAACAATTCTCTCCTGATGAAATGCTGGAAAGCTTGCTGTCAGAGACAGACATTAAAACGCATGTTTTTCCCCCAAACCAGTTAAGCTCAGACCTTACGCTGCAGCCAATTCTATTGGCTTATAGATTTTATAGATCCTGTCAATCAAAGTCCTAATTGCCCACACAGAGCTGAAACAAAGACAAACCCCCAACTTAAACCCAAACCATTACAAACCATTAGCAGGACATCCTAACAGATGGGATTCTTCAGTGTAACACTTTATAGAATGTGGCCTTAACTGCTATATACTTGTGTCAAAAAAGGTACAACGTACAAACCCTTTTGCTGTTTTTGAGGTGGCATATGGGTAAGGTTAGGGATAGGTTTGGTGGTGTGGGTATGTTTAAGGGTGAGTTAAGGGACTGGTCAACAGTGTAATTGCAATTACAAAAATTCATTACGGATGGAACTACATTCATGTGTTTTTAAAATATAAGTACAATGTGAAAACATATATGTACACAAGTGCATTGTGTCAAATGTATGTACATTATAGTTTAGACCCCTTAATATAAAGTGTAATCTTTACTGAGTAAGTTGAACAAAAAAATCAGATGTCTGAGGAATTTGGAACCCAGTTCGGGGTGCAAAATAAGGCACAGATTCTTAAAAGGTTCTGTTAATTAGCTGCTTGTTAAAATAATGTAGGTTTTGTGAAGGTTTGCTGAGCTAAAACTTCGCTGAGCAGTTTAGTAACCTCCAAACAATTGTGTTTAACATAACTAGACAAAAGACAGAAAGCTGTCTGCATTCCTTGAAACCAAGCACTTTCTATGTGTTTCTGGTGCCTAAGGGGTTGTTTTAAAGGGATAGTTACCCCCAAAATGACATCTGTTCTGTCGTTATTTCCCCACAATCCTTTAACTTTTTTCTTCTGTGGAACAGAAAATGTGAAATTCTGAAAGTGTCACTGTTTGTGTGTGATTACAAGCATTCAAAGCTTTCCTTTTTTTGTTAAATTAAGTCATTGGAACAAAATGAAGTTGAGCAGATGCAGAAAGGAGTGAATTTTGGAGTGAATTATCCCTTTAGGATGTCCTTCTGCGTGTGTGAGTCGGTCTCGTTTGATCCTCTTAATGTGTTACTAACTGTATGCTTTGTTTAAGGGCCGTGACGGGGGTGGATGTGGATCCTGATTTGGTTCACATGGAGATTCAAGACATCGGTGGTGGTAAGAGAGCTCATGTGTTTATAGAACAGCGCATCGTATCGTATCGAACCACTGCAAACAAGGACAGATTGGATGTTTTAGGGCTTCAGTTTTGCCTCATTCAAACAAACCTCTTTCAGAGAAATTTCTCCTGGCTGAGCTGTTTTGTAAGGCTTGTGTGCGTGAAAGAGACCAGATGCAAACTGTTGCATGGAGCTCTATCACATTCAAGCCAGTGAAGGTTAAACACCGCACCACAGACACATGCACTCAACCCCCGAGGGAGGTGAGAGTTGTGTCTGACCAGTATAAAAAAATCACACTGGACACATAAATCAAGCTCCTCTTTTGATAAATGAACTTTCAGTTGTGGTTTTACTCTTTATCTGTTGGGCTTGTGTCACACTGACAGATGCAGACCTCAAGTGTTTTTTCTTCAGCTCAGTGGCTCCTTCAACCTCTCATAGGATGTGTGTGTGTGTGCGTGTGTGTGCACGTCTGACCTTGTGTGAAAGAAGACAGAAGCAAAGCGCTCAGCCATTCTAATTGCTTTTTAATGAATTTCTCTGCTGTACTGCTTTGATTAACCATTCGTCCTCTTCAGTGAAGTAGTCTGCACCGTTTGTTTGCCTAAAATTAATAACAAAAAATAAAACCACAGAGAATGAGAGGAAACAACATTATGAGAATAGCAATTAAGTTCCTCACTTTGATATCTAACCTTTGGCCATGATTTTTGGAGTATGCATTCTCCACTAATTTTTTCATCATTTTCCAATTGGTTGTCATTTTTATTCAAGTTTGGAGAATTGATGAATGTGTGTGTGTGTGTTTTGTAGAGATTGCTGAGCCAGCTATTGTGTGAGATACTAAATAGAAAGGCCATTGCGACAGGGCACCTCAGCACTGTTTTCCCATAATTAATTTCCTGCCATTCTGGAGCAAAGCAATGTGCTCAGTAAGGATCAGCTTCAGCTAATTTTGTTAAGAGCTCCATCGCTTTTATTTATTTCTTTATTTCTTTATTTTTTTTAGATATCACTCCATTCACCTTTGGAATGGCTTCCAAACACTCACTTACAAAAGCTGTATGATCAGAAATGGAAATGAAATTCCTTTCAAACTTTTGAAAGTCAAATTGTTACCTTCACTTTTCCTCTTACCCTTTTTGTGTGTGTTTTTCTGTCTTTCACCAGGATACCTTTATGTGACATGTCTCATACAAAATTGCTCTGACAAAATGGTGACAGCACAGTTCTTGGGAAAGATTGACCACAATTCCCTCTCAGTGCAAGATGATTACATATTTGTGAAGGTAAATTGATGTTACATATAAATGATTTATATATGATGTATGTACATGTTTATTCACACAGATCCGTTCAAACAGATTATATACTATCACAATATAAACATTAAAAAAAAACATACAAAATTTAAGATCAGTATAATTTTTTTGAACGTTGTCACTTATGCACACCAAAGCTATAATTTTTATTTTAATAAATAAAGAAATATTGTGAAATTTTATTACAATATCATTACATTTATTATTTAATGAATCATAACTTTTACTTAGTCTTCAGTTATGCATGATGCTTTATTCCAATATATATTTCAGTATTTGGTGTTCAAATACTTTGAATATTTTTGAT
>JAUYWG010000040.1:15389249-15406632 GCA_034779775.1 Enteromius afrohamiltoni
TTTTTTCTATACAGATTTCCTGTCTTTCCATCCATCCACTTGTACCGTTGCCTATCCCATCCTTCTTTTTTAGACACCCAGTCAGCCTGCTGATAATGCACTCAGGGATTGTGGTTGTAGGCAGAGACACAAATGTCCTGCATCTGTGTCATGGCTGATAGGGGTCCTGTGCCTGCTGTCAGAGACAGATGGATAGTGCTGTCTTAAGTTCTAGTAGTGCTGTTATCAGTACTGTGGACTTGAGTGTCCTGTCACACAGTATGCTAGACAAAAACAGAACCTATCCAGCCAATAAAATGTTAGTCTTCAAAAGTGCTTCACTTATAGCTTCCTTTTCTAATGTTCTAATGTTGCTATTTGTGTGCTGGTTTAGATGACCATATAATCCACGTTTAAAACTTCCACTCTCTCCAGGGGAACTTTCAGCAGCTGTATTTCACAGCGATGACTTCATCGTCTTGTGTAAGCCTTGGTGGGAAGATGATCTCATCGTTAAAATTTTAATGCACAACTAACTAAAAGATGATGAGCTGTTCATATTTGACCTCAAATCAACAGCCAGGAATTACATTGCAGTTCTAGTCAAGAGGCATGTTCAGTACCATCTTCAAATCTGATCGAAAAATTAAATTGCAAATTCGGAAGCAATCAGTCAGCTATTACGATTTATGATTGCTTGTCTCCAGATGTCATCATGAACCTCTTGACAACTAAGGTTGGTAAAAGGGTGAATTCAATTTGAAATAATTTCTGTAAAGCCATGTACACATTTACACTCTCCCTCTATATGAGCTTCTCTGAAATTAAATATTTGCATTAATTTCATCAGAATAGTCAAAGCCTTCTGGGAAAATTGGTACTTTTCAGAAGTGTTTGTGTGTGGATATAGAAAGATATTTTAGGAACGAAAAGAACGTAGGGATGAAATAGGATTAGAAGTGAGTTGGAAGAGTTTTTCTTAAAACTTTCTTTAAGCCCAGACTTTCCAAGTTGGGTCATTGATCATAATAAGCTGGAATTGCGAATGTTGATGGTACCATTTTGTTTGCGTGCGTTTTGTGTTCTGATAAAAAAAAAATAGTGATACATTTTGCCAGAAAACAACTCATTTAGGCAGGTTATGAGGAGACAGACCAGACCACATTTTCCGTCATGCTCTGTGGCACCACAAGAAGTATAAAATAGACAGATGCAGCGTCAGTCATACAACTAATGTGCATCATTATGCTGCATTAGAAGAGCCTCCTGTCTTTTTGGGAAGTGAAAAAGGCAGAGAACTGTGAAATTGTCTGGCTATTTCATTCAAAAAAAACACTATTTTTAATATTTAATATAAATAATTTGAATCATGTCATAATAATTGCCGATAAAAGACATGAACTATTTATACGTCATATATTACTCAGAAAGCCTCTTTATCATGCATGTACAGTATAGATACGTTGGTCCACATGCACACACACACGAGTTACAAATGCTCTGTAAGTGTGTTGCTTTATCCTTATCTTTCCTATTCCATCCTATAATTCTCAGAGTAAACAGGTGTTGTGTAACTGACCTCTCACAGAGGAGGTTCACTGCCTCTAAACTGCTGTTAGTGGGACATAAGTGAGAAATGGCCTTAAAATTTGGTCTCTGAAGGACATTAAAGCTAGACGGCGCTTGAGGGACTTTGCTAGCTCTTCACTTAGGTTCTTATGAATGAATTCAGCTGGGGGCTTGAGCTTGTACCCTTCATCTTTGTGCCTAAATTAATGCGACCCACTTTCACTTTATCGGGAAGAACAACATGGTGACAAACTCCCCCGTCCTGACCCAGTCATTGCCACAACGCCCTGCTGCATGCATCTAAGCTACCAAAACTGAGGAGCTTAATGTTGATTCGGTATTTAAAGGCAAACCAGAGGAACTAATTACAGGATGGATTCATTAATTGTTCATGCTTTCATTTCATCTAAATCTGTCCATACACAGTTCATATATTCCAACTCAGTTCTTTACAGAAGCTCAAAATAAACTTTTCATTTCAAAGCAAATAAATATAATCACCATGGATTTATATGCAGCTTTTTTTTGCGGTTGTTTTATGTAAGCGTAAATGAAAGCGTTCAGCTTTTCTATCTGTTTTCACACAAAGACGCAAACCAGAATAAATCATGTTCATTATTGGTACCTGCTGAGAGTACTGAAACTGTCATTTGAATTGAACTTATTTCCCTTTTATCTTTACATGAGGTTCTAATCTTCTTGTGTGGTATCTTTTTTGTCTTTCTGTGCAGGATGTGCAAATTGTGAGTACAGATGAGAATCAGGTATTCCTGGCCCTACAGGAGTGGTATCAAACAGACACTTACAACCTCTACCAGTCAGATCCACAAGGAGTCTATTACTCCATTGTGTTGGAGAACGTCCGCAGCACCAAGCAGCCTGAAGAGAATGTCCTCATCGACATCCTAGAGGTCAGCGTGTCACCTCACATTGCTTCACATCCTACCTACTGCATAATAAACTAAACATAGTTCAGCTGTTGTAAAGTTTGCGTTGCTATAACACGTATAAACGAAGTGAGATTGCTTGTGATCTAGTAACTCTGCCTTCACACATTTATTATTTATTTCCAGCAGCATGTTTAAATAAATGAGTGATTCTAGAAAGCTGATGTTCCTGTGCTACTGAAACAAGTTTGATCTAACACATTAAACAGTTGTGACTTTGCCATAATTTTATGTGCTAATATCACATCTTTTGGTTGTGTGTATGATATTCAGGTTCGTGGCATCAAGGGCGTATTCTTAGCCAATCAAAAAATAGATGGAAAAGTGATGACTCTCATTACCTACAACAAAGGCAGAGACTGGGAACCACTGGCTCCTCCCACAACTGATATGAATGGCAAACCTGTCAGCTGCAAGCAGGTAAATTTAATGCCTGCTCTTTCCTCATTCCAGCTACCATTCCAACTGTTCAGATGGTCTTTTGCATTTCTATGTATCTATCAGTGCTAAAACTGCTTTCGCCTTCATTTGTATTTGAACAGAATAATGACTTTATATTACGACTTAATATTTTAAAGCCACTTTTTACCAGTTAATACTTGGATTTCCCAAACATATTACTTACATAGGATATTCATAAATATAGTACCATGCAAACATTTGGGGTTAGTAAGATATTTTTACAAAGAAAAAAACACTTTTAATTAATACTTTTAGTAGCAAGAATTCAGTTAAATTATTGCAAAATATTTATATTTCAAATTCTGTTATTTCGAACTTCATATTTCTTAAAGATTCCTGACGTTTCCACAGCTGCCCCTTTTTTTTTTTAAACTGATAACAATTAGAAGTGTTTCTTGAGCACCTAATGATCATGTGGCATTAAATACTGGAGTAATGACTGCAGAAAATTCAGCTTTGATTTCAAAGAAAAAAATGACATTTTAAAAGATTAAAATACGAGAATTCACAATATTTCTTTCACATTCTTTTTTCTCTCAAAAATGCAGCTTTTGTAAGCAAAAAACATGTTCAAAAACATGAAAAAAACACTTACTAATTGGAAGTGTACGTAACATACCCACAAACTAAAATCTACAATGCAGTCCTAGATTTCTCTATACAGTAATTGTGCAGAAGTTATATTTTCCCCCTTCGGTTCATTGCATATTCATACCAACAGGATTGTGACTTTCCTCACAATTTCATTATGCATCTACAGATATATATCCATCCCACACTCTGCTTTTTCCTGTTCAGAATGATTGCACCGCAACTGTCTCAGACACAGACGTGAAGTCATTGACCCCTCGATCTGACTCATCTCCCGCTGTTTGCGGTTGAGGGTTGGTGGGCAGAGCAGGCACTGGTTCTGCTGCTGTCTCATGAGACAAAAAAGAAAAGCTGGTCTGAGTCATCAATCCACACACACACAGCTAGATATGATATGTATCAGTATAAATGCCCATTTTAAACTCTGTGACTGGTAGCTGGCCATTAATTAAGACACAAATATGGGTTCTGGCGAACATGAGACAAGACAAGATATAAATCACAGGTTGAAAGGACATGTATCGACTCTCCTTTCCTGTCTGTCTCGCCAAATATCTTCATCTCTCTTAGCCGTCCGTTTGACATGTCTTTTTTCTCATTGTTCTCTCCTCACTTATCAGCACTCTCTCTTCCTTCTTCTCTCATTTTTTTGTCATTTTTACTGCTCTATTCATTTTTTATTGCCACCCTGCTGACGTTTTTGCCACCTTAAATATGCTTTATATTCAAGCTCTGATTCATCTTTTATCTGGAACATTATGTAGTACGACTTGTGAAGTGATTTTAAATTACGGGCTGCTTACTGTAGAACTTAGGCTGTTATTTGTGTGTGTTAATGCAAGGTGGTTTGTGTGTTTGTCAGAGGGTCTAGATTTTCTACTAAGTGCGCACCTTATGTAAAACTGCTTGGTGGTACATTATCTGTGTAGTAATTGTCATGTTCTACAAAGTAAAAGAATAACATTTTTCTTTGCCTTCACACCTCTTCCTAGCCTGACTGTCAACTCCATCTTCACCTGCGATGGGCTGACAACCCTTATGTGTCTGGAACAGTCCACACTAAAGATTCAGCGCCAGGCCTCATAATGGGTGCAGGTCAGTCTCCACGACAGCTCTTACTTATCAGTACTGTCACCATAGCGGTGAGGAGCCCAACAACTCCGATCAAACGAAGCTCTGTACTCCTTTTCAATTACCAGTAATAATTATATTTCAGATCCAAATCTGCACTACAGCATGCTCAGGGAAATCGTGATAATGTGTACAAAGCAGACTGTTTCTACACAGAAAAGGAAAGGAATGCTAAAACATTTTTCAGGAGGGAAAATTGGATGTGATGTACCATTTCTGAGTGTTGTGCGCTGCCACTGAGCCCACACTGAGGCACAAAAGGATGCAGGCACAGATATATGAAATATTTGCTCTTTATAGCCACAGGGTTCATGGGGGTTGAGGAAGACAATACATTAATGTTCTTGAATCCAAGGCTAAAGCTATTGCCAGTTCACAAGGTCATCAAGTCTACCCATTCCCTCAGGGTTACAGACATGTAACATGCACACACACACACACACACAGTGTCACTGTGACTCATTTCTGTTACTAACAAACACCTGAGTGGTCTCTTGTTCTAAACACTTTGCAGCTTGTTCTCACCATATAAAAATAAATTACATGTACATACTCGGCACACAGTGAGCACCAAAATCCTGCTATCTCCTGCTATTATTGTGCACTTCCTCAGTAAAATGTTTAGCTCAAACTAGTTCTCAGCCTTTGATCCACAATAGCCTGCAGTTTTCTCGCAGTTTCATTCTTTTTATATGCAACTCGCTCACGACTACTTCTCCTTCTCTCTTAAAATTAAACAAAGTGAGGAAATTGCTGCTTCGCCTCAAGTTAAAAAGAAGAGAATTAAAGACACTCTCTCTCCCTCTTTGTATTTATGTGGAGATATTCTGTGTGTATCTACTCTTCAGGTAACCTTGGGTCTCAGCTGGTGGAATATAAAGAGGAGATGTACATCACCTCAGACTGTGGCAAGACCTGGAGACAGGTGAGAATGAACACAGAAAATACACTAATGGTCTGCGAATGTGTTTTACAATGACTTTTCTGTGTCAGAAAAATGCTTAATTATAGCTTCTTCTGTGACTTGTCACGACTTTTTAGGTTTGCACTTTGTATTTAACACCCACCTTTCCCAACAGACCTGGATCGGTTGGCACGTTGAATTCAGATCTCTGTTTCTCTTGTTCCCATTCTGCCCAATTTCATTTGACACCCTCTCATTTGCTGCCGTTTCTGCGCTCAGCATGTGGCAGACTTATTTCTCTGTCTTAATGTCCCTTCAATGATTTTCGAGATTGTTGCTCATTTCCTCAGCTCAGCTCTATTTTTCCCTAATGACATTAAATCTTGATTATGACAATTATGAAGATGAACTTCAACGGATTATTTCATTTGCACACTGTAGGTTTTTGAAGAAGAACATCACATTCTTTATCTGGATCATGGCGGCGTCATTGTGGCCATTAAGGACACTTCAATACCTTTAAAAATACTCAAGTAAGTTCATTTTTTTGGACTTAATTTGTAAGCATTTAAAGTCAAAAGCAGTTGCTGAGATTACAAAGTCGGACAGAAGAAAGAGAAACTGTGTAGCAAACACTGTAAACAGGGTCAGGCTAGTATGAAAAACAGAAATTCAAGACTTCCTTCCCTGGCTTTTGCTGACCTGATTGTGCTGGTAATCCTTTGAGTGAGTGCTTTAAGAAGCTCATTTGGCTATGGAGGGCTCTTCAGACCACCCCAGCAAACTAAATCTCTTCCTTTGCACTAAAACAAGTCTTTACCCATATTATATGAAGTGATTCACATTCTAGATATCGAGTTCACCTTGCTTCACAAATGTGCGTAAAGAGGAGACCTATGAAGATCAAAGAGAAAATCATTACCATCTCTCACATAAGCCTTGAAGCCTTTCATCGGCATTGAGTCTTGGCAGTACAAATACAGCTTCTGTCAGGATAAAACTAAGAGCTTGTAGTGCTTACGCTGGCTTGTAGCCTACAAACTCTCATGTTCACACTCTAAGAATCAACACGGACAGAGTGATTTTTCAACTGACAGTATGTTCAGAATTTTTATAAAGAGAGGAGTGAGTGTATCGCTTGTATAATTGAAAGAATTTTTACAAATGTTTCACGTTTGTTAAACTAAAATACACATCTTCACTCACAGCAGACTTCTAATGTATTATACGATATATGACTATTTCTTTATGCGTGGCGAGCACTCCTAATACAACATCAAAACAAATATTTTACCTTAGGTTCAGCATTGATGAAGGACGAACATGGAGCATCCACAACTTCACCAGCACTTCTGTATTTGTGGATGGACTGTTGAGCGAACCTGGAGATGAGACACTGGTTATGACGTGAGTATGAGTCCTCTGAAAACTCAACAGGAGTTTTTAGTCCACTAGGGATAGTTAATCCAAAAATAAGCATCAATCGTACTTACTTTCATGTTTCAAAACATTTATGACTTGCTTTCTTCTGCACATCAGATAAAGTGTTTTTTTTCTTTCTTTCAATACTTTCAAAAATGTTGTTTTGGACCCCACTGGCTTTGATTGTATGGGAAAAAAACAATCATACAGTTTTGGAACAATATGAGAGTACAGTAAATGATCTTGAAGACAATTTTAGGGCAATTTTATTATTTTGTAGTAATATTTTGATTCCTGTTTTGGTTTTACTTACGTACGTCCTCAGTACATACAGTAATATAAAACATAATGCATAAAACAGACAGGCATTTTGCTATCAGCCCTTTAGTCCATCACGAGCAGAAAATTCATTATAGAACCGCATTTAACTGAAGGAGGTGTTTTTTATAAAACTGGACATATTGGACATCTCTTACATGAGTGCTATGCCAGATGATCAGAGCTTTTTTAATTGTTCATGAGTGAGACTTGTGCACTGAATTCTATAAAATACAGATACAGGGGTCCACCTTGTGGCGGTGAGCAATGATTTATTCGAGATTAAGTGAAGAGCATCTTCCCATATACCCCAAACAGCAGGTGGTCTCTGTATTTTAAAGAGCCTGCCCTTTTGATAAAGGCAACGTGAAATTCAAAGGCCTCAATTAAAGAGGCCTTCGCTCATTAGAAACACACTGCTGATGAGCGAGGTCATGTGTCTGTCCTCTCGTCTGCTCCGTTCCCAAGATGCGTAATTGGGTAGAGAATGTGTTGTGACGTGAAGTCAAGGTTACACTCCAGTGGTCTCGCTTTTCAGTGAAAGGGATGAATGGCTTTTGTCTTGAGGGATAATCGGATGTTTATGGATGAAAAGACAGATTAATGGACAGGTCAAAGACTTATGTTTATTTATGCTTGCTTTTGTGGACAGAGTGTTTGGCCACATAAGTTACCGTTCTGATTGGGAGCTGGTGAAGGTGGATTTCCGACAGTCGTTTCCCAGGCAGTGCACAGAAGCTGATTATGACTCCTGGAAACTCACTGACCTACAGGTAATGTCAGGCTGTTTTCTGACCTCCCACACAGCAGTAATCTTACAGCATGTTTAAAAACAGTAGAGCTTGAAAGAAAGTGCTGTACAGCTTATTGGTTGTTGATCAGTTTACTATTCAAATGGAAATTCATGACAAATTTTCTCCTACAGGGAGAGAAATGCATTATGGGCCAGGAACGAATGTACAGGAGGAGGAAAGAGACATCGTTTTGCATTAAAGGGAAGAGCTATACATCAGCTTTAACGGCCAAACCTTGCCAGTGCACTGAGAAAGACTTTGCCTGGTATGGAACAGAGAGATAACCTTTGCACATTTCAAGCCAATTGCAATTACCTTTGCTGTAACAGACACTCTTGACTTCACTCTCACACCCCAGTGCGATGCATTGTGAATTAGATCTGGGGCTAAAAATAGAGCTTTACGTCTCTCTCTCTGTGTGTGTTCTCAGTGACTATGGCTTTGAGCGTGCTCCCAGCCTCCGGTTAGAGGGGGATCGCTGTTATCCTGACTTCTGGCATGATCCTGACGCTCCGCCTGAAAACTGCCACTTAGGACACAGCTACAAGTCCAGCACAGGGTAATACTGATTGCTGAACTAGCAGGGCATAACCACTATACTTATTAAGTGTGTCAGTTTTCCTACTGAGCAAGCACAGTGAATGCCACTGTAGAAAACACCCACTCATGCATATCATAGACACTTTAGATTTATTTGTTCTTTGTTCAGACAGGCAAAGAAAATAAGAACCATGTCAGCATGTCTTTTGAAATCAGATCTTTTTTTGGAATGTGGCTTAGTCTGAATTGTTAGATCAGATTTTCATCATTCAGGTGACATTACACATCTAATAATGCGCAATATTACCTGAAGCTGTGTCCAGGTATATATACATCTTATCCCATATCTCCTTAAGTTAGGTACAAACCTCCACTCCATTTCAAGTGAGAATACTATCTCAATATCTGTTTATAAGCACTATTCATAGGATCATCAATTTTTTTATAGTACTACTCTATATCAGCACCATTCATTATTTTTGTTTGGTTTGTGATAGTGTTTGGAACCAGAAAACAGCGACAAGTGTCCAGATAGCAAACTATGTGATAATCACTATGTAATGCATAGTAAATGAGTGAACAAGTCAACAGTTTGCATGATCGTTACTGTTATCTTTCAGGAACACTGATTGACTTGAGCAGAGGCAAAATGTTCAGTTTTCCTCTGTTCCACTTCGACAGTACTCTCACTGACATTATTACTATAGCAACCAAGCAGATAGACTGTATACAGGATTGACTAGAATTAACAAACATACAAGATTTCGTTGCTATCAAAATATTAATGAAAAAGACTGTTTGTCTGTTTATCACAGCCATACTGAGCTGTGTAAGTAGAGCAGAAGACTCATGTTCAGAAAATCCTCAGGTGACAAAAAAGTTGCGTTTGTTTATAAGTCTTTCTGACACAATACACTTCTAGACATAATTATATATTTACAGTGGGTACGGAAAGTTGGACCACAGCTGGACTCAAATGAAGGTGTAGAACCATCACAAGGATGATCAGAAGAAATGGACTGCACCTGAGTTAAATATATGAGTGTCACAGCAATACTTAGGACCATGTGATATTTCAGTTTTTCTTTTTTAATAAATCTGCAAAAATGGCAACTATTCTGTGTTTTTCTTTCAATATGGGGTGATGTGTGTACATTAATGAGGAAAAAAATTAACTTAAATGATTTTAGCAAATAACAAATAGTGAAAAATGTAAGGGGGTCTTGAATACTTTCCGTACACACTATATATATATATTTATATACATACTTTATCCACCACTTAAAACAAATGATTGTATGTATTTAAGAATGAAATGCTCCACAGCTCTCCCTTATGACAGTTTAAATCCAGACCACGTCACATAGATTTTCCAGTTTAAGGTAAATAAAACATGTAAGGGTTAACATTTTAGTTAACAAGTTTTGTGTTGTCTTCTTGTAGTTACCGGAAGGTCATTGCTAATGTTTGTGAGGGTGGCTTGAATAAAGAACAGAGCTCAAAGCAGCATTCCTGCCCTCTGCTGCCTCCTAGAGGTCTGCAGCTGGGCATCAAGGGACAGATGCTTGCCGTGGCACCTGGTGATGACATCACTTTCATTGTCCATCAGGAACAGGTGAAGTACATGGATTATTTATGCTCTTATAAGGTGGATGCTAAAATGTAAGAAAACATGAAACATATGAAGATTTACAGGCAAAGGTAAAATGTTCCACTTATATGTAGCCATCTGAAACTTTTACTTCCCTCTTCAGGGGGACACCACCAGCACCAGATATCAGGTTGATTTAATGGACGGCGTCAGGGCTATATATGAAAACCTCACTGTCACAGATGAACCTATTCAACACTGTTATGAGAAGCCAGGTGTTTACCGTGTCAGTGTGAAGGCTGAAAACTCTGCTGGACATGACCAAGCCACACTTTACATCCAGGTCACAGGTCAGAAAAATCTGAGTTTAAAGGCTGATGCGTAAAATTTTAGAACATGATGATTCTTGATTATTATAATCTGTAATATCATGAGGTTGAAATGATTCTACTGAATCATAACTCAGAATGTCTGCAGAAAGCTCATATTTGACCGAATATTGATGGAAGCTGCACACATTCCTCACACTATATATGCTTTTTTTTATCTCAAGATAGGCTTAAACGTTTTTTTTCCCCACAACTCTCAATTTGTCTGTTTTTCTATTTTGATCCCACTTTATCTCTAGCTCCTCTTCAAGATGTCCATCTGGAGGTGGTCCCAATTGCTGGCAGAAATCAAGAAGTAAATCTCACAGCTGTAGTGCTGCCGAGTGAAGCAAACCTTACAGTGTTTTACTGGTGGATTGGAGATAACCTTCAGGTACTCTGTGGTGATTAATAATATTCTACTTAACATATATTCATAATACATGAGTTTTAGGGAAATACTATTGCAAAAGCTCAGGTTTCTCAGTTCTTTAAACAAAATTGAGTAGCTATGCATTTTAGCTACTCTGATTACAGAAAAAGGGCATATAATACATTCATTGGCCCTAAATTTAAGAATGTATGCATACTATGTGGGATTGAAGTCAAACGTTAATATACACATATACACACGTGTAAATATTAAAGAAACTGACCTGGAATTCATTTGAGATGCTTATGCTTAAAGGTTCAAGTGTAGTGAGTTATTAAAGTAATGCCTTCACACTATAGATATGTATGACACGTCTTTCCCCTCGACAGCCGAAGCTGACCCTGGAGAACAGTCTAATTACAAGGTTCTCTGTGGAGGGGGAAGTTCCTGTGACGGTTCAGGCTTCTAATGGTCGATCCATGGTACAGGACAGCAAGACTGTCATTGTCTATGGTAAGATAAAACACCCATTGATGGTGTACAGCATCAGGGATGGACCGGAATGTTTTATGGCTGAATTCTGTAATTTCACTATCCCTCAAAATTATTCTCTTCATACATATTTAGCATGTTCAGAGTGCACTGGGTTATCATTGTTATTGTAAAAGTGTTTGAGTTGGCCAGTCAAATCAAAGAAGGCAAGTTTATTATTCACACAATTTTGAGCAAGAATTTAAGCATGAGGCTTTTTTTTTAAGTTTGAGGAATGTGAGAAAAGATGTATAAGCAGCTAAACATGAGGAGGCCTAATCCTGCAAAATAATCCAATAATTAATAAAAAAATGGTAAATGGTTTAAAATAATATCTAGGAGTTTAATAACAGCAACCATTTTTTGTATATGGCCAATTCTGGAAATGACTTGTGCTCATTATGACTTGAAGTCCGTTAATGTTAATGAGGAGCAAAAAGACCAGTTATTACAGTTAAGAATTTTTCTGTTTTGAGTTGTATTTTTATGTTAGCAGGTGCTGCTAAATTGCTTTGCACATCAGTAAACCAGTGTGTGTTTTTTATTCCCTGCATGTACTGCATGAATAATATGGACCATGTGACAAACACAGGTTGTATATAATTAAACATCATTTAGAAACACTGTCTGTACTAAAAGAAAGATTGGGATCTAATACCTAAACTTGAGGACTAACCCTATTTCTTTCTTGTAATGACAGTGTTATACAGAACTGAAATATTAATGCGATTCCAGGGCTGGATTGAATATTTATGAGTGTGGTCTGATAGGGATGAGGTCATGCTTGGAAAGCAGAAATGACGCTCTCCCTCAGAGGCAATGTTCAGCTTGAATACAAAATGAAGAACTACTGTGCAGTCTCACTTCACTATTTCATATCATTTGTCCTCCAGCTAAAAGTAAACCTGTTGGTTACGTTTTTAATCATTTAAGTTGGATGACTTCCCAAATGTCTGTAGAAAAAAAATGACTTACCTGGAAGATTTCGGTTCTTAATTTTAAGATTTTAAAATTTTTTCTATTTTCTCTATTTAACCGTTGGAGTAACAAGGTTTTGAAAGTGTAACAATGATTGAGTCTTTATCTACCTCGCCTCTTGCTTATTGTTATGCAACACTTCTAACAGTGATGCTTTTAGTTGAGCTAATGAGAGTTAAATAATTATTATTGTATTGTTTTTGTATTATTCTTTTGTCCAATATAGGTGAGTCTCTCAGTTGATTTTTGCAGCTGAAATGTTAACATCTATCTCCATAATACAGTGTCTCTCTTCAGATCATTTCCAGGTCATCCCGTTGAGTTTCAGTCGTAATTTGGATCACTTTAACCCAAACATCCCTGAATGGAGACAAGATGTGGGACAAGTCATAACCAAGATTCTTGCAAAGGTTCTTGTCTCAATCAAAAACACATAAACACTAGAGTTCCATTTGTTTTTTGCAAAACAACAATTTTAAATGTATTTATCACATTGCACTCTTCGTCTGATAGCTCACAGGGGTTCCTCGGGACTCTTTGGTGACCATGGTGAAGCCTGGTCTTCCCACCACTGCAGACCTCTATGTTCTTCCGCAAGAGAGCACACCAGTGAAGAGGAGTGTGTTTGTAGATAAGGTAGATGCATCGAAAGACAAGAGATACATTCTCTGACAGCAAAACATTAGTCTAACAATAAAAAAAACTCTTATTATGGTGACCTAACATGAAGACATCTATTATAACCTAGAGATACTGTTTACATTAGAAGTTAACAGTTAACATTAGGAGTTAGGGAATTCAGTAGCGTATCATTGTAAGAATATTTTTAAGTGCTATTTGATATAACTGTTATGTTCCTGTGTTCTTCATTTGCGCAGCGTGTTCCCACTATAAAGCAGGTTCTGAGTGAGCACAACGTGAGCTTCATTGTGAGAGGAGGGTTAAGAGTATTGGTGACTCTGGCAGACTCAGAGAGAGGTGAGCAAAATAAATCCAGCATCTGACAGACACTCGCACATTCATGTACATCTGGAAAGTATGTCAGTGAGTCACTTAACAATTATAGCATTACATCAAGCCCTTCACCAGTAATCACTAAAACATAACTAATGTATTTCAAAGGACCTATCACTAGTGATGTGTCTGCCAGCACTGCAGAGACTGGTGCGTCACTTCACCTTTTAGACGTGTCATCTTTACTCTTTAACTCTTTCCCCGCCACTGTTTTTTTTAGTTGCCAGCCACCACCAGCATTTTTCATGATTTTCACCTATATTTGACATCCTTCAGAATATGTTCTGCTATGCGTATATGAACATATTACATATCAAAATAAAGAACAAGAGAAAAATCCATTTTATTCTACCTTTATGAGTTCATGTTTTATCATCACTTGAACGCAGATAGGTTTCATTAAAACATTTTGGACAAAAAACTGTGTGTTGGACAATTGGAATTTTCAAGCAAAATACATTTAGATACTTCGTCACGATCAGATTCAAAATCGTCAATGATCTATATATGATCTATATTGTTTCTGATCCTTCCGTGTGTGACGATCGGCATATTAGAACATGGATTGCCATAAAAGCTTATACGGGGGAAATCTTTGCCGGGGAAGCGTTGTAACACCGATATCTCATCAATGGTGGGCAAAGAGTTACGTATATTGATCTGCTCATACAGAGATAGAAATTAAAGGAGGAAAATAATGCAATGATGTCTTGTTTCTGTTCTGTTTTCTGATCTAGTTGTTACATACGGTTGACTTCAATCACATTTCATATGTACGCTTCTGTGGCTTGCATTTCTGTTTGAGTTTTGTGCCGTTTGGTTTGAATAACACGTGCATGTTTCAGTTTTCTTTATTATAAACTTTCTTTTAAAAATAATTTGTTTTGTGTATTTTTTTCTTTCTTTTAGGCATTTTAAAATTTGTGAAAGTTTTTTTTGTTGTTTGTTTCACTGTTGTTTGTGTCACAGCCACACAAATGCCTTCATCCACACAAGGTGTGTACATTGTGTGTGATTTATATTTGCTTTATTTGTTTTTTATGTGTTTGGTAAGTAAATAGTTATCATTAGAGCCAGGTGATGGTTAAAGATTTCACACAAAATATGAAAATTCATCTGATCAAGTGTAAACTATCCCTTTAATTCCTGTGGCATTACAGGTGCTAATGATATAGCATGATTAGCAGAATCAAATTTTGTATGAAGTTTATTGGAAATGTTGGCAAACGATGTGATAATTCTGATAAATGTAGTAAAGATGTTGTTCTGCAGGTTCTCGTCTGGCTGCAGCAGGTCCAGGTGTTTGGGCTGTAGCTGTCTTTCTTCTCATCAGTCTGATCTCTGCTGCAGCATTCATACTCTTCAAGTTTAAAAGGTTTGTCTTTTTCGTCAGGTTCTATTGCTGCAAGTAATATTTCATGTTTTTTGAAGACTTCCCTGTCATTCCTGGATGGGTTTTTAGAGACAATTACTCAACCTGTTTCCAAATTTATAACATGCACTCCCATTCTGTCTTGCTGCCCATGACCGAATTGCATGGTACACATACGTATGCAGGAACCACAGATTTTCTTAGAAAAACTAATATTTTGATAATGCTATGGAGATTCACTGTCCCTTCACACCCCATCACTGAAGAATGCATGTTCAGTCCCCACATGTCTATTTGACAGCCAGATAATATAACAGAACATGAACTACAAAACTGTGACAGGAAAAACTACAAAAACCATGGTTCCTTGCTGAGGCCAGAGGAGAGCAGCCTAACGCGTCCCTGGCTGCGTTTCAGAAAACTGCCGGGACGAAACGTCTATGCCCAGATGCACAATGAGAAGGAGCAGGAAATGACCAGCCCTGTCAATCACAGTGAGGACACGCAGAATATCATTCAAGGCGAGGAGTTCATTGATGACGACCTTGACTCACAGACACTAGGTAACGCTGGAGGTAGAAGCAAATTCAGTTACCGTAGACTAATCAGAAAATTATTAAGGATACTTCACCTAAAAATAAATGTCATCATTCACTCACCCTCATGTTTTTACAAACACAAAAGATCATATTTTGAAGAACCAAAAAGCTGTTGGTCTTCATTGACTTCCATAGTAATATGATGGAAGCCAGTCGAGCCCATAAACTGTTGATTACGCTTTCTTCAAAATATCTTTATTTATGTAGAACAAGAAAGAAAGTCATACAGGTTAGATATGTTGTATGATTAAGGGATCTAAAATCAGAGAAGTGTTTTCTTAATGTGCATATAAATTAATATTGCCCAAGAGTAATGCTGCTGTAAAATTGTTTTTTATTTAAGAATTTTAAATACATCACCTATGTTTATAAAATTGAAATTTAACCTCATTTTAAAGTCTTATTATTTATTTATTTGCGTAAAAAGGCACATAAAACTATTCATATTTTAGTATTATTATTATATATATATATATATATATATTATTATTATATATTAACACTGCTTTATTTATTACTTTTAATTGACTTAAATGAATCTTCAATCTAAAAAGAACAATTTTGTATTATTAAATGTACACATTTTCTTCAATGTTACATTGAGGAACAACCTTGAGTGATAAAGAGCATTTTTTCCCCACCTGCTGCCTTTACAAAACCTTCTTCTGCTTTTCTTGTTGCCAGGCAACCACTCAGGAGTGGTGTTGAGCATAAATTCAAGGGAGCTGCACAGTTACCTGACCAGCTGATGACCATGTGAAGGTGCCAGTGATGAGCACAATAGACTATGCCTTCCTCCTCTCTCCAGATCTGACCCTTCAGACACCCTTACAGGAGAGAGCTCAGAGACACACCTGCACCAAACCTTCTCCTCCTCTATCTTCTCTCTGTCTTTTCCAGCCGCTGTTCCCTCATTCCAGGAGGTGGATTTTGTACCCATCCGCTGCGCCCCGTTTTCACTGATGATCACATACGCACACTTACATTTGTTGGTCTTTGCACCCAGCTATCCGTCTCATGCCTGTCCACCTTCTCTTTCATCTCTTCTCATTACTGCTCTTATCCCAGGAGCATGGAATCAGCCCACCGTACTAATTCCCAGGGAGAAACTCATTGACAAATGCTTTATTTTCCATCTTTTGTTAGTTCTGTCTTTCTGTGTCATTGACTCTCTTGTGGACACTGTAAAACTCAGACTAGACAGATAGGTGGAGTGACGCTGTGCAGCGCAGGAAACAATGCACATTTCATTCAGGGGAAGCAATGTTTGTTAGATATAGCCAAAGGGAAAACACACTTAAGATATCCTGTCACCCTCTTTGTGTTGTAAAAATTTTGAGTTAAATTTTCATATGCAATAACACATCTCTTGCTTTAATCAATAACAAAATCTATTCTTTTGCCCCATTTCGTGATTATTCTATGCAGCAAAGTCAAGTCATTTCTGTCTGTCTCATCTGATGCTTGTCTTTTCCCGCTCTACATCATTAATATCTAATTAGAAAAGGTGTAAAAAAATGATGTAAAACGTATTAACATTGATTACACTGACCCAAGAAATGCTTTTATCGCAAGCAGAATATGTCAAAAAGGCATTTATACACCTTTCCAATTACTGCCAAATCTGCACAGCTTAAAACTTACAAGACCCGAAACATCGTTTTTTGGTGTCCTTAAGATAGAGCCTCAGATATAACCCCTTGAGCCTTATTTCTATTTATTTTCTCTAAGAACTACAACGCCAAATTCATCTTTAAGATTATACTCCATTTATCTTCACTGCATAATGAAACCGTATCCCCTAACAAATCAAATTCCATCGTTCATAGTGTCGAAATCTTTTGTGAAAGCTAGCTAAATTCATATGCTCGTTAATTTGATCAGACTTTAGATTTCCTCA
>JAUYWG010000040.1:15406732-15429184 GCA_034779775.1 Enteromius afrohamiltoni
TCATAGTGTCGAAATCTTTTGTGAAAGCTAGCTAAATTCATATGCTCGTTAATTTGATCAGACTTTAGATTTCCTCAATAGAACTTAACAGGGAGTCAACAAAGGTCATCTGTCATCTGTCAGGTGTAGCGTGTGTATAAGCCTATATTAGGCGTAGAAGGACGAGGTTATGTTCCCTTTCGTTTGGCTTGTATATAAAACAATGTGTACATAGAACCCTCTGTATATAGACCCTCCGAAATATGACACTTTCAATAGACCAAAATGTGCACTGTTTTCTCCCAAATGCCTCGCACTGGGTTTTCTTGAATTCAGGAGTTCTACATGGACATGATTTGATCACTTCTACATTTTCGTCTTTATTCAGCGTCATTTACTGAAGGATATTCTTAATATTTCACACTATCTATAACATTTACCCTCACATGACGAAAGAGCTGTGTGAGAAGTGGTGCACTGTGTCTTTGTGGACATTTTGAGGGTTCAGCCGTTTGAATCGAGGTGTCTGTCTCGATGCACGTCTTGCTGTTGGATTCACTAGTGTTTTCTGGATGTGAACGGATGAGGGTCTCTCACTTGCACTAATCACAGATCTTGTACAGTGTTGTTCAGGTGGGTTCAGGGAACACTTCAATTTCAATTGAGAAAGACACTGTGTGTTTTGTTATACTTCATGAGATAAATCAGTATGCGAAGTAGGTTGACTAGACGTCCTCTTTTTCTCTCGCATGTCCTGTCTGGTATTTCTTAGTTCACCCAAAAATGAAATTTACCCCATCATTTACTCAAAGCATATTAGGTTTTCTTCTTTCAGAGGAATACAATCAGAGTTATATTAAAAAAGCGTCCTGCCTCTTCCACAAATCTGAGGATTTGTAATGAAAATTTTGATATAGGCCAAGAGAAGACTGGTGTTTTTGAGAGACTAGCATATTTTCACCTATGTATATATCATCTGCCACATCGTGGAAATTTTTTTATTTTTGCATTGCTTTGTTTCTCTTCAAAAGGCCTTTATTAACCCCACAGAGCCATGTGGAGTCCTTTTTGTGATGATCGATAAACTTTATTGGACTTCAAAATCATTCAACGCACATTCACTGCCATTACTTTTTTTTTTTAAATATATAATTCTGATTGTATTTGTCAAGAAGAAAGCCATATACACCTAGGATGGCTTGAGGGCGAGTAAATCATTTTTGGAGCGAAAATCCCTTTAAATGTTCTGGGGTTCTGCTATTTTTTCCTTGCTGAAGGTAAGACGTGATGCAGTAAACAAAGCAGTGAACATAACTGACCAGATGTTTTATGCAAGAAAGTGGGATCTACAAAGAAGAATGAGGACAGTAGAGAGCATGTCAATAGGAAGCCAATCCCAAAACCCAGAATTTTTTAAACAATTAAGAAATCCCAGCCAGATCATGTCTTTAAAAAAAAGAAATAAAAAAGATGCATGATCATCCTACAGGAAGTCTTGACAAAACTGATAGTTCGAAGGTTCACTGTGTCTTTAACACATTCTGTTGTGGAGCTTGAGAAGATTGTGTCTTTTCAAGTTTGATTCAAACATTGACTGTTTTATGGCGGTCTCGAGTCAAAAGATTCTTTCAGCATAAACCAAAAAGATGGCATCTCTACATTCACCAGTTTATGCTTATGTATATCAATAATACAAAATTGTTCATTCCTGTACAACGCAAACAGTATGGACTAATTGCACCAGAAGGTGAACTGTCTTTTGTTTTTTTACCTGTATATGCACAGTTATTTAGTAGTGTGACATTTGTATTTCCATCCATGAAGCAACGAGGAAAAGCTTGAGTGTCCCATTAAGAGACGTTTCTGTGTAAGTTTATCTTTAATGATGGCACACTCCTGCAACAAGGACACTTCATATAAACCTGAATCCTTTTTGAAACTCAGACTCAAATGTGGTGGAGAGACACAGTTGAACCAATTCTGTATTTTTCCACTTTTTTCTTTTTGTTCTTGTTTCTTTATAATGTAAATGTTTTTGACTCCACTGCAACAAGTGAAAAGCACTTAATTAGCGTGTCTGAATTCAAACACACTAACTGTAAAGGTTTGTTTTGTTAGTTTGAGCTGTTTAATAAAGTTTTAACAGATTCATGAAGCCGAGACCTGTTTTTTATTTCAGTCTATAGAACAAAACATTCCTCTTCACAACTGTAACCTATGCGTGATGTGAAGGTCAGAATCAGTACAGCGAAGAACAAACTACAAGAATTAAAATACAGGTTGATTATTATTTTTTATTTTTTTTAAGAACAAAAAGTGAAGCACGTTAAATTAGTCCAAACATGAACGTAATAATGAGAATATCTTAAATATTATCGGTACAGGTGCTCAGTACTATAAACCGTAAGGCACTTTTTAAGACTTGCAACCCTGAATTAAAGTGTAAGATTTCTGCAGGTGCAGGGACCTTTCCATTTTCAGTCATTCATTTTCTTCTGTGGTATATGCAAAAACACTCCATTTGAACTTCATAGTGCACATATTTGAACATTAGTGAGGTTCAAAACATCACAAGAAAGAATTAACACCCTCTCACTAAAAACAATTTTTTGTTCAATTGTTCAAACATATTGCATAATTCTCAGTCAAAAAAGGTACAAATAAAGAAAAATGGTAAACTAAAGAAAAACCATTTTTGAAAACGTTGATGCATAAGTAGATGCTTTGGGTGCTGACATTTGTCTCAGTGCATAGATTCAAAGCTTTGGGATCAACATGGGTCCTTTGGCTTATAACAGTCTTGAGGATTTTCCACACAAGCCTCAGGTCCCTGCTCTTCACTATTACTGCTACTTAAATTAGCATAGCATTGCAATGTAACATTGAAACAATACTAAATAACTAGGCTACATATAAATCACATCCAACTTACAAACAATCAAATCTTAAAACAATATACTGGATTGTGTTAATCTGACTGAACTAATGTGCAACATATGCACCAATTACAATGTCTCTTGGTAGGAAATGTGAAGGGAAAACACGGCACACATAAATTATCCTGGATCACAAATCTACAACAACAGCAACATACAATATTTAAAATAATAGCAATGTAACAAAACGACTGCTCATGTTAGTGGTTACGTGATAAAACGGGCAAGATAAGGCACTTTCAGTAACAGATCTTAACAGTGTAGTATAGCTTTAAGAGTAAAACGAGACAAATACACAAGTATTTGTGTAAGTGCATTGTTATCATTCCCTTATTTATTTATTTTTTCGGCAGCTTCAGATTAGCTTTGGCTTTATTATTGTCCTTCTGGGATCATTTGGTCAGATTAAGAAATGCCTTAAAACATTCCCATGTTTAAATTTTTGTATTAAAATCAAATTATCATAAATATAGATTTTTTTGCAAATCACTAATTTAAGCCCCCTAAAAGTAGCCATTCTGTCTTGAATAAATTAAAAATACAATGTGGCAATACTTGTGCAGTTTAAAGTGGGTTTACATTTTTTAGTAGCTGTGTGAATTCACAAGCCATCCAAATGCAAATATAACCTTTTTGTAGTCGATCAGAAATAAAATACTTTCATTGTATAGGTCAGGGGTAACCAAGTTCGATCCTAGAGGGCCAGTGACCTGCAGAGTTTAGCTCCAACCTGCCTTAACGCAGCTGCCTGGAAGCTTTAAGTATACCTAGTAAGAGCTTGATTAGCTGCTTCAGGTGTGTTTGATTAGGGTTGGAGCTAAACTCTGCAGGACACCGGCCCTCCAGGACCGAACTTGGTGACCCCTGGTATAGCTGATATCTGCTATATAACATACAGTTGAGAAAATGTAAAGCTTTTTTGTGGCTCTTTGAAATAAATACACAATCTTAGGACGCTGACTGGACTGATACAGTAGCCATCCAAAAGAAGCAGTCTGTTTTCAAGTGGATTCCCCATGATGCCTTCAATTGCTTTATGATTTACTTGTGTAAATATACCATTAAAACATTTTTTGCAGAACTAAACTGCATATTTCTGTATTTTAGGTAAAAGCTCAGAAAACTAAAACAGGTGGACATTATATGTCAGCTCAAGTGTATGTTTGTCAGTCTTATCAAGTCTGCAGAATTGAGCGACTGTTATAATGCTGCCGTGGGCTTTTTTTTCCCCAATTTTGCAAAATCTCCCACCACCCCTGGAAAATGATTTTAACCTAGTTGGGACCTAGGAGCAGGTTTTATCCTCCTGGAGCACAACTGGGCTGGTTGAGCACCAACTGAGCTGGTTTTGTTATGCAGACCTGGCAACCATGATGTCTGTCAAAACCTTTTATATAATGTCAAATACTGCCATGAAATGACTCTACTCTCTTATCCCCTCTCTCTCACTCATACCTCCTCTCGGTGGTCTTTTCTTTAGTGACAGTTTTGGCATTTTGGGTGGCATCTCTGTTTGTTGACATTGCAGCGGCAGCCTCCACTCGTGTCTCCAGGACCCTGAAGTGAGAAAGGAAAATGAAGCTCTGTTTACTAATAATAAAAAAAAATACTACCAATTAATGATTTAAAAGTAAATAAATAATACTTTTTTAGGAATCTGTGGTGATAACTGACCAACCAACAGGGCTTAGTTTAACTGAAAGAATGTAATAATTATTACACCACAACATTAACCATTCCTATGTATGATAGCAAATGGAGCCCGAGAGTAAAGCTTTATACCCCAGTCTTATGAAAAAGCTCTTACTTTGGGCCCCCAGCGAGGTCCTCTGGTGACCCAGCAGATCTCAGTGTGGCAGACAGTACAGCGCAGCCAATCACAGCCCTCCTTCTTCTGCACAATGATGCCACACTGAGGGCAATGCATCGCCTCTCCAGAATTAACAAGAGTCTGTGTGAGTAATGGGACAGGACATTTGGGGTAAATAATAATAAAGAAAGAAACTGAAAGTGACATCAGCCTTTTGTTCATTTGCGAGTGATGGGACAAAAAAAAATTAAAAGGGATGAACATTTTTTAACTTACACAGAACAAGATGCTGTCTCATAAAAATGTCTCTCTTAACATTAGCTTTGCTATACAAAAATATATACTTGAAGAGTTTTCAAAAACGGATAACTAATTATCAAAAATCAAGTTTTGTCATTGTTAATTCCAATTAATATCAGTTAAGTGCAGTTGGGTTATTTCAATTTGGTTAAAACAACAACAACTAAAAATACTGCTAACTAACATTAAAACAATAAAAACAGGATATCATAATAAACGCATGGTTTTTGGAAGCGTTTAAAAAGTTGTCCGTGCTTGACCTTCAGCAGGTCTCTGGTTCTTCGTGCTGCAGAGTCATTGATGGCACGGGCTGCTAGATCATCCTGATACTGCTTACAATTCATCCCTTCATGAATGGCCTAAGCAGAGGAAAAACAAAGCCAAAGTTCTTTACCTTTTAAATAATGAGAATCCAATAAAGCTTAGGTGTAAATATCATTGTTTAAGTGTACTCCTTTAGTGTGTTCAAGTATCTGACATACTTTACCTTGCAGAGCAGGCAGTTGTGTTTTTTGCACACTGGGCAGTGGAAAGTGTTGACAGCATCTTCATAAACACACCAGCCGGGACAGTCTGCTGTAGCACAGTGATAACTGCCCTCACATCGAGACTCTGCAACAGACAGACCCCTCTGCAACCAGCGCTCATAATCATCTACTGAAACCAACTGAGAAAGAGAGTAGAGCCAAAAAACACAAAGCATATATTTTGTTACTTGTACTCGCTTGATACATACCTCAATTAATTAAGAAAACTGTTGTCTGATGATATTCTAAGCCAGAAAGGTGTTTCCGCAGAAAACATTTCTTTTTAGGTTTAGTTTAACTTTAACTAAAACTAAAATAAAACTGTACAACTGATAAAAATGATAAAGACATGACACTAGAATTGTACTGGTATATATGAATGAGGCTACAAAATGACTCCGTACAGTAAGTTTTGACAGCTCTTTTTAACAGTCATTTTAACCAATGGCGCTGTCATTAAAAGCCTTCCAGAGCAGCATTGCTCCAGGTCCCCTGTCAATTGTGCTCCAGCACCCTGGACAGTGTCACATCAGCGAGAGAACAACAGACAGCTACAGACACTTCTCACCAGTGTGTGAGTACCAGGGAGTATGGTCTTTTTGTAGACTAAACAAAAGCGGTATTAATGAATGAGTTCTCACAGCTCTGATTTCTCTTTCCTGCAAGATGCAGTCGCAGGCGTAGGCTTCATCTCTGTATGGGCATGCCACCTGAGGATCCTCGGACATCAGAATCACAGAACGCAGACACTCTCTACCCACAGAAACACAGAGGGCTCACTTAACTATTGCATGACAAAACAGAACAATAAATGTCACTATGTGTGCTACAGCGCTCACTTGCAGAAGCAGTGGAGACACTCTCGGAGCAGGACTCCCTCGCCAGGCTCCAGCTCCACATAGCAGATCCTGCACTCCACTCTCTCTGGGTTAGGAACCAGATCCTGTCCATCCATCTGCACCAGACGTGCATAGTTCTCTCTGCGTTCTGCTTCTCTTGCCTGCAGACAGAGAAAAATTAGACATCAGAATCGAAGCAGCACACTGACGGACATCCATAGATCAACGATGTGAGGGGAAAACACATTGCATGTGAGGTTACTGCACGTGACTAGATCCTGAAGATTGGTGTGACAGAAACAGGGTTTAGAACCTAGAACAAAACCCTTTCGGTATATCTGAGAGTTCGTTAGTTTAGATTAGAGAGTTTGTGTCATAATGTGCACACATTCTAATTTTGCCTTGGGAAATAGTGATGTGTGACAGGGGTCATTTAAAATGACAAAAAATAGAAATGTAATCTGTATGATTGTACACAAACACTAAAATACATAAATAAATCGTACCGTAATATATAGTGTGCACAACATTTGTGAATAAATACAACATGAATGCAATCACTTACCTCATATGTTTAAACTGATCAACTGCATTATACAGTTGCAATTACAAGAAAGTAACGTAATGCCCTCAAAATGTACCAGAACTGTTACCATCAGTGTATGCTCAATGCACATACATACACAAAAAACAGAAGACACCCAGGTGTGAATGGCATGTACCTATTAAAAGAACTTTATTTGAGTTTCTCACATAGTTCATTTGCATAGACATTTGTCTTTCTTAAATTCCATTTATTTTACTATTTTACACTCGAGTCAACATGAAAGAATCAAGCCCAGCAAATTATTACAGCCTTAACTGAACCACACATTCCTCTCCGTTTGTTCTCCTCTCACACTGGTAAAACTCATTTTGCTGATGCCTTCTATCCATAATGCACTAACTGCCAGTCCTCATAAAGTAACTTTGGGTTAAGTGCATTGCTCACGGGCACTGGGGTAATTACTAAATGCTCTTTCTGCATATTTTTGCCAACTAAAATATTAGTATGCTTCTGACATTATGAGAAAAAACCCTCTCGGTTTACAACATTTTCACCAAGTTAACTTTTTGCTTGTGTGCAAAAATGTATCAGCATGCATGCATTTAGTTTGGCCAAACGGTGTCAAAAGGTTGCCACTACACCGTCTAGACCAATCTCATCAAAAAATGGCTATATAACAAGGTGGAGATTTGCATAATGCGATTCCAAACTAGCATGAAGATCCACACCAATCCCAACCATCAGTGGGAAATAAGCACTAAAACATACAAATAAGATCATAAAAAAAAAAATAATAGGAATTAGCCACCAATTCGTCAAAAAGCAAAAAGTGTGAGACTGTGTTCCACAGGTTTGGCATGACAGATACCATTTAAATAAACTATTTTTGCATCTCTTTATTTCATCTTACAGTTTCAACATCAATGCAAAATTAATATTGCATGTGTGTGAACAGCTGATGGGGTTGCATTTTTAGAAACAAAAAGTGCATCGTTGGATGATCTATCACAGAACTCAATAAGTCATTCTACAATACTAATAATAATAAACAAAAATGCTGAGATGGTTGTATAAGGGATCAATAATCTGTGACCTCAAACTGTCACTTTAAAAATTCCATCACTAAAATCAATCAGCTCTTGAATATGAGAATTTGAACCTATTTTACAAGATACTGTCAGACAAGATCAGAACTTGTATCAAACAGGTTACATAAATGGATGCTCTACATTTCTGCAACAGCTGTGCAGTAAAAGTCATTTCTTATGTCTTACAAAGATATACAGTTTATCATCTTCGCATTAAATGAGTTTGTACCTGAATAACATTTTAAACCAAGACAAAGTGCAACAAAGCATTTCGTTAGACCAAGTGAAGTAACGGCTTTACCATAATATTATAAAAAGTGTTTATACACCGCTATTGCAGTGTTTATTTATAAAGGTGTTTTTGAAATAGCTTTTTAAAGTTCCACGCGAATAGATGAGGTTGGTATGGATCAAACTTTTTAGCAGTGAACTGCTCGGGCATATACACGTTGTGCAGCTGTACTGTAGCTGCATTCGGAGTATGGGTGTGTTAGTTGAGACTATGCACTGAAAGTGTGTGCACACATGAGTCAGTAGTCCTGGTCGAGGTTGTGCAGTAGTGAGTTGTTGCCCCTCAGCTCCTCTCTTCTCCCTTTCTCCTTAAAAAAAAAATAGAGACAAAAGAGAAGAGATTCAAACTGAGGAGTCAATCAGAACTCAGGTTTTATCCTACACAAAAACTCAGAGATGAGTCAAATTAGCTAGTGGTCAGTTGATATGGGTTTTTCAATGACTGTTGATGATTTCTAAACCTGAAAGGTCACCAGTGGCTAATATAATATTGATGTATAAATATTGATGTAGAGGATAAAAAAATGAAATGCAGAAAAATCACTGAAATTAAATGAACGTTTTCTAAATGCACGTTATAGATCTCATTGTATGTATGGTTTCTTTTTTTTTTATATATATATATTTTTTTAAAATCAAAACATCATAACTGGATCTTCCAGAGAAAATGCCTCTCCCTCCATTTTTCAGTCCCCGCTCTACATTATTATTCTTTTTCGATAATCTGTTACACTCAGATATCTGTCACAATATGAAAATCCTGCAACTACTTACGTAACTTCACAAAAAGGATCTCTGTACATTTTGGAACGGATACAACACTGTTCAACAGCCGATTTTCTTCGATATTCTCAAAATCACCAAAATATTTCTATATTAGAGGTCTACCATTCACTCTCATTCGATTTGTATGAATACAAACCAAATTACTATGCCATCCTGAGGATATGGTCCTAAACCTGGGTAAGAGCTTAGATGTAAAATGGTTGGTGTGCATGAGATGTATAAGCCAACGGCAAAACAACATGCCAGACTCATCAGTTCCCAATGATTTCCATAAGCATCACGAAAACAAAGTGGAATATTCCAGTGGGAGCAGGCAGAATTATTATGCAAAATGCGCTTATGCTTTCTCAATTGAATTTTTCAAGCCTCACCTGTTGGTATTGCCTTACTGCTTCCTTTTCCTGTTGAATTCGTCTTAGCTCCAGAGCATCTGGTCTGTAGTTGCCGGGAACAGTGTAGCCTTCAGGTCTGTCTGCGCTACACATTTCACAGCCAGGACGTGTCGGTTTATTAATATATGTACAGGTTGGGCAGGCCCATCCCAGCTACATACCCACAAAAACAAGTAGTCAAATAAGCACCATAATCTCATTTTGTGTGTACATCAATGTATTTGCATACTTGTTGCTTTTGTGATACACATGTCCTGTTTATGCATTTCAAATATTATTAAAGGCTCAATATTACAAAAATTCTGTGCTTTGAGTTGGAGAACAATTAGTTTGTTCGTTTTGTACCTGTGTGCTTGTTCTGTTGGGCGTCAGTGCTTCATTCAACTGTGGCAGCTCAAGATTGATGAGGTCACGAATATCACCCAAACCCAACCTCTCTGTACTTCCCACACTGTTACCTACAAGATCAAGAGGATATGTTGTAATAAATGGGAGGCACACTACCTTGCAATTAAATGTAACTGCATCACTTTTAATATCACTTTGCTTGTGTATTATGACTATGACTGGTAGTCTGGGAATACACACTCGGGTTATTATGGCTGTTATGAAGTCTAGTAGGGAGGGTGCTGTATGGTCTTGAGGTTGTGTTCGGTGCAGGCCCATTGGTAACTGCTTCTTGTTGGGGTTGATTAGAGGTTGGCACCAAAGCTGGCATGAGCAAAGCGCTCTCCTGTTCTTGTTGGTAAAGTCCTCGACTGAGACGAGCCTGACGAGCAGAAATGAGATAAAGGAACGCAGTGTCGCCATCTCGCTGAACTCCATAAGAAGCCAGAGAGCGGTGATCGGAGCACAAAGACTGACCGATGACCCAGCGTTGGACACGTGGATGAAAACCATAGTCTGTAAAGACCTTACAGAGCAAAAACCATGTGTCATTAACGAAGCTAAAAGGCAACTTTGAGAACTGCATGGTATTGCAAGAATGACAAGAAATAATGCGTTTTTGGTTGGTGGTTAGTAATGTTTATATGGTTCATGTTAATCTGTGCTTACCTGTTGTTTGAGAGCACCAACTGTGGAGTGAGGGAAGACTTTTACTGTGACACAACATGAAAAGGATGCATCCTCTACCACCACAGCCAAGCTGTAAAACAAATCATATGCATCAAATTGCTTTATTGCATTATTTACTCACCCTGAATTTCACCTAAACCTGTATGACCCGTTTCTCCTTTGCAGAACACAAAAGATGATAGTTTGTCCATTCTGCAGTCTACCTCCTTTTGTGTTCCACAGAAGAAATAAACTCATACAGGCCTTACAGCATCAGCATGCATAAATGACAAAGTCTCCATTTCAGGGTGAATAACAGCACTAAAATACTTCACGATAAAGACATCTTTTATCACTTTCTGCTTTCTGTCTGGTTAGGACAGATTGTTAAACTGAGTTAGAACATAGTGTCTGTAAATGTGAAATTTACCTAATTTCAGTGTCTGTGTAATTTCGTTTAGATGGCTGAATGCTCAGAGCAGCTCTCTGTTTAGCTAAAGACGATGCACAGACAGATGCCGAACGAACATCACCTGCCTCTATTGCGCTAACCAGCTCCGCACAAATTTCCTCTAGAGAGAAAAGTAAAAAGAGTGAAAATGTACAGCATAAGGACAAGAATAAATAAGGAGCAGAATAGAAGTAAGAATCGGAAATGGAAGGAGAACATGTGGGTGTGACAGAGATATTTGCATCAACATAATAGACAATTAGCCCTTTGTTTATTGTTTGGCAACATTGTCAAGCAGATTGTGAGTAGAAAATTAAAACAAGAACACAATTGTTTACCTGTACGTGGCATGGGTGGATTGCTCTGTGTTTCCAGAGGCTGAGGAGGTAGCCGTCTTTCTTCACTGGAGGAACTAATCGCCACTGAAAAGCAGAGCAAGAGACGTAGTGGTTTAAAAGCTAAGAAAAAAAAGTTAAAGGACATGCAAAGCTATTATACAAAACTAGAAAATTACACAATTATGTTGGGAGCACACTGTACGATCTTGGCCACAATTTGGCCAGTTTTGGAAATCCTACAAGATACCTCTGCTCTGTCAAATCAAGAAGCACTGGGAGCAACACTAAAAAAACACTTTATCCACCTAAAAACAATGTATAACCTTTGTTTTTTCTTTTTCTTATCAAGACAACCACATTAATTCTAGAGATTTTTAATGCCAGTTTTTGTTTGCCTGCCACCATTTCAATTTTTTGTGTGTAAATGTCAAAAATCAGGATATGTCTTCTTGCAAACATCCTTTTTTAATGAGGCTAGACTATTGTACAGTCTGCAATAATGACAACCGAGACCCAAGAGCATCTCGGCTTATAGCTCGATAAGACAAATGTGTATCTGTGTTTACAAACAAATGAATCAACAAAAGTGATAAACTGTTGGAGGGAAGCAGAAGAAAGGCAAACCTCTGTGTGCCTCACGGAGTGATGACATCACCACAGTGGCCCACTCCTGTGCTTCCTGCTCACAGCGGAAGTTGAAAGTGATACGATCATGTGGTGGTGTTGCCAAACTCAGTTCATGGCACTGTGAGGACTTGACTTCATAGCAAACAGTTTTGAGGTCAAACTCAGCAATGGACTGAATAAAAAACAACCAGAGAGACACAACATAAAGGAATTATTTACTTCAACTCAATTCATTTTATTTCACTATTAAAACAATATAGTCCAGGACCTAGCCTATTTAACCTATTATCATCTACCAACTTAAAATTATATATTTTTTCACTATTATGGGCTGTTGGCCTATCACATATTTTCATTAAATTGTCATTGTTGTTTTATCTGGGTATTTTCATCACTCTGTAAGCAAGATCTATCTTTTCAAAACACCATTTCCAGGATAATGAGTGTAACAAGGTTTTAAAGAGACAGCAGAACTCAAATGCTAAATAAATAAATAATTACTATTTCTGTTTGGAATCTCTAAATCCCTGGGTATAATTGATAAATGCAATGAACCTGATACACAAACTGTAGTAGTGCACTAACCCTGGATATCTAATTAGTCACAATCCTGGACAAATTTGTGCATGTCTATGGAGTTAAATTATTAACATAACTAAATATTAAACAGCATTAACTTTATGGTTATTTTAAATGTATGCGTATACAGATAACCAGGTTTATATCAACAGATTCACATGGAGCACTTTCACTTTCTTTCTTTTTCAGTCTATTACAGTAAATAAAAGTCAATCAATGCTAACCAGAAGTATTACTGTGTCAACTAATATTAAATACGTTTGAGTAAGAAGAGGAGCATTAAGTGCATTTATGACTCAACTATGAGCAAACAAGCACATTTTAGGGGGTGGAGGACGGATTTCAAAAACAAAGACCAACAAAACAACATGTGATTCACTTATGTGTGCTCGCCAGAAGGCAGCGCTATATTATGCCTAGCGCAGATAATTCTGGTAGGAAAATACTACTTATGTTGCGCTTTTCTAAAAATCAAGCTTTCACCAGCATTCACAGCAGCGCAGAATGAAAGTTAACGCATGTTCGGCGTTTCCTCACCACGCTGCGTCCAGTCGCGGCTCCGCTGATGTCCCGTAACGCGAGGCGGAATTCCCCTGCCTTCCCTGGGTCCATGCTCAGCTGAAGACGGAGAGACTCGTCTCCGGCCCCCGGGAGACAAAGCGGTCGTATACCCGAGTGGCATACTGACACCTTCACTGACATCAAAACCGTGCTGCAGGCCGACTGCGAGGCCTCCTGGCCGACATGAGACGGTGCAGACTGGGCCGGCGGAGGTGTGTGAGTCCACCCGCCTGAGCTCAGCGACATGCCGCCGCCGAGTGACTACTTCAGGCGGGAATATGTCGTGTTGACACTCCGGTACCAGCCGGGCTTGTGTGCTAATATGATGCCTGGAGATATGCCACGACTTTCTGATCCGGACACTTACACAAAAGATGCGGCCTTGTCATCTTTGTTTTAGTTTCTGATGGAGGGCAGTCCAGCGTCAGAGCAGGAAGAAACACGGCTCAAGCAGAGACAGACATTTTACACTGAGAGCAGACGCTGCGCCTCCTGCCGAAAACACACTTACATACACTCTGCTTTCTCATCTAGGGGATATCCCAATTTTCCATGTTAAGCTTAAATTTCATCTCATGTAACAGTAACTGTAATGCAACTGTGGTGGTGTTAACTGTTGTTACAGCTACACGATTGCACAAAAATACAGTTTGGGCTGGTTTGGAGTGGTTTACTCTGCTTTTATTTCTAACATTACATAGGTTTGATTAAGTTACGCCTTATATCAGAGTCAAACCACGGGGACTCTAGGAAAATCAGAGTAAATGTACTGTTTTATATTCAATAATAATAACTTTTCCTAAACTGTAGCAAAAGCATGATGTCTCACTGGTTTGTTTGTTCGCTTTATCCGTTTGTAGACTACATACAAAACAATAATTTAGTTACAAAAAGTGAAATCGTGCTCTGGATTTATTATAATTATTATTTTTTACAATCCGAAAAAAAGTTCAGCGCTGATTAAAACACGTATACATGAATAAATGAATTACCTCTCTATTCAGGTACTTTACATAAGAACTGGGGGCTACGTCCTAATTGTCACGTCCCACTAGAAGTGGATCGAATGTCCACTTAACATTCTAAACCCCTTCTCAAAACATTATAACTGCTTCTAGCTATGCATAAAACCTAGGCCTAAATAATCTGTCTTTAAAATTGTAACATGTCACATTTTTCCACTGCATACAAAAAAAAATAAACACTTGAAAACCATAAAATGTTAATTGCTCTTAAGACATGATGTAAGGAATGTGTCTATTTAGCCAATAGCATGGCTAGAAAATTTGATTGACAGACTAAGTAGCCAATGGAAGTGTCCATTTTATTTTCTTGAACACACAGTGGGCGTAGTTATCATCAACGGAAATATTTCCGACTGCTAAGAGGCGTGGCTTATACACTGTTTTCGGATATAACGTTAGAGACTGTTGGATGTTTTCGAGATATTTACTAGCATAAGACAAGAAATAGGAGACACAATCGTTAGCGAGAGGTCGCAAGTGCTAATTTAAGCATCGTTTATTCAAGTCGGGTCATTTAAACCGACGCTTAAATCGTTTTCAGAAGGTAAATTTGTTGTAGGTCAAGTAAGGTGATGCTGCTGCAGTCGCTGTCTTGGAGCTCGACAC
This sequence comes from Enteromius afrohamiltoni, assembly GCA_034779775.1. Taxonomy (NCBI): domain Eukaryota; kingdom Metazoa; phylum Chordata; class Actinopteri; order Cypriniformes; family Cyprinidae; genus Enteromius; species Enteromius afrohamiltoni. Next base: position 15,421,471 of record JAUYWG010000040.1, read on the forward strand.
AATCGCTTAATTTTATGTTGCGTTTAGTCGAAATAAGAAGCTTTGCGGGAAGAGAAAACGCCTGCAGAATATGTCAGTCTCGACCGAGTCATTTTCAAATTTACTGAAATTGTATTGTACAACGATTTTTATTGTTGCCCCTCGCCGCGCGCAGACGCCAGAGCATTTTAGCTTGTATTGTGTTGTCAGTTGAACAACTTCGTGAACCGAGCTGTCTGAGAAAAACCTACTAACGTTACTCCATAGATTTTTTTTTGTCGTAAAGTGGCAGTACAACAATAAAGGTAAGCATTACAATGTATTCACTGTGATATGTCGTCAATACTAGAAATCATAGCTCGTCAATAGTAGGTCAGTTGGATGTAAATAATAGAATGTAAGTTATTCCTAAACCATTTGCTCTTTCATAATCTAATTGTGTCTTGTTTAATATGTTAAGAATACAATGTCACCACTTTAGTGTTGTTGATGTTTTTTTTTAAGCCCACACCCCAGGTCGATTTATAAAGTAGGAAGTGCAAAGGGCTGTTGGGGGGAGGGGGACAAGCTTTTGCGTTTGTCTTAGTTTTCAGATGTGAAGACAACAAATAATTCTTCTTTTAGTGCCGTTTTATGTGTATTTTTTATTGATTTATTTGAGATTAATGCCATAAAAACAAAATTGTAGTCCATAAGTACATTTGTTTTGACGTGACGCACTAAGCGGGAGTCATTTAACTCTCCGTGTAACTTAAATAAGCTACGCTACGCGCACCCAACGGTTCCCATTTCGACATCTCCGTTACATTGTTTCATTTGATCTCGATACAGCTAGTCGCTTCAATAAATTGAATGTGTAACAAGTTAATCACACACAATGAAATAAGAGATGGCTTCTGGAAAGCGTCTAACGTTATGTTTTGTTTTCCAGCTATGAAGCTTTTGGAGAATTCCCGTTTTGAGGCATTGAGTTCCCAGCTGTGTGTTGAAACTGGAGACGCACACATCCTTGGCAGGTGTGAAGAAAATTGCAAATGTGACATTTTTTGAACCCCTGATTTCACAGACAAGGCTTAAACCTACCCTAGACTAAAATGTAAGCCTGAACTGTTTCAACTGAAATAAACGTGCATTGATTGATTTTAAAATATATCTTGAGAGAAAACAATGTTTTTTCTAAGCATGTTTATAAAAATTACTTAAATGTCGTAATTGAACTATGTCCTAATCCTGTCTAAACCCTGTCTGTGAAACTGGGAACAAGAGTTTTGATTTACAAAAATGTGGGTACCCTGTACACCTGGGAATATAGCAATTTAAAGTGCATTCAGACTTTGCAAATTCTTAAAGAATGAAAATTTTGTTTCCCAATCCTTGTCATTCCAAACTTTGGCTCGTCAACACTTTTATGAAGTGCTCAGAGTATATGCACTGATCAAAGTTTATACTCTACTTTATATTTAATTATTAGAACTTTATATTCTACTTACTGAAAAGAAACAAGCTGTTGTTGAGTGGACTTTTCCTCGGGATTCATTAAAATACCTTAATTTGTGTTTAGAATAAAAAATTAAAATATAATGAAGGACATATGGGTGAATCAATGGTGACTAATATAAGAATCTTTATCCAATACACACAAACAACTGGAAAATTGATTTTAGGTTTTTTTTTAGTTTAATTCTTGTGTTCAGTTGTCTGTTCTGGTAAACATCCTGTCACACATCAACACACACATTTTGATTCTTCCTGTGGTTCTACTAGTCAAAGCATCATGTGCACACATTAGCATGTTTCAGCTCAGTGTAGGAACCAGCAGAAGTAAGGAAGTTGCTGAATAGTTATAAATGATACCCATTTAATGTCAAAAGATTGTCATTTTAGCAGCTGTATAGTTTAGTAGTTCTATACTTCTAACAACCTCAGACTGTCACAGTGAAGTGATATTGAACCAAATTTGATTTGTTTACTAATTGTACACTACTTGTTTATTTTTGCTGCTAGGTTTAAAACTGTATTGCATTGTTTTCTTTCACTTAGTGAAGCTGTTATGTAAGGATAAGGGGGTCTGATATACCCAGAGTAAAGATGCGATTGTTGTACCCGTGACGCAGATTGTAGTGTCCTCTAACACATACCACTGTGGTTATTTAGAGGTGCGTGTTAACATATGATCTGCCAACTTCTTTAGCATTTAGTCTTCTTATTGGATTAGTTCAGAGTACAGTACAGAGAGCTCAAATGTGGTACCTCAGAGCAAAAATGCCAATACCATTTTTGTGTATATCTCTTTTAATAGTGTTCACAATGGCATCAGTGTACGTTCACAATTTTAAACCAGTGAAGAGCCTAACTAACCAATGCATGCCTAGTTGCCTTGGTGCATCTCTATTTACTAACAGACACCATCAGTATCTTGTTACAGTCCTACTTTCAAAGTGTCTAGTTCAGTGTGACATGTCTTTGCTCAAACTGATCTTTACACACCAGACGCATACAGTTTATGATACAGTTCAACCTTTGTTCTCCACCGTTTGCATGCTTGCTTCCAGCAATTTATGGAGCTTGAACACAGGACTACAGTGTCCCAAATCACATGATTCTCCTTTATGTCCTGCTACAGCCTTTGCCCTTCATCTATAAATAATCATGTCTATAAACTGTTACTGGGACTGTCTAAAGTTGCACAACCTCTCTTGCATAAGCCAGAAAGATAAACGCGCACAATATTCTCACGTCCTCCCCCCTCACTCTACATCTGACATTTTACGCAAGCCTTAAAATATAGGGTTGGAAAAGCCCAGCAGTTGAGTTGAGTGTGTTGCAACTTGCAGCTTATATAAAGCCCAAATAATGTTTTATGCTGATATTTGTATGCAATTAGTTTAGTCACATAACAATCAAATTACTTTCTTTGTACATTTCTCTTTTCCTGTTCGTAGGATCGAGAGCTACTCATGTAAGATGGCTGGTGATGACAAGCACATGTTCAAGCAGTTTTGTCAGGAGGGGGAGCCACATGTTCTTGAAGCTCTGTCACCCCCTCAGTCTAGCACCGCTCCAAGCCCTAACCTGTAAGCCTTAACACACAACCCTATGTTTTACCTCAGCTACTGTGGGAACACTACACAATATCTCTCCTGCTCTTTCTTTTAGATTGGGGAAGAGTGGGGAGGATGGAGAAAACCCACTAAGTGATAAGTGTTGCAGGAAGACCTTGTTCTACCTTATCACCACCCTGAACGAGTCGTTCCGGCCTGATTACGACTTCAGTGCTGCCCGTGCCCATGAGTTCAGCCGAGAGCCCAGCGCTAACTGGGTTAGTATGACTGGTTTCCATTGCGTCACCAATGTTTCCGCTGGGTAAATGTCAGGTACAAAGGTTTTTAGATGCACAGTCAGAAATTGAGAAATTAAAATTTCAAGGCAACATTATGCAATTTGAGTTCTACTTTTTCTCAGTGATTGTCTTTTGTTCACTAATTGTAAAATAAAATACTTGGTAAAGGTTACTACAGCTTTCTTGAAAATACAGTAAATAATTTTTTCTTTTCATATCCTTCAGAAACAAAGATATTTGAGATGTAGATTGGAAGGGTTGTATATGAACATCAACTCTTGACCCTAACCTCAAGAATGGTGAAATGGTGAAAAATGTTTGGCAAATGTTGAAATACAACTAACAGTAAAGATAAAAAAAAACAAAAAAAACGGCAAATGCATACTAGAAACTCAACATTCAACTTAAAGTGCCCCTATTATGCCATTTTAAAGGTTGCTAAAATTCTCTTAAAACAGGTTTACATGTATGCAAGGTCAGAAAACACTTTTTTTTCCAAAAATAATTTAATTTTACCCCATTTCTTAATGATTCTGTAAACGACTCGTGTGAAGCAGTTGAGCCCTCACTGCTGTGATTGGTCAGATGACGCAGTCCTTTATGATTGGTCTACCGCTACAGCGGCCCACAGAGCTTGTACCAAAACTATATTTTCTGACATTACTAGATAGGCTTTCTGAGAGAATACGTCAACTACTTCAGTTAGCAGGGACTACTGTGGAAAGAGCTTATGTAAGTGAATCGGGCACACCTCTACGTTGTGAACTTCAGCATTGTATGATGCATAACACTGCGTTAAACATTGTTTATCATTACTTAAACTAATGAGACAGACAGACAGCCAAGCTGCATCAATCACAATGTTTTGTCTACGTTAGGCCCACAGCTGAACTACAGAAACACAAGTTAACCTGTTACCAAGACATGTGCAGGGTTGCATAACATAACATACACAAATACGATCGCTAGAAAATATAAAGGGGCATATAAAACAAATTTACTCTCACAGGATACAGTGTCGTCTTCACATGATGTAATCCACGTGGAGATTGTACTGTTTGTGGGCGGGGCAAGTTGTTTGTGATGTAGAACGTGGGCGGACATTATGTAAATATGTTACTTTGTGACGTGTATCTGTAACAGAAAAATATTCTAATTGCTGACGACTCCTTTAGGCGAATGTGAGCCGACTCTTGTTTTAATAGACAATAACTTTTATTTATCATGCACTGTCTGCGTCACAACTTTGCAGATAGTTTGTTCACATACAGCTACATGACACACTGCATGACAGATCATAGTTGAAAAGGCATAATAGGGGCACTTTAAGTAATATACCTCAATATGAAATTCTTTGTTCAAACAACTATATTTGACTAGTTGCAATTCACACATTTTTGTGATTTTAAAGGTCCCTTAAACTGGAAAGTATGTAGTTTGGTATGATTTGTGTTTCCTAACAGTCTGTTTGTGTTCTCCAGGTGGTTGACTCTGTTAACAGCAGCCTTTGTTCTGCTGTGGGGGAGCAGTTTAACTCTTTAGGACCCGAACTGTGGAATGCTATTGATCAGGAGATAAACCTGCAGGGCTGTGACATCTATAGGTGTGTGTCGAGTGAATAAATGTATTCTGTACAGGTATTTTAATTACAGCCCTTGTTATGTTGTGTGTAGCTACAACCCAGACCTTGACTCTGACCCCTTCGGTGAAGAAGGCAGCCTGTGGTCCTTCAACTACTTCTTTTACAACAAGAAGCTTAAACGCATTGTATTTTTCACTTGTCGCTCAGTCAGGTCAGTAAACACTCACTGTACACACATTATAAATGTCATTTTCTAGCTTTTTTTTTTTTTTTAACGTCAGATTTTTTTTTAAAAATAGTGTTCTCAGTAGTTATGGTCGCAGTGGCTTTGACAATGAGTTGGACATGGAGCTGGATGATGAAGAGGAAGTGGACAGCTTCATGGAAGACAGGTGAGATTGTTTTAATGAAGACATCTTCATACAACCCATTAGGGTTCAAATTATCTTAGACCATTAAAACTGAGGGGAAAAACAATTTTGCTTTGTACAATATGTATAGGTCTGTGAGTCATCTGTTTACACCATAGTCTTTTTAAAAGATTTCTCTTGTTGTTTTTCTTTCCTTCCTTCAGGTTCCCCCGAGCTCTTTGTGTCTAAAGCTTTCTCAGGGATGACAACCTGCACTTCAGCCAAAGGGCCTTGCTTTTAATTTTGCACTCAATTTTTTCTTTCCTTTTTTAAGGGGAAAAACACTTTTAAAACTTTATTTTCTGGGGATTTTCTTAAGTGTGTGCATTTCATTTTTACTTCATTATGGACAGAGGAATGGAAATAATAGTTAATTTTAACACCTTCCATTTGCCTCTAAAGAAGATCACAAACTGTGGCTGAGAGGAGTTTCAGGAGAGCTGCTTGGACAAGGTTTGCCATGGACTCATTTAAGCATTGACTGAGAAAACAAAAACCACTGGAAACCAGCTCATCCTAGGAGTGGATGAAAGTCACATTTTGACACCAGCGTTTTGACTGTGAAGAATATTAACACACTTTGGTATACAAAGACTGCATGACTTCTGGATTTGTGCCCCTGTTTTATTGGTTCTTTTAATATTTTTGGTTTTACTGTTTTCTAAGCCGTTTAAGGTTTGACGCTTGTGTAGCTAAATGGTGTCAAATAATATGTTGCTTTTTGTTTTCTCAAATTTGATCTAAACCAACTTAACAGGTACGCCCCCCCTCCCCCTCCATAGACATGTTTGAGATTGCTTGAGACATGTCTCTCTTTTAGATTGCTTTTTTGTTAACTTGATTTATTTGAAATTCGTTTATTTTAACATACACTGCACTGATTTTTATTATCATTAAATGTCTGCAGGTTTTACTTTTGTTGCTGCAATTTCTCTGGTTTTCTGTAATAATAGGCCTTACTCTGAGTTTACCAACTTATTTTGGCATAGCTGAATGATAAACATGTGAACCAGATATTGTTGATGTTTTCAAGGCTGGTCTGTCAATTTTTATTTTATTTTTTTTTCATAAAGATGTGAATTCTTTTCTTCTTCTTTTTAATTACACCGCTGAAAGAAAATGTGAATGTATTGTTGTCAGGTAGCATCTGTGACAATAAAAGAACAGGTTAACCACCAGCTTGGGCTTATCTCTTTAATATGCAGGTTTTAAGTCTTCATTTTTTTTAAATCGCTACTTGAGTCGACCCTAATACCTGCTAGAAAAAGTGTTTTATTATAACTTGAGAACTAAATATTTAAATAAAAAGAATACACTATCTCTGAATACTAAAATGAAAGAAACTCGCAATCCATTTGTTGACATTAAAGCTATTTGCGATTAAATGTATATATTATGGAAACGCAAAAAAAACCAACCAATTATTATTTGTGATAAGTTGCAAATCATATTTCTCGTCGATATAGATGTTTTTTCCTTTTTTTTTTGTCAATCGTCTAAACGCGTCTTTTTGCGTCATCAAAGGGCGACAAATCTTCAGCCGTAAACATAGGGCAGGGAGTCGGAGAGGCATGGCAAAAAAACACTCCAGCAGCTATTTAAACCTTTTTTAAGATTAATTTAGATCATAGAGAGTTTTATTTTTGCATGTCCTTTGCTTATGTTCAGCGTGTTATTTTTACGCCATAAAGTATGCATTAATTATCTACAACCCGCTAAAGGTCGAGCATATTTAATCCTATTTTTAGGGTTGCAGACATTTAAGACGCTCGTAACACTCAGATGGCTGTTAAACGAGTCCAATCGAGTGTACTATGTAGTTAGTATGCAGGATTATAGTGTGATGAGGGAGAACATTTTGTAGCTGCTTTCGGGGCATTCTGGACAGATAATGGTTTGACGATTCTTTACTCTCATTTAATCATCAAACATGCTGATTTGTAGTAATAATCTCTGATGCTGTCGTGTTTTCTGCACAGATGGTGTTGTCTTTGGTGAACCTGTGTGCTCGGGAGGTGGTGAGCGATCACAGCTCTTTGCAGTATTGGTTGAGCTGTGTGCCGCGGGAGCTTTACAGAGCTTTGCTGGAGGCCGCCTTCACCCGCTGCCGTCCTCTGGCTGTCGGTGAGCTCGTCCAGCGGTGGCCCGAGCGAAAACTGACCGTTGGAGGCAGAAGACCAGCGGGCGAGTGCCCTCCGAACCGCCTCTGCGTTCAGGCTCTGCTGCTGGCTGTGGTCAGGGGACTGACGGAAAAGAGGCACGGATAAGTCTATTTAAATTGTGTCATTAAAGATTACCTAGGAATGTTATTTATAAAATATAGGTAATAGAGCTTTCCCTATACTGGCAGTAAAACGTCAATGAAGCAAACGTGGATGAGAAATATATGCGTGTGTGTATATA
>JAUYWG010000040.1:15432499-15471506 GCA_034779775.1 Enteromius afrohamiltoni
TAATATAGTTGGGAGTGAAGAGTGAAACATGTCATTAAAATATACAAAATCATTAAAAAAAATTATACTAATGCAATTTGAATTATTTAATTTTCACCTATAATACTTGCATTTAAGTTGATGATGCTAATGTAATGTAATGTTTTTGATTTTATGATGGAAATCATAGGTTCCTTGAAGTATCAAGATATTTTGGCTTAGATTGTACAGCCTTAGATGCAAAGAGTGAAGCTTGAAGATCAATGGACTAACATACAGGACAGCAGTCGCAAAATATACATCTAAATCATCTTATGCTTGTTTCTGAGATCAGTTGTAGAATGTTCTTCTCAGATTAAAATCTCATTGAAAATATGTAGTGGAATTTGAAGAAATCAGTAGTAACTTAAAATCCAAAGATTATCAGTGATCTGAAAGCCTTTTCCAGCAAAGATTAGACCAAGATTTCTGTAGAGAGGTAACAGAAACATCTAAGCACTTGCAGTGAATGCTTATTCGATTGAACATTAAAAAGAATCAAATATTCTGCACAAGTTTAAATTTGTGTGTATAAGCCGTGTTTCACAGTCATGTTGTTTTCTCTGTTTTAATGTTTGTTAATATTAAGTCTTTCAAGTCTCTTTAACCATCGTTTATAAGCTCTCTATGTCCTTCTCTTACCAGGTGTTGCCTGCAGATGCTGGATCTCAGTGGACTTCAGTGTGAAAATGGGAGAGTTGAGGACTCGATGGGTGGATGGTCCCTCAGCGTTGCCCTTTGCTCAGTGGTGCTACAAGCTCGATCTGCTGCCTCCAGGGCTCACAGGAGAGATGGAGAAAGAGAGAGAAAAAGAGGACTGGAAGCAGAACGTGACCGAGGCACCATCAAGCGAGATCGAGGCAAGGTAGTGTGTGGGAATAGCGGTGAAGGGAGTCAGGGAGGACGCAGAGTGGAGGAAGCAGAGAAGATGGAGTGCAGAACTAATGAACGCATGTTAACAGTAGATGAGTCAGTAAAGGGTGTCAGGAGGAGGATGGAGATCCAGAGAAGAAAGACTTTATCCGAGGGGAAATCAATCACCAGCAGTAATAACAGTAGTTTATGCCATCAAGACTGGGACGATGTAGTTATGGTCCATGTCAGGGCAGACCTTTTTGTTAATTCCCGTTCCTGGGAGCGTGTCCGTGATGCTCTTAGTCAACCGGGCCCACTGCGGCTCCACTGCCGCTACCTCCGCGTGGAGGAACTCTCAGCACCCTCCATAGCTACTTTGTTGGGTCTCTTGCCTCAGCAAGATCTCCTCGGGGTGGACATCCGCTACTCCAGCCTTGGGGTGTCGGGCCTGTCTATGCTGCTTCCATTGTTAGCTCCCTTTCCTCAGCTGCACTCTCTGAGACTGCATTACTGTAACTTGGATTTACAGCGCACGCAGCCTGGCCAGCAGGGGGCACTTCAGGACATGTCTAAAGGATTGGGTTCACTGAAGAGACTAAAGAGATTATGCCTGACTGCAGTCCGACTGCCAGGACACCTGCGCCTGCTGCTCAGGTACAATCACACATGTGGGATTAAACAGACGTGTTTATCAAGTCCACTCATACACTCCTACAACACGTACATGTCATTATTTTAGCAGGTTTACTAACTTTTTTTGGTACAGATCTATTAATTTATCCAAAAAAATGTAAGTAATACATGCAATCATGAATAAACCTTTTCTGTAAGAATTTATAGTTTTAAATTCCTGAATTCAGGTCACCTTTATTTATTTAGAGCCGCTCTAAATAAGACATATTCAGCTAAAGTCAGTCATCGTGAATTTCAATTAATTGAAAAGCAGCTTAACTGAAGGCGATTTATTATTATTTATTGCAATTTGCTGTGATATTACGGAATATTAAGTGTCATTTAAACCCCAATTATCAAATTATCTAAAGGATTTTTTTTTATTTAAGTGTCATTTAATTAAATATTTGTCATAAATAAAGAATAAAGAGAATAAAGTCTCAGTTGAAGATTTTTTTGGGGGGGGTATGTAGTTTGGTGTAATCTTTTATTATTATAACAACAACAACAGGGTTTTAACAAACATGTTGTTTTGTTGTGTTCCAAATAACACACTTCGTATAATTTGATCAACACATGCTGTATAAAAAGAAATGCTAAAACTAATATCATACAGAGCAGTCTTGGGGTAAGAATATAAATAGATTACAATTTTAAGCATATACCAAAAGTATATAAAATATTATAAAGACATTAATTTAATTTAACAGCCTGCTTGAAAATGTATGATTTTTTTTTTTTACATATAAAAATGACATTTCTGTGAATTTTTCTCTTTCCTGTTTGCAGTTCTCTTTCCCAGCCTCTGGAGGTGCTAGAGCTGCCATACCTGTGCCTGACCTCCACAGACCTGGCCTACCTCTCCTGCAGCCAGCATGCTTCATTCCTGAGAGAGCTTGACCTGAGTGAGAACTGGCTTGATGAATCATCCCTGCCCTCTCTGCGCCGACTCTTAGCTCAAGCCAAAAACTCTCTCTGCCAGCTGTCACTCTGTGGTTGTGGCCTCTCAGATGCTCTCCTGGGTGCTCTTCTTCCCTCCCTGTCCTGCTGTCTGGCTTTACGTAGCTTAAGACTGGCCTTAAACCCACTCTCTAGAACGGGACTGCTTTCCCTGGCCCGTACAGCGGCAGGAATCCCTTCTCTTCGTCTGCTGCTCTATCCCAACCCACTGGAGGAATATGAGCCTGGGCTGCCGGCTCTCCCCTCCAGTGCTCAGCTGCTGGATTGGCCTCTGCTAGAGGAGTCTGAGGGCCTGGACTTGACGCTGAGGTTACTAGATGAGGTTCTGAGCTTGAGAGGACGATCCCGAGACCTTCTTGTGACCTCTGACCTTCTAAACTATAGTCCCGACTTGACTGTGGAAGATTAGGGTGAATGTCCCAAATGTCCCTCTCTTAATAAGTGTGAGAATCAAAACTATGCTTAAACTAGTTCTTTCAGATTGTTTTAACCACTCATTGGGAATTTACTTTTTAATTTACTTGTGGTTGTCAAACCTTTTCAGCAATAGCAAACTTTATCTTATACACAGTCATATTAAAAGTCTTGCTATTAGAAACCTTTTATATAGCAATATATTGTATGCAGCTTTACATATGAAAGGATTTTGATGTGTATTTGTGTGCTGTGTCATGTGTAACACATGGATTTTACTGCCTTATATTGCACTGTAATGGGGCAGTATTTATGGCAAGCACCTACAGAAGGAACAAATAGACCTCTTAAAAAAAAAAATTTAACTAAACTTGCGTTGACCCTTCTGAAATTTTTATGAAAATAACAGCCTATTTTATTTATTTACATTTTTTTTGGTAAATATTTTTAATTTTCAGGTTCTATGGTGTAAAATGCTTTCTGGCAAGTCTAATTTAATCTGACAATGCTCAAAGTCTCATAAAGGAATACCTAAAGGGATAATTTACTGGAGAATGAAAACTCCTTCCTTATAATCTATATGACTTCATAAAAAATATTCAGACAGAACTTCCATTTCTAGTTTAACTATCCTTTGATGACTGTAGTATTTAATTAATGTTTACACACATAATTTAACATTCCCATGCAACCAAAGAGTCTTTTTGCATTGCATTTATCCAACATAATTATAATTAAAATATTATGTGTGTGTGTGTGCATATATGCACACAGTGCCCTCCACTAATATTGGCACCCTTAGTAAAAGCGTGGCTGTTAAAATAAATCTCCCTTGTTTATCCTTTTGATCTTTTGTTCAAAAAATGTACCCTGTTATTGAATTTAAAAAGTTCAAAACTCCAACCTATTATTGAGTTAAAACAATTGAAATGGGGAGGAAATCTCATTGTGAAATAAATGTTGTTCTCCAATACATGTTGGCCACAATTATTGGCACCCCTAGAATTTTTTATGAGTAAAATATCTCTAAAGTATATTCCCATTCATATTCACAATTTGGAGCACTCCAGGGTGATTATGAACATGAAAATATCCAACCAGGGTTTCCTGTTTCTCATATATACATAGAAGGGAAAACAAAGCCCAAAATCCCTTAATCATCAAAAAAAATTATTATTTGCTGCCAAAATTAATTGAGCTTCACAAATTAGTGAAGTGGCTTTAGGAAAAGAGCAAGAGCAGTGAAAATGACCATTCCCACCATTAGGGGAATAATTAAGAATTTTCTGGTAAATATATTCATACTTAATTAAATACTTTAATAATGAATTTTATATTCTACAAATTTGTATTATTTTGTCACTATCACTGGTTGTGCAGTGTAAATGAAGAAGCCTTGTCACAAGTATTTTTGTCTTGTACATTTAATTTACGGTCATTTCCATTATGCTTTGACAAAATATTGTAGATATTATTATACTGCAACTCAAATTATGATTCAATCAAATTCTAAAACTATTCTTGAATGTTCTTTAATGCTTTTCTCTTTCTTTATTAACTAGTCTTTAGTGCAATTAAGATCATTTTTACTGCCCTCCTAATTTAATTTGATAACAGATCAGAGGGTAACTGTTTGATTATAAAATGACCCTAAATGGAATAAATAATCACATTTACATATTTATCTGTCAGGTAGAGGGAGAGGATTAGCTTAGAGTAGTTACTTTTAGATTTAAGTAATCTGATTCATTATGGAGAGTTTTTCACTGCTTTAATGTTATGCCTTTGGAACTAACTATCTGTAATACTGTACATAGGAGCGTTCCAGGAAGAAGTATCTTTGTGGGGAGGGGTGTTTGAAGTTCTGAAAATCCAGGGAAAGGGGGAATGGAGAAAGTGTGACATGTGCCACCGGTAGAGAGAGGAACCGTGGGAAATCCATCAACACAGGTCGATATGGCAACGGTGGCAGCAGACTTCCTGTTGGTTTATAATGAAGATGACTAGATAAAACAAAACCTTGGATACAGTACAGTATACTAAATTACAGTATAGCACAAACAGTGAAAGAATCATTTCCACATTCCTTCGAGGATGCTTTTTAGCATAAGTTAGATTTCCACTTCAGACACAAACTCTTAACATCACAGGCATAACAGATTGATAGCTGTGTTCAATAAATAAATGCTGAAAGTCTGACTGAAACATTCTAACCTTGAGGTTCCCGTATCCTAGACATGCTGTACGTCTCTCCCAGGCGCTGAATTGGCTTCAGTCTAAACAAAAACGCAGAAACATCAACATTTCTGATCATTTCAAACACAGACAACACTTATTTTAAAGTGCATTCCATGGTTATGCAAACTATTTAAACACAAATGCATTCAGTATTTTATATGAGGATCTTTTTAGTAGTTGAATAGGACAACTTCTTTAAACATTTGTTAAATCTAAAAAGAGCAATGAATGTAAGGTTCTTGAGATAAATTTGCAATACATTTCAAATGTAGATACGCTCACTAAAAATATACAACAGAAAAAACAAATGATATTAAAATCCCTGTATGAGTATGACACACCTAGTGTCTGAAGGTACAATGACAGCATCTTTCCTGCTCTCTGGTGGAGGTGGTGGTGGTCGAGTCTGTTTGCCTTTTTGCACAGAGCAGAAATATTTGAGCACTTCCACAGGTGCAAACACATTCTTTATTCCTTTGCTGCGTAGGAACACAGACCCACTGTGCACCTGTGAAGCACAATACAAATACAACTCAAATAAAACAACTTAAGTTCTCCACAACAAATATCCCTCCCAACCTGATATCTACTCCATACCTTGTACTTCCTGGTCCAGTTAAGCAGCCAGTGGCTGGCCATGTCTCGAAGACTGTGGTGCTGGTTAGGCCTATGCTTCGTCAGGGAGTTCCAGGACTCTAATTCTGGACATAACCACAGTTCAGCCTCCTCCACACCCAACCTTTGCAGCACACACAGAACTAAAGGCCTGCCAGAGATATAATAATAAAATGGTTCATTCCTGCATATGTATATGTATATATGGGTAGTAGATGTATCAGTGTATCCAATGCTATGACAGCATATAACATAAAAAGCTAAACTTCTCTAATGCTGTTTGATGAAGATACATTTTTCCACATTTCTGGTATGTCACACCATAGGACACAGTCCAGTTTTTTATTTTCTCAACTACCCATATAAATCACATTAATAATGGAATTGGGTGTCACTTTATTTAAAAAACAAAATGGTGGGGACGGTTTGTAAACATGAAAGCAACTTCTCAATAGCTGGAGATGCTCTGCAGTTGCTACTGCAGTAATTTGTATTGTGTTCAATGTGTAATATTGCTTACTTAAGATCGACTTCTTTATTTGCCAACATGGCGAGTAGCTCGACAATGGTGTCAAAACCGTCTGGACTTAGGTACACCAGAACATTCAGCAGCTCACCGACAAAATGCTGTTTCTCCCTTGACTGCAAAACACATGCTCACAGATTCATACGTATGTTCTCATCTATGCCTGTGTGGATTTATCCTAGTATCATGTTTTTTTTTACCATGTTTCTGTGAATGCAGTTCTCCAGGCAAGCCAGTAGTCCGGTGCTGAGCAATTCTTTGTCTAACACCTCCTGCTGTGTTAGCGTAAGTAAAGCGTTCAGGATGCTATTCTTCTGAGCCACGCCGCAAGACATCATGAAGTTCAACAGATGCTTACTGAAGTCCTTGGGGGATAAAGAACTCGAAATACACTGCGAAGGATAAATGCAAGGACAAATGAGAATGAGGCATAAATTAGAAGGAGATTGAGAAGTGCATACTGTTTTATTAACTTACACTCAGATCAGGAAACATCTTCTGAAACCATTGTTCATCCACAAACTGTAGGAGGAACTCTGGTAGATGCGAGGTGGGAGAGGGTGGGACAGAAGAGGGAGGGACAGAGGTGAGGAAAGTTGGGGCAGACTCAGACGGTGGAGTCAGAGGGGGTGTAGGACTCTTGATCGGTGGAAGGGGATTTTGTGGCTGTAAATATAAAAAAGCAAATTTAAAAAACTACAAGATGAAGTGGTTATGTGATAGCATTCCATTCTTTTCTTAAAATGCGGCGGCATACTGTCTTTATAGCTTGCAAAGTTCCGCTTGTACTACCACACCTTTACGTAACTTATTCAATCCTTATTTAATCTATGTCTTTTTACTCAAATACATGTGACTAGAATGAACATAATCACACAAAAAACATCCTAACAGGGTATATGAGTGTCTCTGGCACTGGTGAAGGTGGAGGAGGGCTCTTCTGTGTAGATGGAGTCTTTACGATGGGTGTGAGATGCGTGTCAGCCTCTTTCCTCTTCTTGTCCTCCTCTTCAGTACACAAGTGTTGCACTTCATCTGGTTCACTCTGCTCATGACAAGCAAAAAAAACACTCCATTTATTAATTCAAAAGGAATGAGTTAATCTAAAAATTAACGGCTATTAATTACTCACCTCATTTTGATGCAAACTTGTCAGAAGTTATCTTTGAAATGCAAATGAAGCTTTTTTGATTCAATCTGAGAGCTTTCTGACCCTCTGTCAAGGGATTTAACACGATCAAGCCAAAGAATTGTGGTTAAAATTGTCCATATGGCACTAGTGTAATTTTTCCGGAAATATTTTTGGATTCAAAGAAAACTAAAATTACAACTATTTCTTCTCTTGTGGGGCAGTCCTGCCATTATCGATGAGTGAAGAAATGAATTCATTAAAATGAATAAAGTCATTATTTTATTTTCTTTGCACAAAAAAATTATTCTCATTTTATATTATCTCATCTCGATTTATAAAATGACATTTGAACCACTGATGTCACATGGACTATTTTAATTTCCTTACTGCATTTCTGTGCCTTGATCATAGGACCTTTGCTGTCTATTTAGGGTCAAAAATAAATATTTTAATTTGTGTTGTGAAGATGAACAAAAGGCTTACTGGTTTCAAGTGTCATGAAGGTGAATAACAAAATGGGTGATCTATGCATAACAAAAATGTGTGTTTTTCCATGGAAATAAATATATATTGAATGATAAGGCAATCATATAATATATGATATAATGATCTATCTGCACAGCGCAAACAGCCAAAACCTGGTTATTTTACGCAATTTAGAAGAACCTGTCCTCGGGAAGTCCTACACCTGGCCACATTATTGTTTGACTCACAACATACAATGAAAAATGCTACATTTTTATCTAAAGAATGCCCCTATTGGGTTATGCGTGTACAGCAGACTTGTAGTGGATACACTGTGTATGTAAAATTATCATTTAGTAAAAAAACAACAAGTAATATGTATTTAAAACACATTCTGTCACCTGTGATTTAGCAGAAGGTAGTCTCGTGGATAAACCATCGGTGAAGGAGGAAGGGCTCAGAGGAGGAAGCTCAGGAAGTTTAGGTGCAAAAAGTATAGCATACACATCAAACATATCTTCTTCCGGAATCTAGACATGATGCAAAATCTTGGCAGTCATATACAAAAAATCATTCATTTGGAAAATATTGTCTAAAAAGACAGTAAAAGTCGAGATTGTTGACAGACTTACCTTTATATCGAGGGGTTGCCTGTAAATTAGACCCAGGTAATTATTGAAAGCCTCTTGTTTAGATTGTATGTTGGCTGGTTTTCTCCTTCTGCACTCAACCTCTCCTTTTTGCAAGGATTCCAGATCTTTATGTATTGCTATAAGTGTCCCAAAGTCCTTTAAGACAAACATATGAATGAGCTTTGACACACACACACTTACATATATTTGATACTTACAGGATCTTTTATCCTATCATGCCTCTCATGCCCATCATTTTTAGTAATATGGCAACAGTCTGTCCTAGAGTTAGATGTTAAAAGCATAGAGTAAAAATATGGATGTGTATCAATTTATGTTAATTGAGAAGAAATTTACCTGCAGTCATGACTCCAGGATTCTGGGTAGCATTTCTAAGTGGGTGAGTAAAGTGAATATTTTCAAAATGAATAAATTTTGTGTAAACAGACTATACACTATATATTGTGTGAACAACCTCTGTTCTAGAGTAAACTTTTGCCTACAGTAAAATATTTGTATTTAGCCATTACCGTGAATTGTTTTTAACATTAATGTTGGTAAAGACATCAAGAGTCTGACAACTGTCCAAGTAGTTTAGATTAAAAGTGCTTTGAATAAGCCGAATATGCCATCTGATAACATTTGAAGCTGTACTTGTGTCTTGCAGTCCTGAGACATTATTTGTGTGCGGGGGATTCTGTAGAGGTCTCCTGTGATGCCCAACAGCAGGTCTCCACTCTCACAGTACGCCAAACACTCCGGCTCTGCATTCAGCTCAAGAATTCTGAAACAAACAACACAGCATTTGTGGAGAAAAACTGGTATGCAATGGCAATCAAAGTTTTTATTTCGTATTTTGTAAAAGAACAAAGAACTACAAACAAAAAGGAGCATTTAGGTCCTGACCTAAGTAGATGGTTTTCCATATCCCAGATACGTACAGTACCATCCAGACTGCTTGAAGCAAACATACTCAGTTGATGACAAGCAGAGAGGCCTGGGGAAACATAAACAGAGGACTGTCTCAATCTCATACTTTAATCTCATGAAATCTGTCGATTCCTAGGCAATTTTTTCAAATGTTTTAATCTCTGAAACTGGCATATTAAATGTGTCTGCTTGCTTTTGATTAGGTGAACATATATTATAAGAACGTTTATCATTTTAGATATCTACTAAAGTAGAATTTTCTGTCTCTAACCTGTGATTTTGTTGTGATGCTTTTCATTAGGTTGCTGGTCAGATCTGCTTTGGCTCTCTAAGCTATATTGCACTAGGCTATAAGTATCGTGCTCAGGATCTTGTAAGGCGAGGGTGACTTGGGTTCCCATTAGTGCCATCAAAACAGGAGGCAGATCACACAATACGCTGAAATGGAGACTCAAACACTGCTGGGCACATGGGAATACACGCCAAACCAGCAAAGCTTTATCTTCACCTGCAATATAAAGCCATCAAGATTATCATCAGCAGATAGTCTGTTTGAATGCAGTGTGATGTAGTAAAGTGTGTGTATCCACCTGCAGTCAGCATGTACCCACTCTTGGGGTATGCCTGCATGCTGATAATGTTCTGGTTGTTGTGAGCAGAAGTTCTGAACTGGATTTTGCCTGAATGCATATTAAGCACAGACACAAAACCACCACAATGGCCCAGTATAACCAGAAATCTGTAAGATAGAGACAAGTTTTGGATGTATTTTACTGTACGTAAACAGGGGGGGGGTGAACAAATGTACAAACCTGTTTTTTGCATCATGTTGAAGTATCTGTTTTGGCTTGTGTGATCTCTGCATCTGTAAGGATCTCCATTCTTCCTGTTCACTTTGTATATTGTAAACATCATAATATAAGACCATGCAGCAAACTGTGCCTATGTTTGCTTGCATTTGCCCACCTGACCAATCCCAATGTTCTATCCCATGCCACTTATTCAATATTGTTACTGCACTAGTCGATGTACTAGCAATAGTTACCACTCCATCCTCAGTGAGGACCAGAAGGATCCTTTTAAGCACACAGTAATCAGCACACCTTACTCTTTCATTGGCTTGGAGTCTAGTGAGCACTTCACCCGTTTCTGCCTCAACAACGGTGACATCGCTGTTTCCATGGATACAAACTACACAGGCACGGAAGGAAGGGGGGGTTGGTGGCGTCAAGATTTGGCGTACAGGACCTCTCAGGACCCCGTCTAGTCTGCAGTGTATATTGTAGAGGCAGTTGAAGGTCCAGAAGTCCACACTGTTGGTGGAATATGTGAAGAAGGTGCCAGCACTATCTGGGCCTCCCATGATTAGAGAAGGTGGGCACACATTAGGAATGGATATAGTCTGGACCTGGTCTTCAACTTCTGGTCTCCAGCATCTCAAAGTACCATCAAGAGAAGATGACAACAACAGGCCAGACACCGGACACAGAACTAGAGAAGTGACAAGAGCTGGTGAAAGGACACAAAAACACACACTTGTGATGATAGAGTCTATTGTCATTAAAATACTGCTGTGAAGGTCTTAAGTGCTGCTGGTTTATCTTGTTGATATTTAATATAATTTCAACAATGCAGCTGCAAATACTGTTTCTAGTCACACATACTTTGAAACTTTATTAACAGTAACATTAATTTTCTGACCAGTATGTCCCACAAAGGCCATTTGAAGTTCCCAGTCTGGTCCCCACACTCGGATTGTCATATCTGATGCAGTAACTACAATATCTCCAAGTGGACAGTAGACCATCCCAGTGATTTCCCTAAAAAGGAGATTGGTTTAATAGAACAAAAGATTTTACATACACATCTATTTCAATTAACCCAATTAATCACAATTTCTTACTATTAACTGAGTGCATGTATGTTATTCACATTGCAAGCCAATGAAATTAACCGGATAACTTGACAAATATTTTTTCCAGACAATATAGTGCAGCAGGGATGACATAATTAAGTTAATGGTTTTTGGTTATAAATACCTAAAATAAGGTCTCTTTATAACATACATCAACAAGACCCCTTTGTGATTTTTTAAGACTTTTACTTATCTTGAAAAAGGTGGTTGCTAACAAGTGGCTAAATGGGACTACAAAGCTTTTAGTGGACATTAATAGTGGTGATGCTGAAATCATGCAACCCAAAGAGTAGTGCATTTGAAGCCTACAGTTAATATTTCACTCCTGGTAATTGTATTTAGGTTTTAACAATCATTGTTAAAGTTGTAAAATTGTTCTTTTGTGAAAATCATCTCTCAAAGGGCACAAGCATTTGTTGGTCACAGACCTTATTTCAGGAATAATTCAAAAGCCAGTGAAAAATCCTATAGGGTTCTTGGCAAGGGCACCAGGATGATGCTAACTTTCAGTGGCTAAAAAAATACATTATCACTGCAGGGCCCTATATTCAGAAAAAGGATTGATCCTAAATGAATGCATGCAAATTCAGATTTAATCTGCGCTTTTATTAATTGTTAAATCGTTATAAACAGGCCATAATTGCTGCAAATGGCTGAATTAATACAAAGCATTAAAACCTTAAGTGGAGGTTCTTCTTGTGCTCTATAATGCATCCCTCTGTAAGGTCCACCACAACCACAGTTCGTCCATATGCAGCCAGTGCTCTGAGGCCCTGCTTAGTCTTGCCAGTCATCAGTGCTAGATGTGTGAAAACAGCTTGTCTCCCCAAACCCTTCACCACCCGTTTGCGACACACCAAGTGTGTGAGGCACCACACACATACGTTTCCCATTCCAGCTGTGACAAGCTCATTAGACTGCTCCAAAATCTGTGACACAGACAGATAAAAACATGTCTCTTTAATTCACTATTAGTACGAGTTCCAGTGATCCACTAGCGAATTAACCTGGGTCCTGAAGCCTTTACCAGTGGTAAATCTATTTGACTCCAAGGCCCCCAAAACACAGATGTTCACAACAATAACCCCACAACAATACAAATACCACCCTTTTTAAATACAAAATTACACCAAATTAAAAAAGAAATATCTAAAATCATTATAATTTCATATTGTAGAATTACATAACATTGGAGATAGATTAAATTTAAATAAAAATAAATAACTTTATTGATTTTATTCAATGCATAGTCTACCCAGAATTGATATATATGTTTCTTCATAATATACTCTCAAGTTGTTCCAGACCTATAAGGTCTATGACTTTTGCTTCTGTGGAACATACAAGAAGATATTTTGCATGAACGAAAAATACTATGAAGCAATTTGTATTTTTATTTTAGATATTGCTCCCTATATAAAATATACACTTATATACATTTATACACTTCACTCAACATTTCATTTCATTAAAAAATATTCCAGATTTAATTGTATTAACTATGGTTGGAAAAGTTTTCATTAAAGTCACACCTTGCACACTCTCACATCCATGGGCTCCACAGCATGAACCAGAGGATTCAGTTCTGCATCTAGTATGGTAAGAACGGCCCCTGGTCCCCAGCCAACCAGTCTGCCTGGAAGATGTGTGGAGGTGAGGCCGGCATAACTTATGGCGAGGGACTGACAAAGAGACAGATCTCTTGGACGGCCATCGGGATAATAGAACTGCACATGACCACTACTGTGGAGACTAGCGAAACCTGCGGCCCCTTCACCACAGGTCATGTAACTAACAGTGTCTTCAGAGGAGAGGTGGAGGATATGACAAAGGCCATGGGTGAGAATGCTGGGGTTAACATTCCCATGCTTCATCTGCACAGAGGCAGAATGTTCAACCTTAATGTAAAGTCAAAAAGATAGGTCCAAGGAAAAAGGTGGGAAGAGGGGGAAAGAAAAGAAAGAAATGAATGGTCTGTGATTTCAGGCTCTTTGTTAAAGCATAATGTAGAGCTGAAGAATAACTGCAAAGCATAAGATAGACACATAATATATGATCATACTGCATATGCGTAGACAAAATACATTTTGAATGTGACAGTTAAGTAATTTGATCCAGACATCCCCTTACTTCATCGGTGCTCTCCTTCCACATTTCACAGTTTTTTTCATCATTTGTTCTTTCAGGTGATGCACTTTTATGAGACTCAGCCTGTGAGGTCTCCACCTTTTCTTTAACCATCTTCATGTCACCGCACGGATTTGAAAGCTTCCTGTGACTAATTTCTTTAAATTGTTGCCAGATTTCTTCTTTGACTTGTATGTAGCGCTATGTACCCATTGCGTTACTCGGAGATCATCGAGCTACGTTTTGTTTGTTCGTGACAAGTTTCTCATGTGTAGCTTGTCGCTCTTTGACGCTGAAGGTCGTTAACAGAGTCGTCTGAATGCAGCCGTTGGGCAACAGTTACCATGGAGAACACGACAGACAACAGCTCATTGTCCATTTAACTCCTAATGGTCGTCGTCTACAGTACACAATTGATTCAAGACAAGGAGTCTGCACAAAGCAAAGTCTTTTCTTTTTTTAATATTCAACGTTGTAATTTCAAAGATTTCATGAAAAATATTACGTGTGCCATGTAGTGACAAAGGTCTTTACTACGAGGTTTCATTTTAGTATTAACGTCACTATTAAAATTACTTAAAGTGCCCCTATTATACCATTTTAAAGGTTGTTAATATTGCTTTATGAGTCTCTTAAAACAGGTTTAAATGTTTACACTTTAGTTTTCTCCAAAAATAGATTTAATTTTACCCCATTTTTAAATTATTGGTGAACGACTCGAGAACCAGTCTGTCTAAACCCCGCCTTCCTGTGAGCCCTCACTGCTGTGATTGGTCAGATGGCGCAGTGCTTTATAATTGGTCTACCGCTACAGCGTGTGTCAGAAAACGAAACGCCCATCGCCATAACAGAATGACAGGGTACAGCGTCTTCTTGACATGATGTAATCCACGGGGAAATTGTACTGTTTGTGGTCGGGGCAAGTTATGTATTACTTAGTGACGTGTATCTGTAACAGAAAAAGATTGTAACTGCTGACGAATGTAAGCCGACAATAACTTTATTTAATCATGCACTGCAACTTTGCGGATAGTTTGTTCACATACAGCTACACGACACACTGCATGACAGATCATAGTTGAAAAGGCATAATAGAGGCACTTTAAGTATGTATAAAATAATAATTTAATCTGAAGTAGCGCTAGTGTAATTCACCTGGTAACGACAATAAATCATATTTTATAGAAGAGAAAATGCAGACCTCAAAAAAAAAAATTTATGCCTCGTTCAGACTGTCAGCCCAAATCCGATTTTGTGGGCATAACTGACTGGAATCTAATCTAGATGAAAATGGTGTTCAAGTCCAAAATATAACAAAGATCCAGAGTGATGGTCCTCGGTGTACAGTACAGTTGGAGTTTCTTCTAAAATAGTGAAGAACACCCCTCAAACAATAAGCATAAAAGAACGAGAACACAGTATAAATGTAATAGTCTTTTAATAAAAATATCAATTAACAATTATAGTATGACAATGAAGAAATGATTGGGAATAATAAATAAAAAAAATCTACTTCTGTTCAAATGCTACTCTGTGTAAATATTCACATATTGTATAATAATACAAAATGGATATAATTTTTTTTATATCCCTGAGGAACAGAAAGCTCATTTTCATGTGCTCCTTTTAGTGTTTGATCAAACCTGGAAAAATGCTGCTTACAGCAACAAAACCATTATGTTCTCGCTAACATCAGCAAAGTTTCAGATGTAATACATTTTAAGCCTGGAAAGTTAATTTGTTATTTGTACAGACCAAAATGTGTAGCCACTATGACAGTAATAAACAACTATTTCTCATTCCTTTTATGCCGCTATTGCCACCATCAATTTAGCATTGTGTACCTTATTGATGTAACAAGAAAATATAATTCACTAGGTCTGCCCATGCTGTGCACGACTTTCTCTAATGTTTCTTTTTTTGTTTTCCTTTGTCTTTTGGATTTTATGGATTTAACTGAAAATTAATTTGAAACTAGGTTAAGACAGACCTTTGCTTTATTTGGATGAAAATCCATCTTATATCAAAAAAGCATTGTGCAAAAAAGACTGAAGTTTTTCTTTGTCATGGGTGTTAGGCACTGTAAGGGACTCCTTAAAATACTGAATCTCCACCTTGCCAGACTGCTTGGCGAGTGCAATGCCAGAAAATGTGTTCTGTTTGGCTGGCTCACCAAACACTGCCATGGCTGTCACCCTGAGAAAAATTGTTAGGAAAGAGGATTGTAAATACTGTTAAGTACATGAGGTACATGCTCTACCAATGTAATTAAATATCTGCACTTAATGAACTTTTTAGCTAGCTTTTTACCGGTCATTGTGTATATTCTCAGTGACAACTGGCACATAATCTTTCACAGTCAGGTCCCAGATGTGAAGATCAGAGGCAGCGTCCAGAACACAGAACACAGCTGGCCGTGTCTGAGACCACTGCACTGAAAGAATGGAAGCGCCACTGGAACATCCAGACCATTCCATCAATGGATCTTCTCTCAGGACAGAGTGCAGTCGGGTTGTTCCATCGCTGCAGCCAACCTAAAAGAAAGGAAGTGAAAGGGAGAACTGGAAGTAAAATAACTCTTCCTTCACTGATAACAGATAACTATGAACAGAAAAATACCTACTTAGACAAACAATAAAAAGCAATAAAAGCTGCTCCTACCAAGAACAAGGGTTCACCAGAAGGACTGAAGTCAAGTGTTGTGACCTCCACCGGTCTACCGCTATCAAACTGTGATCTGTAAAACTTTGGAAGAACTTTTAGGCTGTGCCTCGTACCATGTCTAACCAGACCCTTCAATAATAATACAAAATAAAGAAACATTTTAAGACCAAGAAGAAATACTATAGGAAACACCAACAAAACAAATATCCACTATCGTCAACAATTTCATGCAAAACCCACCATATTAGTACCAATGAAGTAATGGTTTGAGTCAGACGGGAGGAACTTTAACTGAAGGCTCACAGGAGGTCCAAATCCCACTATAAGATTCTGAGAAGGTTTTTCAGTGGTCTGTAGAGAGGAGCTGTGGAGTAGTTTAATTTTACCACCAGGCCTAAGACCTACCGAGGCAGATGGAGCATTATTAAAATCTAATAGATGTGCATTTCAGCAAGGATGATTTCAACTCAATTCATAGGTACAAGCATTTTTACACATTGTTCAAAGCACCTTTAAAAAAATTAACTTACCAAGGTCTGTTTGAGAGCCAGAATCATTTCCTTTAGGCAGCTCAACCACAACCTGTCAGAGACAAAATTTACAACTTCATCTAATTAATCTTTTGTTGCAAAAACAGTGCTGAAATAAAACTACTGGTGAAATGCAGACATACCCAGAGAGTTAACAACCCATTTTCATCCAGAGATCCTAACTGGAATGACAGTCCAAGGGACTCTAGGAAGTACAGGTGATATGTGAAAAAAGTGATTACTTTTATATTAGTATAGTTTGCAGCACTGCACACTTTTTTAGAAATGGAGCCATCGCAAAAACACCTTGTGGTTGATATGGCGATCATTTTACTTTCCACAATAACCAAATTATGCATTTTGTGTCATATCTCCTGAACCAAACATTAAAACACAGAGAAGGTTATGTGTGCTCCTATGTTTTGATGGTCAAGGATTACAAAGATCAGGTGAAGAGATAGTGGGGAAATCAGCCGTATCAAACTGTATCTTACATTCACAGTATGACAAGTATCCATATTATTGCTATTCTTCTTTCTTTGATGAATAACCAAGTATTCAATAACACATTAAAAGATTGTTTTCAAAAACACTTTCATATATAGTGTATTTTTCCTTACATGCTAAACAGTAGTGTGTTTCCAGTAGGCCTACATTCTTGTTCAGTGCTTTAACAACTACTAACATCACACACAGATGGCAGCGCAATCGGGTAAATGGTCTAATTCAGTGACTTTATGAGAAGGATTACAATGAAACCACAAAAGATGCAGGATAAAATGTTTAAACATATTTACTGTAAACTCAATTTACAGTCGCTGTCTGGGGCCAGAGTAGTCTATTATACTGTCCACAACAGGGAAGACAAAGTCCTGTATGCAGACAGTTACACAAATGTGAATCACTAATATTTGATGTAACAGGGACAATAATATTTTTATGTATAGTGTGGTATGGTTCCAGGCCAGATGGTGATGAGCACAGGTTGGTTGAGAGTGCAATATTCAACTCAGTCCAGTACACTCTGAGCAATGCAGCCAATTGCAGTACCACTTTTTGAGCAATGTTGCGTGAGCACTTTTCAATCGAGAATGGGTAACAAATTTCTATCTGGATAATTTAGATTGCTCAAAAAGTTGCCCAGTGTATCATCAGCCTCAGGGTTCTGGAGGGGAAGTTTATTCGTAACAGTTTGGAGGAAGTAGGAACTTGATGCATGCTCCAAATTTTCCCTATTTAAAGACAGCTACATTACACAATTAAGTATGACACAAAATAAAACATGGTGAATTTCAAGTGGATAAAAAAAGGTAACTAAGGTGGAAAGAGCACTTTCACATCAGTTTGACCTCGGCGCAGTAATAGGAGTTTTCAGGAGTGATGATATTGCTGCGCTGAGGTTGAACTGCTGCAAAGTGCTCTTTTTGAGGGAAGAACATTGGAATATGGAAAAACAGTGGAAAAGTGAGAAAGGGAAGTTGTTAAAGTGATAATTCACTGTCTATCAGAGATAAAAAAAAATATATAAATACTGTTCAGTTTCTCACAAAAAAACGATAGTTTCGTGTCTTAAGACATCAATGTATCGTCACGAGCCACAGGGTGTAATTTGGATTTGTCTGTCCATGTTTTTTTTTTTACTTTGAAAGGTTTGGTGCCCATCCACTTCCATTAAATGACTACCACACTGCCACGGTTAAAGTTAAAAATCTTCGTTTGTGTTCTGCTGAGAAAACAAAGTCACCTACATCTTGGATGCCCTGGGGGTAAGCAAATAATCATTTTTCGGTGAACTATCCCTTTAAAAAGAAAATCCAGGTAAATGGTACACATTGGTGGTGGCCACATTGGCCCTTCCATGTAAAGTGCTTTGAGTAAGACTGAATAAAATATTAAATAATTATAGCCATAATATGGACTTTTGTAAATGTTATGCTCAGAGACTGTTATTTCTTTCTCAAATAGCTGATTTCACTACTATCTCTTTTCCTGATCAGTTTATGTTGTTCTATGTGGCATCATTGTAATCCTTGACCATCAAAACATAGGAGCAGACATCCCCTTTTCGGTGTTATCACGTTTGGTTCAGGAGATATGACACAAATTGCATAATTTGGTTATGGTGGAAAGTAAAACGGTCGCCATTGCAACCACGAAACGTTTTTGTGATGGCTCCATTTCAGAAAATGTTTAGGGCCATAACCACTACAATTATACCAAGTTTCATGCTTTTATGAAAAAGTGGACATATCACCTATATTTTTGTACATATCACCTGGACTATTTGTTGGTCTTTACAAATATACACTACTGTTCAAGCTATTGCTGGGTAGTTAAAATAGTAGTAGTCTAAAATAAAGTATTTTTTGTGGAACTGGGATATATTTATTTTACTGACCCCAACCTTTGAACTGTAGTGTTTTTATTTATTGGAATAATTAGTTTCAAAAACAATACCATCTTTGTCTGCAGTCATTGTGCTCTTTGAACTTGTATCAGCAGTCAATAGTACAGGTTCAATGGACACCACAGGAGACAGGTGACCCACCCCTGAAAGCACAGCATCTGCAACCATACACGAAACACAGGTCAGTTTTTATGACTCCAAATAGTTATATCTAAATACAGGTACACAGATTTGCAAATACTTGTTTTTCTGTTATTTATTTAGATGGCACTGCAGCAGAAGCAGTGACCACTGACTAACTGACCTGTTGAGAAGGTTGGGTAGCGTAGTGTCCACACCTCTTTGCCAACCACCAAGTTCAAGTGAGTACCAGAATGTTCTCTGAGGTCCCATACCACCACTGAGCCTACTTCTGTGCCAGCAAACACTAGTGTAACTTTACCAGGACTGAAACAGCAACACCTCACCTGAGAGGAGTAGACAAATATGAGAAAAAGATTTAGATCTTTATTAGCTGTTTTGAGACAGCAGTTCTTTCAGAAACATCAACAATACATTTTAATGATGCAAGTTTGTTCTCCTCCTTACGTCAGATTCATAAAGAAGAATTTTTTGGGGTCTGGATGGTTCCCAGATGTTCCAAACACAGATGATTGTCTCACTGTCAAGCTGTACAGCACTGCTTTTGGAGGAAGCAGGATGAACAGACAAAAGAGTCTGTCTCTGCACATGAGAGAACTGCAGCAGACTCACCTGCCGACCTGCAGGTTGATGCACACAGATACATGATCGTACATACAGGGTCTGTACCACGTGTACAACACACGTCCTGAAAAGCCAAGCCAAAACTTTTCGACTGGCCCCTCTTCATGTAAACAAATGGAACATGAGCTAAACTTAAATTACACTTTAAATAATTTTTTCCAAATATGGCTTCTATCATTTTAAGTAGTTCTAATCACACTCGTGTATCCATCCCTCAGTCCCTGCTAATTTAGATTTAGCACGGTAAATATCATTTCTGAAATATTACCATGAAGAAAAGGGAGTTTGGTATTGAGTTGAATGCAGCCATCACTAAAGGACAGCGAGTCTGTTTGAGAGCGAAGTCTTCTGATTGAATTACTCTCTGCCATATTCTCCTCTATTAAAACAGCCATCACCTAACACACAAATAAATCATTAATTAAATAGTCATTTTCAAGAAAGTAGCACTATTAGATGGTTTTTTGATAACTTGATGTAATATGCATTTAATTTGTTTATTATTTGTAAGACAGAACAACAACGCGTTTTTGCATTTTAGTTGAGATTAATTGCAACGATTCTTAACCTGTGCAGCAGAGCGTATAAAAGTAGTCAGACGTTGAGAATCAGCAGTTATTCTTGAAGTAGATTTATCGGTAGTGTCTTGAGATGCCCTAGAACCTGGTTACAGTTCAGAGAATGAAACAGAACAAAATACACTGTATTCCCATTTGGTATTCATTACTAATGACAGAATCAATCCTGGTCACAATACCTCCACATGCTGCATTTGCTTCTGGCGGGTGTTGTGTCCATTTGTCTGTCAAGTCTACTTCTTCTGTTTGTGCATCTCGATCAATGTTGTCTTCATTGCACTGCACACAAGCCTGTACACAGTAATCTCAATGAGACTGTGTAAAAGCCATTTTGATCACAACAAATGGAAAACACACAAATCTATTTGACAGAGAAGATGTGTAAAACTGCATGTCTATATTGTTTACAATATGGACAAAAAAAAAAAAAAATCCCATTGGCATTTTATAACAAGCAAGTACCTACAACTTCCTAGATTTCAAACCTGTTTTGTATTGGCTGTTCCAAAATTCTTGATGTACATGTCATATTCATTGACAGGAGGCAGGTCCAGCAGAGAGAAGGTTATGGAGAAGTCTAAATCGATCAGACGCAGAAGTTCTTCACTGCGCTTCCTTCAAATCAAATAAATTCAATTTGAACTAATTAGTCACCATATTCAATTCATTTTTAATTTAAAAAGTGTGTTACTTCTAATAACTTCTAAATTAGATCATCATGAAGATAGGGAACTTGCTTCTGTTTCTTGGCCACTTTCTGGCTGATCTCTCTCTGCTTTGCTGAAACAAAATCAATAATTTTGCCATGCGTTCGACTTCTGTCAGAGTGCTTTTCTGTGAAAACAAAACAAAAGCACTGAATTTGAAGCTTTTTAATAACAAAGTCCCTTTATGGCAAGTCAAGCCACTCAGCACCCATCTTTAAAACAGCTCTTGTGCATGCAGGTGCAACTTTTATCTCTTTGAATAGGGAAACATCAAATCGACATCAAAAAAAACTATTGACCAAGCTTTCGATTAAATGTCATATTTGAAATCACCATTGAAATCTGACAAATTAATTTTGTTCAAACAGCATTTAAAAAGCTTATTATTCAGACTAGACTAGTGCACATGCACAGTCTCAGAATGTTTAATGTGTTCTGTAGCATCCAGGACTTCTAACGCCAGCTGCAGTGACATGCTGACTTTATTGATTAGGGATTGGCTCCTTTGCTTTCAAGGCGGGGGAATCATTCAACAGAGCAGCTGGCCAAATTGAGTGGTGCATTTTTCCCCTCATTCAAAACTCTGTGAGTGACATGTCTTCGGCCTTTATAGTCTTGTTATATTCACCAGTGGAATGTGCAAATCAACATAAACTTTTGTTTAACTACCTCTCTGGGTGACGGCTAACTCTGTGGTTGCAGGCTTTGATCTTGCAGAGTAGATTCTCTCATTTTCCTCATCAATGGCTCTTTGGATGGCCTCAATCTCTTCTCTTCTCTTGAGACTCAACTCTTTCTTGTCTTCTCTTACTTTTTTGTCATATTCCTCATTCTCCTCCTCCTCATTATCATCATCCTCCTCTTCACCACCATCCTCAAAGTCTTCTTCATAATCCTAAAAAGCATCACCAAAAGAACAACATTAAATGGAATTTGTTTTAAATTTTGATGAAGTTTGTTGGTTATATTAGCTTCAAGATTCCTATCAGATATTAGGGAAATATCAACCCTATACAAATATACTATCAATTATTTTATATATATATATATATATATATATACTAATTATGTACTAAGTCATTTATGTAACGGAAGCGCTAAACTGCTTCACACCTCAAAATCCTCCTCATAATCATTATGATAATCTTTGCTTGATTGTTTGTCCTCTTCAGTTTCATCATTCTCCACCTTGAAATACAAAGACATGCAATCATATTAGCCATTACTCAAAAGTTAGAGTAGGGATAGAAAGCAGAAATAGCTTTAAAAAAAATGCAATGAAACTATTTTAAATATTAGCGCCTGAGAGAAGTGAGTTCTGAGACTCCAAAGGTAAATGTTTTTGTAAAGGACCTGTCATTTTTAGGCTGATAGGCTGTTTTTATTTTTAAAAGATAAATAACATGCATAACACAGGTAGAATTTTCATTTTGTGCTGACTAACTGAACTAATTGTAATCTTCAAACAGAAACCTTACAGGGATCTCTGGATCACTCGTTTCTGCTTGAATAGACCTCCATGTTATCTGAGTTATCTTGGTAGGGTCCTGCACACCCACACAAATATAAAACATATGTAGTGGAGATTTATAACCTCACAAACCTAAAAAGTAAATGGATGTAATGAATCTTACACATTATTTGATCACGTTTATACCTCTTTGTCTCCATTTAATCTTTCATTCAGGTTGTGGCCTGAGGAATCTTTATGTTTCCGGTCTCTGTCACTCATCTTGGAGTCTGAAGCCTCCTTGTGCCTTTTTTCACGCTGTCTATCTCTCTCTTCCCTCTCCCTGGCCTTTTCCCTATCCCCATCTTTGATGCCATGGAAATAATTCTTTGACTCTTGCCACTCCTGATGATGCGGTTCCACTTCTCGAGAGTGACTTGTGTTTGCCACCTGTACAAAGCAACAACTTTAGGTCCTTAAAGTCAGATGAAGCCAGAATGTTTAAACATTTGTCCATAATATCAGCCCAGTCAGAATTGCATTAGTATTTATTATGATATTATATCTATTGTTCTTAATATCTTGCTTATTATTATTATTATATGCAACAATCTTATGGCTTACATGACTTTCTTTTTCCCTTCTTCTCTTGTCTCTATCTTCTCTATCTCTTCTGTGTTCTGTAACAAAAGAGATCATATTGATTTTTTGATTTTCTAAAAAAAAAGAATAGGCATGAACTTAAAAAACTTTCCTCTAGGCACAAATGGTAATAATCATACCTTTATGTCTAGATTGTTCTTTATCACTGCGTCTCTCTCTCCTTTCTCCATCCCTCTGTTTTTCCTCATATTCCTGTCGATTCTGTTCACTTTCTCTTGCTCTGTGTTTTTCTCTTCTCTCTCTATCTCGTTCTTTGACTCTCTCCCTTTCTTCTTTTTCTCCTTCTCTTCTCCCCTCTTTCCTTCGATCTCTTTCAGTTTTTCGCTCTCTGTCTCTCTCTTTGTCTCTTTCTCCTTCTCTTCTATCTGTTTCACTTTTTCGCTCCCTGTCACTCTCATCTCTCCTTCTATCTCTGTCTTTTTCTCGTTCCCTGTTTGTACTCCTGTCCCCTTGATTGTACCTATCTATGTCCCTATCTTTATAGCTGTCCTTTTCTCTATCCCTCCGCCTTTCACTGTTTTCCTTTTCACCTCGATGATGTCTTTTTTCTTCATCTCCATCTCTGTGTGTGTTCTCTCTTTCTCGTTCTCTCTTCCTCTCTTTATACCTATCATCCCTGATGTCTTCCTTCTTGATATCCTGGTTTCTATCCTGGTCCTGGTCACTGCGTTTACTCCTCTCTCGTGTGCGATCTCTCTCTCTCAGTTTTTCTTTCTCTCTCCTTGCTTCTCGATCAGGGTCTCTGTGTCTGTGATCCAGAGATTCTCCATCCGTGTATTTCCTGTGCTCCTCTTCCCGTTTGGATCTTCTTTTGCTCTCCTCATTGTGTGCCTGACAAAACAATGACATTTCATGGGTTGTGCTTCAAAACGTTGTCTTTTTCTTAGACACAAACAAACTGCAGATTACCTGAATGTGCACTTTTAAGTCATCAGACCTCCAAGTATCTTCTTTTGTTATTTTCTTATGAGAGGACGGAAAAATGAACAGCAAATGTGTTACAACTGTATAGAATGAAGCTCATGAATCGATTACCTAACTTAACTAACTAAATACGGTATGTTTACAAGTCGAATCTTTACACATGAAGTGTTCATATAATGAAGTGACAGTTTGCTATTGAAATAAAGAGATTCACCTAAAGTATCTTAGTTAAGCAGTTTTATTTGGCTATCGATGATTGGCTAATCGTGTTGTTTAGCTGTGACATTTTTAGGGGGAAAAAAACAATCGCAACACCACAGCTGCTTCATACGGAAAAAGCTTTGGTTTACCTTTACAGGGTACATCACTTCAGTGATCTTCTTCTCACTACTCCTTTTCAATCCAACAATCACAGGTTTATGTTGACAGCTTTCACCGCCATACCGCTATAAGGCTAAAGCGCACGCGCAGTTTAATACTGCTATGGTAACCTGCTAAGCCATGGCAACAACAGACTATTAAATCGAGCAAAGAGCAATCGCTCGAAACTAATGTTACTATGGCAACACTGTCGACTTTAAATAATCGAAAGATCGAGCAAGATGTGTTTAATGTGACATAGCACACAGTAAAATATGACTATAATATACAGTTGATTGTATCTGAAATAACTGCCTACTTGTTAAGTTATACATGAGTAAACATGAGTGTGCATGAGTATATATTGAGGAATGTTATTTCATTTATAGCAGGATGTTTTCAAAAAAATATGGACTCTGCCACAAAGCGTTGAACAAATAAATATTTATTTATTATTATTATTATTATTATTATTATTATTATTTTATTGTATTTATGTTTGCTAATTTCATCCTGTCAACAAGAAATTGGGTGCAGAAATTTAACCCTGTTGTTTCTGCACCCAATTAGATCATGTTTTAATTACCTTTATGAAAATCAAACAAACGAAACGTTGTACTACAAATAAATAATAAATTAAATTATAAACACAAATTTACCGTGGTCTTGCTATACTAGCCACGGCATTTTTATACTAATGGCAATCAATCTGAGATATTAATTGTTTAATCATAGTTGAATCTAAACATTGCTGGGCTGTGGCAAAAGTTTGTAACCAGGCTGTTTTGGTTCACTATTGACTTTCATAGTGGGAAAAAATACAATGGTGACCCACAACAGCCTAGTAACAAACGTTATTAACATACAGTCCATCAGAAAATATAAAATACGAAGCGAACTGCATCTTGTTATTGTTCTGCAATCACACACTTGGGAGTCGACGCCTCATTGTTTGTGTATCTGCAGTTGCTTGGCTGAGGGTGGCGAGTTTGCGCTGTCCGCGACGCTCACTGACCTCCTGAGACCCGCTGTGTGTGTGCGCGCGCGCGCGTGTGAAGCGCTCAGCTGTCATAAACCAACACAACAGCACGCGCTTCTCCCGAGCAAACCAGACAGCGCGCGTGCAGAGGCGCTGGCGACAGCTGACTTGGGACTTCAGTTATGCACAGCTAGATTAAAGCAAAGCAAGCCGGTGTTCGCGTCAAAATGGACTGGTGTACAGGCGAACTAACGTGAAAACATATTTTAAATTGATTTAGCCGATCTTTACTTGAACCACGCGTGCACGGAATGATCTGTAGTGTCTTGTTTACTCTCGAAGATTTTGCATTGAAGCGCAATGTTCAGATTTGACAGCAGTGCGTAACAATTCGTCCGCGCCGAATATGACAGAGGACATAATGACGGCTGTGCGCGGAAATCTTTCTCAAACAGCAGGTGACACGGGACAAAAGGATAGCGGGCAAACTGAACCTACAAACGGGGCAATTCCTTCCTCCTCGCCCGTGGAGCTGAGCCAGGACCCCGCGTCTTGCACCAGTGAACTGACGCGCACGTGGCTGCAGTTCGCCAAGACCTTCGTCGTTATCTTCCCCATATATGTCTTGGGTTATTTTGAGTTCAGTTTTAGTTGGCTTTTAATCGCACTCACGATATTTTTCTTTTGGAAAAGAAACACTAGTTGTAAGAACACTAGGTTGAATAGAGCACTTTCGTTTTTTGAGCAAGAGGACACAGTTAAACAGGAGCTGGAGGCAACTGAGTTACCATCATGGGTAAGTTAAACTACACTGAAAACATTTAACGTGTTTCAAAACACCATTGAGAGCACACTAGATAAATAAGTGAAAACTAAGAGGGGGTTTATGTTTATTTACTGTTTTAGTAAAATTATAAATCTGGACTAAAAAGACAAAATGGGTTGTCTTTACTCGAATGTGATGAGATTGATGGACAACTTATTTACAAACACAATATATTTCCTTGTGAGTTATTTTGCTTCACTCAGGTTTAGTACATTAGGGCATCTTGTAGGGTTTCCATGTTGTGTCCATTCAGCATACTCTGAGTGCATGAAACATAACTAAGTTTGGATCCCAGCTGACCCTAGGCTGTTCCTTTTCGGGTGAAGGTGAACCGTGTTATTCTAAATCATGCAGCATGTGTCTCTACCAATTTTCAAACTATTTTTATCTCGTATATAAGCATTATCTTGAGCCTCTGCTCATCATGGCTGTATTTAAAAGCCAAGTGTAACAAAGTAAATATATGTTATGTAATGAGATATTTTGACTCGAAGGGTGAGGAATAAGTTTAGTCTGCGTTGTTTAAAGTGAGGATTCACGGCCCTGCAGTCTTCATACCATAAAAATGTTAAAGAATAATGTTACGCAGCATAAATAACAATGATGTAGTTGACTGTAATTAAATTATATGTAATTTTATTGTGAAATTCTATTGTTAATAAGGACATGTGATTGTGTTTATTATAATTATTCACACACATACATATATACTTTTATATTTTAACTTGGTATGTTTTTAAAGTTTTACATCAAGGTTTTGAGGTTTGTACTCAATTTGCAACCTGTTTCTGGTGAAACCATGTAAAGTGTTTTGAAAGGGAGATGTTAGAAATGATGAATGAAAGTGAGGAGAGATGTGTAAACATGCTGATACAAAAAAGCTTAGCAAACATATTAGCTAAATCACATAAACAAGTGTTCAATCAATATGGGATTTCCTATGATTTATAATAAAAGTGTCATCTTTATTGTAGTGTTTATTGTAGTGAAACATTGCATTATTCCATTACATGGTCTCATAACAACCAACTGCTCTGGATCCTTAATCAAATTACATTCTGGCAGGAGTTAACTTGTCTTTGTGAGATTAGAAGTCTGCTGAACTGGTTTATGATTTGACGTTGTTGTTGTTTAAGATAATATTTCACAGCAGTGGTGTTATGGATTCTGTGATTATTTGCCTTTCGTGGTTTTTTGTATCTTTTGATACACTGATGACTTGTTTGTCCAGTTTCTCTGTGGTTCCCGGAAAGCGTGAACACTAATTCAACAGAAGTGTTATCTTAAATGGCATGGGTCTTAAAGAGACATGTTATATCTCTTTCCTCAAAAGTAATAACTTTTTAAATACATGCCAGTGATCACAAGCAAGTTTTTTGAAAGTGTCACAACTCTATATGCCTATTTATAGACAGAAAAAAAACTTTTACATTACAGATTATCACATTTTCATCAAATTATGTGCACCGTCAGGAATCTTTTCTTCTCTACATTACTTTGGTAACTCCACAATCTCTCATCTGTGGACAGATGTTTTTTTAAAGGAACAGTCACATACATATCTGTCTATGGTCTTGTCGATGTAGAGAAATCCTCTGAGATCTCTAGTGACCATAGAAACACAGTTACCATGGGAACTTTCAGTGTCTTTCCCACATATCATTAATACTAAACAAAGTAGTCAATATTCATTTTGGAAGGACACACAAAGTCTAGTGCTGGGTATAGTAGCTCTAGCTGTGTCCAGACCTATTTGCCCTGACTGATGTTTACACTAGAATATGTCAGTGGGAGAGAGCATGCTGGGAAAAGTGCTGCACACCAACACTGTTTTGAGATTAAAATAATTCAGAGTGATTGCACTGCAGAAGGAAGTCACACACCCCCATTTTGCCTCTTGAGATTACAATGTTACTTTTATAGGACATACAGAAGGAGGTTAGCTTTATGGCTGTAACAAACGCATTTTCCTTTTAGGCTGAGGAAAAAGTGGCCGAAATGTGAAAGTGACAAAAATGTGTTTTTTGTTTTGCTAATAGACTCCGATATAGTTTTGTTAAACAACAGAAGCCACATGAAATCTGATCTTTTTTATTCTGTTTTAAGCCATGTTTCAGGCATAAGTCAGATAGAGGTCTGCAGTTTTGCAGCGCAACCTCTGTCTGAACAGTTAAATCATTAGAGATGAATGGTTAACATGCATTAAACTTCCGTGTTGACAGAAGTCACTGCAAAGATTGTACGAATGTGAAAGAAAGCTGCAAAACAATTCAATAGAGAGAAATCGAGCTCTTATAGAATTATTACAGTTACAGCTCTATACAGTCAAAACTTGAGGGAAGACTGGGCTATTCTTTTGTGCATGTGCGTTAGATTAGTTAAATTATACAAGATTTTTCAGGAAAACGCCTCTGTCTCATTTTTTAACATTTCACCTTGAAACAAGATGTTGTGATGCCAAACCTCCGCACGAAAAAGAAATCCACTGCGTTTACAACTGTGACGGATGAACGCTTATAAGGATCAACTAAATGCTGGATTTTCAAAAGTATGTGAAATATGTAAAGTTTGTGGCATAGAATCTTTAAAAAAAATTTAACTGTTATTG
The DNA here is from genome assembly GCA_034779775.1 of Enteromius afrohamiltoni. Lineage (NCBI taxonomy): Eukaryota > Metazoa > Chordata > Actinopteri > Cypriniformes > Cyprinidae > Enteromius > Enteromius afrohamiltoni. Next base: position 15,461,460 of record JAUYWG010000040.1, read on the forward strand.
TGGGGACATTTCCACATCTCCTTTCGCTGCACAAAACAAAATGTGAATGCTTGTTTTACCTGTCGGTCATATTGCCTCTTGGGTGGTCCTTGGCCATTCAAACAGGCCAAGGTTCCCAGACCTTCTACTGCCAGTCTAAAGGTCTGGCTACGTGAGACTGTCATTCCAAACCTTCTGTAGAACCCCAAAATAATAATAATCTTTATTGTCAATATAATGAAAGTCAGTGGGGTCCAAAACAACGCTGGAACCCAATAATATCATTGACTTTTATTATATGTCACTGCTTTAGAAAGGAAAAAAGCGCAGTGTTAGTGTGTCACCCCCCCCTTCCTGCATTGCACAAACGCCGGCTAAGCATTTTGCGCAAACAGGGATGTAACTGCTGCTTTGCTCATCCCTGATCCTACTGCTCAATCTATAGATATGATAATACCACTGAAGTGAAAGAATAAGCATGGGTACCATATTTGAGAAAAGAGTACAGTTCACATGTTTAGACAAAGTGTTATTTTGGCATACACCGAATGTCTATTTTTCATGCCATTTGTGAACCAAGGGCTCACATCTGTGTAACAGACAGAGGGGTTTCTTCAGAGACACTGCTGCATATTTCCAGAAGTAGTCTTGTTCCCTCTCTTTTTTATTAACATGATATATTTGTCTGTTTGTCCAACAGGTTCATTATCCTGATGTGGAGAGAGTTGAGTGGCTAAATAAGGTGAGAGAATTATTAGAAAATCATTGCCTGTTCCTTAATTTCTAAGTAACCATAATCCAGCACTCTTGTATATATGTGTCAACGGTCAATATTTGTAAATGTTTCTCGCTCTCTATGGGGGGAGGTAACATTGGTTGTACACTGGTGCTATAATCCAGTGTGTTTTGCTCATGTTACACTACATGTAGCAACCATTTTTCACTCTCTGTGTCAAAATCAGTGGCTTTTTTAAAATATTCATTGTACGTATACATTTAGTGGCTCCCAGCCTTCAAAAGCATGCCTGATTTGAATATTTCATTGCCATTTTGCCCAGCATCGTAATTTATGTACCTGAATGGCCTCATGCTTCTGCAAAGTATGTCTGCAACATTCAAAATCATGCAAAACTATTTACATGAAACACTGCAGAATCACTGATGTTTTTAAACATGACAAAACTTAGAAGGATAGAAACTTTTAGAGTACTGTATCATACTATTATTACAACCCAAACTTTCACACATGCATTTTGTAGCTCATAAATGTGATGCAGTATAATTTGGCTATTTGCATCAGGTTTTAGATGTTATTTCTTTGCTCTCAGACACGGAATGCTACCATGGGAATAGTTTCTAAATGCCTTGAGTATTTACAGTTTAGTCAAGTTACAGCATGCCCTCTGGCCCGTTTAAATGAAAACTGTGGATTTTGTATCACATAGCCTTGTTGTGGAAAAATTTAGTTTACATGCATTGAAGATTTAGTTTTCAAATGTAGTTTAGAGAGTATCAAACAAAAGTTACATTTTTCTGATAACTAATAAGTTTCAGGCACAGCTTATTTATCATACTCAAGTCAGTAGCAATAAGAAGTGAAGATGTCTTGAAGAGCCTGAAGTTGCATAGTACTGAGCAGGTACACTCTTTGCCTTTCAGACAGTGAAACAGATGTGGCCTTACGTGTGTCAGTTTGTGGAGAAGCTGTTTAAAGAAACAATTGAGCCAGCTATCAAAGAAGCCAATGCCCACCTCAGTACATTCAGCTTCACCAAGATCGATCTTGGAGATAAGGTATGTATGCTTACAGAGTGCCTATGCCTATGCCTAAGTGCATCTTATTAGAGAACATGCATATCATCACGAACAATGTTCATGATGTTTAGTTTACCATCAGTCATACTGCCAGTCTGGCTCACACTGTATTGAACATATTGCATACACTTTTTTGGGCTCCTTTCTCTCTCAGTCAGCTTCTGATTTGACATCCAGTCCACGAGAGTGTAATCTTGAAAAGGAATAACATCAGTCATCAGAATTGCATTAGTCCACATGTGGCCACATTTTCTAATGTTGCTCAGACAGATGACATGAGTCTCCACTTCTTCTCCTTTGCTGTAACCACTGTCCTTATTAATTATTATTATTAGTTGGGGTGTGGCGAGACACTTATCCCACGAGACGGGACACTAGGTTCACAAGAACTAGATGAGACAAGATTTTTAGACTTTTTAAAATAAATCTTCAATGATAAAATATATTGGAAAAAATAGTATTTTATTCAACAAAAGCATTCCAAAAATAGTTGGTGCATTTAATAATCAACTTTTTGAAATTCAACTATTAATAAACAACATGTGAACACTGCAAAATATTTTGCCACAAACGGACAGGCAAGTAGTTACACAAAAAGTATAAATGAATAAAAACAAATAACACAAATATTCCTTTAAAAGCAGGGTAAGCGATTTAAAAAAAAAAAAAAACCTTCTCAAACTTGTCTACAGCAAACACAGCGCCAGCTTAAAGGCCAAAGTATACGTCGGCCATCTGCATTGTGTCATTTTCGTCATCAGGACGGCTTGCGCACACCCATGCACCCTGTCCACGTGCAGGCTATTTTTTAAGTCTGTGTACAACAGTGTATGTACAAGAAGAACGCTAAAAGAGTGCCACTCAAGTAGGTGGGCATGTGTCAAGCTTGTCTGTCCGCACTAATCCACGATTAAGTATAATTTGAAAGCTGTGCGGATGCGTCTGTGTGCGAGATGGAACGGAACACAGAAAGTCAAGTACACCTAGATTTGTTATTATATAGTATAGCCATACAGATATTTTATAATGTGTAGGTAGGGCTGGGCGATTTAATCGTCAATTAATTCATGTGCATTTCGTCAGTAAAGCTGGTTCTTTGATTAGCGGTAAATCTCAATCAGTGTCACAAGCTTCACTGGAGTTGCCCTCGGAAGCCTCCAGAGGAGACTCCAGCCTGGACTATGTTCTTTGTTTGTTTGTCACTACGTTCCCTGTTAAACGACTTTTATTATGAAAAGTTGTCTCCACCCATCTTGTCTGTTGCTATGGCCACCCTTTAGTTTCTCCTCCCCCTTGTCTTGTTTGAACTTGTATTTAATGTCTCAGTTGTGTTTTGCATGTCACTGTTCATTGTGTGGATTTACCCCTTTATAAGCCTTCCGTGTTTCCAGTGCTCCCTGTGTTCTTCATTCTGTTCATCGTTCTGGATTTACTGTTTCTGACCCTGCCTGCCCCGGATATTCGCTCTCTCTGCTCCTTTGGATACTGTTTGCAGATCGTCTGACCATTGCCACGCTATTGGCTTATTCTCATCTTTGCCAATGTAAAAATGTTGCGGGAACATTTATACGGTAAATGCTGTTGCCATTGGAACGTGTTAAACTGCCCCTGTTATGCCTTTTCAAATATGATCTTTCATGCAGTGTGTCATGTGAACATAAACTATCTGCAAAGTTATGATGCCGACAGTGCATGAAAAATTAAGTTTTTATCTATCAAAAAAAAGAGTTGGCTCACATTCGCCTAAATGTAAGACAGTTGCATAATGTCCGCCCTAGTTCTACGTCGCGAACAACTTGCACACCCACAAACTGTACAATTTCCACGTGGATTACATCATGTCAAGAAGACGCTGTACCCTGTGCTGTCATTCAGTTATGGCAATGGGCGTTTCGTTTTCTGACACACGCTGTAGCGGTACACCAATCATAAAAGACTGCGCCATCTGACCAATCACAGCAGTGAGGGCTCACGGAAAACAGAGGTTTAGACAGACGGGTTTAGACAGTTCTTCAACCTGCTTTACATGAGTCCTTTACGAATAATTTAGAAATGGGGTAAAATTAAATCAAAGAAAACAAAAGTGTTTTTTGGCCTACATATAAACCTGTTTTAAGAGACTCAAAATGGCATAATAGGGACACTTTAAACTTGTTTTCTGTGTTTTGCCAAACTTCCCTTTAACAAAATCATACTGCTCCAAGACGAAACCAGTAATTCACACCAAACTTTGTCAACATGAAATCAATATACTAAAGATGTTAAATTGCGAACAGATTTAAGATCTCTCAAACGGTGTTGAAATGGCAATTTCATAAATGTGAGAAAAATTACATCAGTCTTTGTGTGGGGGTGCTGGTGACAGAGAATGAGAGGGAAAGAGAGATTCAAGTGAAAGTGACCCTCTAGCAGTAACCAGACTTTTGAACATTTCTTATTTATTTATTTATTGCATTACAGCTTAAGCAGTTTCTTTGGCATGATCCTTTTCTGTCAGTTTTACTGACCTATGATAACTAAATTAAAGTTGTGTGTGTGTGTTTGACACCATTTATAGTTTGAAACAACCCTTTCATTGGTGTATCCCTTAAATCAGTGGTTCCCAACCATGTTCCTGGAGGCCCCTCAACACTGCAAGTTCTATGTCTCCTTAATGAAACAAACCTGATTCAGCTCATCAGCTCATTAGTAGAGACTCCAACAGCTGAAATAGGAAGTGGAAACAAAGTGAACCAACACCAGCAGATGACATGGCACCCCAAACCATTACTGACTGTGGAAACTTTACTCTGGGACTCTGATTTCTAAAGGAAATTAAAAATTGACTTTCATCAGAGAACATAACTTTGGACCACTCAGCAGCAGTCCAGTCTTCTTTGTCTTTAGCCAGGGTGAGATGCTTCTGACACTGTCTGTTGTGCAAGAGCGGCTTGACACAAGGAATGCGACAGCTGAATCCCATGTCTTGCGTACGTGTGAGTGTAGTGGTTCTTAAAGCACTGACTCCAGCTGCTGTCCACTCTTTGTGAATCTCCCCCACATTTTTAAATGTGTTTTTTTCACAGTTCTCTGCAGGGTGCGGTTATCCCTATTGCTTTACACTTTTTTTTCTTTCTACCACATCATCTTTTGCTTCCCTTCGCCTCTCTTTTAATGTGCTTGGACACAGAGCTATGTGAACAGCCAGCCTCTTTTGCAATGACCTTTTGTGTCTTGCCCTCCTTGGGTAAGGTGTCAATGGTTGTCTTTTGGACAACTTTCAAATGAGCAGTCTTCGTAATTGTGCAGCCTACAGAACTAGACTGAGAGACTATTTAAACGCCTTTGCAGGTGTTTTGAGTTAATTAGCCGATTAGAGTGTGGCGACCTTTTCACAATATTCAATTTTTTTTTTTGTTGAGGTACTGAATTTGGGGTTTTCGTGAGTTGCCAGTTATAATCATCAAAATTAAAGTGAAAATCAACATTTTGAAGATATTCTAATTACATGACCAGCACCTGTATATATTATATGTATCCAAAATAAGATTATGTATATAGTATATATGTGTGTGCTGTGTGTGTGTGTGTGTATGTATATGTATGTGTATGTGTGTATATATATATATATATATATATAATATAATGTCTCCATTTTCCGCCATTTTTTTGAATATGACGCCTCCTCTCCCGGAGCCTCATGGGATAGGAAAGTGTCCATGGTATGTGTACTTCAGAATTCGGGCGAAAGCAGTAGGTCATCCGAGTACTTTTCGTCTACTGAATTTCGAATGCTATGAATCGCCTCGCATACTGTTTTTCGCGTACTATATAGTAGGGAAGTAAGCGATTTTGGACACAGCATTAGTTACTGCAGCTCTTTGAGACTTTTAATAGTAAGAAAAGACTGTGCTTGTGTAGACAACTACTTTAAGACAGTATACATTTCATAAACTCTGCAAATGTAACTAAGCATTAATTCAAAAGCCTCTCTAAACAGTTCATTATAAAAATCATGTGTTTGGCTTATGCAGCCTAGAGTTCACAATGGGATTTATTGCCTGTGAGGGCATGAAGCGTCCATCCATTGTGTTGTCTTTAATACAAATTAACAGTTTACATAATTTTTTACTGATCAAATGTATAAATAGGCAGATAAAAGGCCAATTCAGTATAAATTCTGATTCAATCAATACAACAATAAATTGAACTTGCTAGTCTATAAAACTATATTTCATTCAAAGACTGAATATTTGAGAATTAATTTTTTATTACAGATAAGCAATTGCTTAACTACTTTAACTTTTGCACTAAAAAGCTATATATTGCATCAGGAGTAGGAAGGTTGACGTAAGAAATTTAAACCTTTTGGAAAAGCTGACCAGCTGTCAGATGGAAATAGTTTATGTTGTCAGGGCTCTGTGGAGGAATGCATGCTGGTGAAAGAAATGTCAACCCCCTGATGGGGCATCTGTGCTCATCTCTGTCACAGCCTCTCAGAATCAATGGGGTCAAAGTTTACTGCGAGAATGTGGACAAGCGGCAGATCATCATGGACCTTCAGATCAGGTGATATCACATTATATATGCTGACATCTTTTGATCTTTTATTTAACTTTCTGGTTGTTCCACAGGTTTTAAAATTCCTCTTTTCTTTTGTAGCTATGTTGGCAATACTGAAATCGATGTGGATGTCAAAAGATACTACTGTAGAGCAGGGATCAAAAGCATACAGGTATATTGTTTTATATTCTCATAAATGATATTCTCTGCTCTTGTACCACATACAGTAGTAGGATTGCACTGTTATTTGTTCACAACAGATACACAGCAGCTCTGTTATGTACGGCTTCTTCCATTGAGTTTGTCTCCATGACCCAATGGATTATGTTGGCCAAGGCTAGAGAGTTGATTTGTTGGATACAGGGAAGCTCTTTCCTATATTGTGATGCAACCACGTGTTTAATGGAAGGAATCCAGTCGACTGTAGAACGGAGCCTATTTTTATTTTTACAGAAAGGGTGTGTGTGTATTTATAGGGAGACGAGTAACCAAATACTAAAATACCCTTGTACTGTTTGTAATGCATGATCAGATATATACACACGTTCACACAGTGATCGTTTTGTACATGATTTATGGACTTTCATTCTTTTGCATTAAAAGCATAGCAGAGTAAACTCTCTGTGTGACAGCATGCTGTGTTTATGTACGATGTATTTTTTTACTGAATGCCAAGGAGGTCTATAATACCTGTTGCTGGAGAGACCTTTTAGCATTCCCATTCATCTATATGATAGTTACATAGGGTAAGTCTGAAGCTGCCATCTTTGCTTTTTGAAAAATTTGTTCCAGAAAAAAATAATAGCACATTTCTTTAAGTACACCATGAGCTTCAAACAGCATAGTCCAGGTGATATGTGCAAAAATATAGGTGATATGTTAATTTTTTTTATAAAAGCATGAATCTTGGTATAATTGTAAAGATTAGGACCCTAAACATTTTTAGAAATGGAGCCATCACAAAGTTAGCTCTCCTTAGCAGTGGCAGCTATTTGACCATGAAGGCCTGATACGCGCAGTCTTCTCTTAACAGTTGTTCTAGAGATGGGTCTGCTGCTAAAACTCTGTGTGGCATTTATCTGGTCTCTGATCTGAGCTTCTGTTAACTTGCGATTTCTGAGGCTGGTGACTTGTCCTCAGAAGCAGAGGTTACTCTTGGTCTTCCTTTCCTGGGTCGGTCCTCATGTGTGCCAGTTTCGTTGTAGTGCTTGATGGTTTTTACTAGTCCACTTGAGGACACAAATAAAATGTTTGTTATTTTCCAGACTGACCTTCATTTCTTAAGTATTTTACTTTACCTCTCAGGCAAAGTCAGATACAGTAGGCAGTAGTATGTTTCCAATACATTCTTGATCTCTCTCTCCACAGTACTCTAACATCACACGTAGATGGCAACACAATCTTGCTAAGCTGCGTCCTATCTGCACCTCTCCTGCTGCATCTCTGTCATTTTCTGTGGGTCTTTGGAATTGTCAGTCAGCTGTCAACAAAATTAATTTCGGCCATTGCTTCTCAGTCTATTCTCATTATCTTGGCAATAATATCTTGGATTATCAGGAGACTTAATTTCTAATAATGCTATTATTGTAAGAGCTCTGGTTAAATTCTATCTTGTAATGATAGTAAAAAATGAAAGTAAAAAATCACGTTTTATTTTGTGTCATACTTTTGTAAGTAGTTATGTAGCTGTCTTTAAATAGGGAAAATGTGGAGCATGCATCAAGTTCCTACTTCCTCCAAACTTTTACGAATAAACTTCCCCTCTAGAACCCTGAGGCTGATGATCCACTGGGCAACTTTTTGAGCAATCTAAATTATCCAGATAGAAATTTGTTACCCATTCTCGATTGAAAAGTGCTCACGCAACATTGCTCAAAAAGTGGTACTGCAATTGGCTGCATTGAACAAGAATGTAGGCCTACTGGAAACACACTACTGTTTAGCTGACTCTGCATGTAAGGAAAAATACACTATATATGAAAGTGTTTTTGAAAACAATTTTTTAACGTGTTATTGAATACTTGGTTAATTATCAAAGAAATAAAAAAATAGCAATAATATGGATACTTTTTTCCCCATTATCTGTTCACCTGATTGGTTTATGTTGTTCTATGTGATATCATTGTAATCCTTGACCATCAAAACAAAGGAGCAGACATAACCTTCTCTGTGTTATCATGTTTAGTTGCCATATCAACTGCAAGGTGTTTTTGCAATGGCTCTATTTCTGAAAATGTTTAGGGCTGCAAACGATAAGTGTACCAAGTTTCATGCTTTTATGATTTCTTTTTTTCACATATCACCCGTACTAGTATTAGGATTTCATAAAGGACTACTTGAGACAGGACATTGTTATGTGTTCTTATTAGCAGCTCTTTGGTAATGAAGGATTGTTTAAAACAGAAGCTCATAAAACTGCTGCTCAGAGCTGAAGCGATGGCTGTGAGGGTAAAATGTCTATTACAGAGCATGTGCAGTGCTGTCAGAAGCAAAATAACAAATGCATCAATGTCAGGATCCTGAAACATTCATTATCTGCCTGGGGCACTTAGTGGTTCGTTTGACAGCACTGCTCTCTCTCGCCAAAAATCTTTTCTCATTTCCCAGGAAAAAGTAACCATCCTTAGAACAAAATAAATTTGCATGAGATACAAATTTGCATAATATATAAACACTTGATGACTTATTTATAGGAGAACAAGACAAAGATATATTGATTTAGAAACACAGTTCTGTCATTTGAGAGCTCCAAGGCTGATGAAGTGGGTTGTTCCTAATGCTTTCGTATAATCTGGTGAACGCAATTTTTAAAAAGCTTTTAATTGAGGATATTTGAGTAAGGCACACACCAAACCTCTTGTGTGAATCCTTGTCAGTGTTTTAAAATTGAATGCAATGTCTCTGTGTCTGTATGTGCATGTTGGAATAGCTACATGGAGTTCTGCGGGTGATTCTTGAGCCACTTTTGGGGAATATGCCGCTGGTTGGTGCTCTTTCCCTCTTCTTCCTCAAGAAGCCAGTGAGTTAATGAACAATTTATTACTTTCTTAAAAATAATGTCTGTATTTTTGCCTGATGAAGATTGAGGACACATTTTTCTTCTTTGTATGATGTGTTAAAATAGACAAAGGAACATTGTCTCTGAAATGTTGCAGTTATTCAGCTATATAAAATGATAGGTATTACATTTATATCTTAGGAGATGTTTTTTGTACCAACTTAAATGTGAATAAATATGGTGACTGAACATAACAAGTTCTGGGTGAGTGTGAAGAACGAAAGATCACTGGAAGGAGTGTCTTAAAGACTTCTGACGAGACAGCTATCAGATAAGATTGTGAATGCTGAAAGAAGATAAGGCATAAGATCAGACGTCAGAGTGGAATTTGAGTGGGCAGGGACTCGGTTCTTCTTAAACAGCAGGAAATATTTGAACTTTTCCTTAGAAATGAGTGCATGCAATTAGTTTAACTTCTATCAGCTTTATGCTGCAGTCTGTGCAAGGGCAGCTAAATGACTTTGGGATATATCTACCGATGTAGAAATAGAGGGGAATAAGTCAAGAACTAAAGGAGGAGCAGGGAGGGTATTCCTGATTATTATATCCTTTGATATTAGAATTGTGTTGACATTAATATACAAACCGGATTCCAAAAAAGTTGGGACACTAAACAAATTGTGAATAAAAACTGAATGCAATGGTGTGGAGAT
>JAUYWG010000040.1:15486906-15508595 GCA_034779775.1 Enteromius afrohamiltoni
TACAGATTGTACCAAAGCACTGAACATTATCAAATAGGAGAACCGGAATAAGAGAATTCAATATGCTTACAAGTTTTAAAGCCAATACTATCATGATCTTCACTGGGTATACACAAAAGATTGATAACGTTGTGTGGAAAATGTTGACGCAACCTTGTAAAATATAATGCTTAATATTTTGGCATTTTTAGGTCGAGCAATGCTCAATTATTAAACAAGATACTTATAAAGACTAATCTTTTCTAATAACTTTAATGGATTTCTGCTTGGCATTCCAAAAACTGAAAGAACAGATTTAAGTTGTTTTGTTCATTTAATGGATGAACAAAATGAATGACTTGGCTGATTGATCAAACAACGCGCTTTTAGCGCCATCTGCTGGACATTAGCGGGTAGTTGTTTTCGGAATAGTAAACGAACAAGCGGTGTAGGCAGCACTCGATGCGTGATAATAAGTATTATATAAATACCGTTATACATACTTTAGAAAAGAATTTAACATCGATACCGATGAAATCCATTGCATTTACACTCATGCGCCGTCCATCTCCTCTACAGCAGGTGGCGCTGTCACATCATCACGCCGAGGACGAAACGTTACGTCTGACGTAATGACGCTTCTTCAATTTTGAGCGGGGGAAACACTGAAACGGACGGAGCGAGTATCTCTGAGAATCCTCTGTATGTAAACAACCTGACAGGTTTGCTTTCATGGAAAATAAATATGTTATATGTAGTGTGTTGGTATATGTGCTGATGTAGTTTAGGAAGTAATGCTTTGTTCTGCGTATGCGAAGCAAAACCATATGAATCCTTGAGCTGTTTTAACGTTAGTAACAGGGACCCTTAGCGAGGAGGGCGTTCATAATTATAAACTGATTATTATTATTAATAATAATAATATAATTGATAAGGTGCTGTGTTTTGTGGCTGGCAGTAATTGTGTTTATGTTTCTCTTCTGTCTGGTAGGACTGCGAGCGAAATGTCGAAACGAAAGCAGTTTCTGGATTCTGTCCATCATGAGCACGTACAAGACTTTCTGAACTTCATCAAATTACATGTGAGTCATGTTTACCTCCTGTCCGTGTCACTCAAAACATTTTAATGTCAAAACAAATTGAATCGATCATTTAAGATTACTTTAGAGTTTATACTTTCATGACTGTTACTTAACACACTTAAGTGCACATTTGTTTTTGAAGAGTTGTCTAATACTAAAACACATTGTTTTTAAATATTATTTGTGAGTTGTTCAGGATTACATAAGAACATGTTTTAAATGTACTGTATAGCAAATTTATCGTTACAAATATATTTAACTATATGACATTTTTTCAATAGAAACTGCAATAAAATGTGATTTAAGTTAGTCTTGGGGACCACTGAGATCAAGAATACAAAACAAGCTAAAGCATTGGTCTGTATTATTCAGAAGGTCGTCCTGTTCACTGCTGTTTGTGTTACAGAAGGACGGAGAGGATCCGTTTGACCTGACGGAGGTGTTGCCGGAGCTGCAGAAGAGTCAGAGGCAGGAGCTGTGGGAGAGACAGCTGAAGTTACTGCAGCACAGCCTCACTGCTCACCCTCCAGAGCGCTGGATCACTGGAGCCGAGGAGGACGCGGGTGACATGGAGGTGGAGATTTCTGAGGAACAGGTAAGACTGCTGATGGTGTGAAAGAAACTGCACAGCCTTTTAGAGAATGTGTCAAAATGACAGGTGCTTTGTTCTTGTTCCCTTCTCAGATACGGACAATGGCAGTAATAGAGGGAGTTACGATTGTTTCTACAGTCTCTGTAGACAATTTGCAGGAAAATGACAACTATGCTTCTCTTCTTGAATGTGCCCAGATGCTAAACTGTAAGTACTTATAGGCCTGGTTTCACAAACTGGGCTTAGCTTAAGCCAGGACTAGGCATTAGTTAAATTAAAATATTTAAGCAACTTTTACAAAAATGTCTTGTAAGAAAATGTCACAGGTGTGCATCTTAACAGAACAATGACACTGACATGTTTGAAGATATGTCAGAGCTAGATATCTTCATCTGAGACAGCTCAAACATGCAATTTAGTCTGGGACTAGCTTAAGCCTTGTCTGTGAAACCGGGGGATAAATCTTTAAGTATTTAGTCATTAGAAAATGTTGTGAAAGTATTGACCTTGGAATGTTTTGTTTTTTTCTTTCTTTTTAAATGTTCTCTGACTTTAAGCTTCATTGATGCTTTATCCTTTTATTTGATCAAATATTTATAAAAACAACCAATCAGCTGTACAGCTTATCATTTGCACATGTTTTTTAGTCCGTGTAAGATGACACCAAAGAAAACTCTATTCAGTACTTGCACTCTCTCTGTAAGACTCTTTCAGTGAGCTCACACCTAAAGCACGCACACAGAACCGCATCTGAAACACTGGGCAACTATAATTTGGTGTTGAGTCTTGTTATTTATAAATAGACGAAAATATACACAATTATGTCAAAGTTATGAGTATTCACATAAACACAGTCAATTCTTACTAAATATTATTTGCGGCATTGATATTTATTTGTTCTTGTTTATTTTTGACTGTTTCTCTTTTTTAGTTCAAATAAAGTTTTTATAAAGTTATTATTATGTATATTCCTCATAATATAATTGCGAATCAACAGCATTCTAAAAAGATTAGATGATTGTAGTTTGAAAATGTCTAAAAAAAACACCCACTACTCCAGCAAATAAAAAAATTCCCCCAATAAGAGTCACCAAAATGGGGTATTCCCCACCAGTTCCAAAATGAAGTTCATGCCCTGTGTGTGTGTGTATGTAAGATTTATAATAAATGTCCAATTATACTAGCACATCGGAAACGATGGGCCTATTGCCATACTTCTGTATTTTGAATACTAAAATGGAAATATAAGCATTATTCTTATATATAAACTATTATTCATCATACTTACAGGTTGTGATACAGTGGAGCTGCTGGTTTGCATAAATTCACTACTAAACCATCTTTCAAGAGCAGGGCTTTTGTGTACTGCTCTAAAGTCCCTGAGATTAGAGAAACAGGTGTTAGTAAAAGGATGTGTTTGTGGGGTGGGGTCAAATTGTTCTCGGCCAGCCAACATAGAGCATAGGTGGGAATTATGAAAATGTTTATGCCATGACGTGTAGCTGTTATGGAAATGGGATCATTTTTTAGGCTGTATAGAGTCGATTCTTTATTTTGGGACACAACAAACTTAATTTAGCAATTTTGCAGATCATTTACATTCACATACAGCTACATTACACACTGCATGAAAGGTAATATTGAAATATATAATAGGCACACTTCGAATAGAGTTGTGCAAAATATATTCTTCCATTGTTGCCTTTCACTCCAGGTATAGAGAGTGCTTTGCCACTGTCACACACACCTCTCCAGCAGGCTGTTCATTGGCTGTTTGAATGCTGGTGGAGACGGGATCTAAAAGGGAAGGAGGAGTTTGGTTGGACTGCTTTCCTTGTCTGTTTGGAGAATACTGTTACACTTGAGAAACCGGTACTAGAACCACTTATAATCATTATAAAATATAAACTGGCAGATCATTTAATATTCTATATTGTTTATAAGAAATGTTTATGCTTTTTGGGTATGTTCCCAGGTCAGTGAGCTCAGAAGGCTCTGTACTCTGCGAGAGGTGCTTCTCAGTGTGGACTTTGCATCTGAAAGAGGGCAGCAGGTCATTGATCCTCTCCTCCAGTGTTTCTTCAGGCCCTCTCATATTAAACAAGAAGAGGTATATGGGCTCATACAATTGAAACATTATTTTCTACTGTCATTGATCATTTTTGTATAACTCTCTTCATTGCTCATTTTTCAGGGGAAGCGGTTCCTTGCCTTCCTTTTTTCTTGGAACAACAGCTTCATTCGGATGATTCATGAAACCATTAAGAATCAGCTGCAGTTTTTCCCAAAGTATTTCAAACACTTATTACCTGTTGTTTTATAAAGCCTAAAGGTGCACTCGGTAACTTTGGTTATGTTAAGAGACAATATGAGGGTGAAACACCACTTGTAGTGATGTGAAACAGAAAGCCTGCTACACTCAGTACATAGATGCTAAGTGTAGCAGCCACAAGAATGGACGTTTGTTGTATAATCTGCATGTACTTTAAATGCTTAATGCTAGTAAAAAATGTCTCTTTTAATTATTTTAGCAGACAAATTACTCCGTCCAACTTGAAAAATATTCAATTAAATGGTGCTTCTCAAGCAAAAATTGCATGACGCTTTATTAGATTATCATTCACACAGAATCACAAAGCATGTATTTATTAAAACAAGCCAAGAAAGACAGTCCTGTAGTAACAGGCACTGTTAGAGTGGTCTCTGCAATCAAAGTACACTGTGATCTTGTTTTGTTTGATCTGGTATTTTTTTTCTCTCATTGTACCTACAGAACTCTCTCTGTTCATGTGGCTGAGATTTACTTCAGAGCATGGAAGAAGGCATCAGGCTCTTTCCTGGAAGAGATTGAGTCCACTTGCATCCAGGACTTAATGCAGCATGCTCTGTTGCTGCACAGAAACTCACCTGTACACAGCAAAGTCAGACAGGTCAGAGATTGTATTTCATTTTTATTGCAAGAAAGTGGATAATTAAATATGAACCTGTTTAGTAACTGGAAGTAACTTGTAGATGGTACTTGCACTACCAACTACAAGTTTAGGGCCGTTAAGGTATTTTAATGTTTTTTAAAAAAAATATATAATAAAAATCATAGTTGTGTGAAATATTGATTATAAAAATGAGAAATAAGAAGACTTACTACTTACATGGAAGATTTGAGAAAAGGATCCGATAAATTAGTGATATAAATTTTAAAACTTAGTTCTTCACTGTAAGTAAAATAGTGTCCCTGTCTCTGCATATAGATCCTTAATTGTTTCCACAAGCAGAAGTTTCGAGAAGGCGTCGATGAGATGCTGCACAGACTCTACAAACCAATTCTGTGGAAAGCATTAAAGGTAGATCAGTTGACAGTGTGTTGTTTAATTGTGCTTATACTTTAAAGATGTTCCATAAACCTAAAGGTAATGCTTTAGTGAAGTGGATTACCTAGATATGGTCATTTAGACTTCTTTTTAATCACAGGCCACCAATGCTGAGGTTCGTGCCAATGCCACACTGCTCTTCACTGAGGCTTTTCCCATCCATGACCCCAGCATGAGCAGTGAGATGGTGGACCAAGCTGTTCAGAAACAACTCGATTTACTGTTTGTATGTCATCGGCTGATTCCATCTACTGATTATCGATTTGTAATAATTACACAATATATAATTCAGAGGAATTTTAGTAAAGAATGATCTGTGTGTGTAAATAGAATGATCCGGTGTACACCCATTTTGTCTTCAGTGACCGAGGTTTCAGAAGTATTTCTTCATTATTCGAAAATAAAAAATGTTTTTGATGAAGAATTTTAAGCACTGAACCAAGCCAACCAGCTATAAGATGATTCACAGTATTGCTAAATTTGAATTAAAACAAAAAACTATTTGTTTGCAGAATCATCATTGGTAATCATGTATTCAATTCTTTATAAGTTAGTTCCCCTATGGTTAAAATGATTGGGATTTTTACGTTGTTGAAACTGACTTTTCTACTCAGTAGCAGTCAACAAAAGACCGTAGCTTTAACGACCTTTTCTGTCTCTATAGGCTCTCCTTGATGACCCTCAGCCCCTCGTGCGCTCTTCTGCAGTGCTGGGTGTATGTTCTGCCCTGGCTCATTGCTGGGAGGTCATCCCTTCCACGGTCATCACTGACCTTCTGGAGAAGCTCATCCTGCAGCTGGCTAATGACACAAGCTCTCCAGATGTCCGCTGTTCTGTCTTCATGGTAAAAGCCTGACCGTGTATCCATCACTTGAGAAAAGTGCAGTGTGATCAGAGAGAGATTTGGAGCAATTGCTTAACATCTTTCCAGTTTTGCAGTGGAAAGCAATTGAAAGCAAGTTACAGCTCCAAAAAGGACACTTGTCTTTTGCTGCGATTTCAGCTCGATTTTGTCATTTGTCAAGAGCTCCATAATGTAAAACAATTTTTAGAGGGAATGCAATGTACCCAGTCATTAATTAAAAGTTCATAGTTTAGCATATTCATTTTAAATGAATATGTTTACAGTTCACTTGAAATGCTTTATCAACATCAGTCTTGTTCAAGCCTGTTTGTTTGCTCTGCAGTGCATGTCAGTAATTCTGGATAACAGTTTAAGTCATCCACTCATGGAAAAACTGTTGCCTGCTCTGAAGAGTAGCCTCCATGATAGCTCTGAAAAGGTCCGTGTTGCCTTTGTGGGCATGCTCCTCAAGATCAAGGCTGTACGGGCAGCCAAGGTAAGAAAAACATATGACGTAAAATAAATGTTTATTTATGCTGTTCATATATATGCCCTTTTGTTGATTTCGATTGCTTCCATTGTCCTTGTTTGTAAGATGCAATTAGATAAAAGCATCTGCTAAATGACTAAATGTGAATGTAAAATAACAGATTGACATTGTTTAAAATTTGTTCTATTACCAAATATTCTGTCTTTTGACTTAAAATGTTAATACAAAGTATTAGTGTGCTAATTTTTTTGCCTATTTTGTTCCCACTTTGCCATGCTACAGTTTTGGAAAGTTTGTTCCATGGAGCACCTGCTGGCTCGATTGGAAATGGACTCGCCTCCCGTTTCCAAGCGAATCGTCAATCTCCTGTTCAATTCATTCTTTCCAGTCAACCAATTGGAGACTGTCTGGTGCGAGCGATGCGTCACCCTGATTCAGACAAACCCTGGGGCGGCTCGAAAGTTTTATCAACACGCTTATCTTTACACGGCTCCTGCTAATATAGGTGAGATTGTTTTGGAAACCCCAGTAAGCTTTCTTAAATATGAATTCTGTTTTGTATATTGTGTGTTGTGTTACAAGGGTTTAGTTTTGACATTTGGAAGTACAGTATGTGTCATTCTCAGAAATGTCAACTTAAACTTACAGTGCTTTCTCTTTGTAGTCAAGCTGATGCTGGTGATCCGAAAGTGCCTGAATGTGTGTATTCAAAATGCAGGAGATGATGAATTTGCATCTAGCAATAAAGAAAACAGCACGGTGAGACTTGATGTACACAATTGTTTACAAGTTTGGGGTCAGTAAGATTTATTTTGTTAGTTTTTAAAAAAAGTATTTTATGTTTATCAAAAATACAGTCAAAGTTATAATATTGTAAAATATTACAGATCAAAATGTTTTTTTCCATTGTAATATTCATTTTTATCTTTTAATATAAATTAATTTTAAAATGTTTTTTTTCCTCTGTGATGGTTTTCAGCAGTCATTACTTTGGTCTTCAGTGTCACATGATCATTGGTTTGATTTGTTTCTAAAGAAACATTCCTTCTCATTGAAGTTATGATGTTTTCCTGCTTTTTTTCTAATATGTTTCTTTTAAGAATAGAAAGTTTAAAAGAACTTAATTTATTTGAAACAAAAATGTTTTGTAACAATGTAAACTTTACTGTTGCTTTTATTCAAATGCATGCATCCTTGTAGTAAAAAAAAAAACGTAATAACTAAACCATACCTGCTGACATAAAGTCAAAAAATGAAAATATAATAAAAAATAACAATGTTTCTTATGTTTGTCATTGTAATTAGATTTTGGAGGATGTGCTCTCAGTGAAGGACACTGCCTCCATGGCCAGCCTGCTGGAGATCCTTGTAATTCTGTGGAAAAGTGTTCAGAAATCTCTCATGTCAAACCAAGAGGCCTTAAAGTACACCACATCAAAGTTTGCATCAGTTCTGCCCCAGTATCTTAAATTTTTTCAGGTAAGAGGCCCATTCACACAGAGAATCATAGAGCGATTTTAAAAAGCAAAGCTGGACACTGTAACCACACCCTTAAAGCTGATGCAATATGGTTGCAACATGACGCAGTTTTGTGCATATGTGTGTGTGTGCAGGAGGAACGGTGTAAAGCCCCTCTCATTCTTCTAGCCTCCCTACTCCCTGCCTCTTCCGTTCCAGCTCTGAGGTTAGTAGGACTCCTCCCTTCAAATACCCCTCAGTGAAGCTCACATTGTTAAATGCCCCATTTTAAGGCAGTAGTGCAGCTAAGAATAAAGAAGCGAAAACAAACCTTGACATGAGGCAAATCTGAATTGTCATTTTTTTGGGGGAGCTATTCCTGCAAAGGACAGTTCAATGAAGGAAAAAACATTGCAAATTCATCTTTCCTGTTGAGTGTCTATCACAGTCCACATGGTGTCTCAGCCATCTCCCCAGAACAGCAGGTTGGCTCAAAAGCGAAATGCCAATTCTGATTCCTATTTGATCCAAAGGCGTCTTTTAATGCTTGTGGGATTGAGTGTGTTTTGAAGGCTTTAGAGTCATCCGTAGGGCTGTCTGGGTGCACTGCTTGACTGTGTGTTCCTCTCTGCAGGAGTAAAGTGATGTCTCACTTGAGGAGTTTGAAAGTGGGCACTGCTGTGACAGCATACAGTCAGTCGTTGGAGTGTCTCTGTAGCTGGGGGCAGATCAGCCACATTGTGGAGCTGATAGAGAACTGGCTTGAGGAGGCTGTACCTGTAAGAGTGGTAACTGTGCTGTAAATTGTAGGGGTTATTAAGTGTTTAAGGTGTTTTCATATCTTTTTCATATCAGTTTTCATATTTTCACTCTCTTGTCAGCAAGGTGATGAAGACGCATCTGGTAAAGTGCATTTTGATGGTCTGGAGGAGTCGAAACCAGATCTGGGCCTGGACTTCCTGGATTATGTACTCCTGCACCCTAAAACCCGAGACTGTCTGTTCACGATGCCACTGGATCAGATCAGACCACTCCACGAGGCCCTTGACAAATGGAAGGTACAAAGGTTTGATCATTGCTGTTACAGAGAACTGGTGCAAACATACTCTTTACGTGATATTATTATTATTATTACGAAGTCAATATGGTAATTGCAGGTTTTCACAAGTCTTGCTTTATAGATACTGCTGCACTGAACTATTCAGCTAAATGACATGTTGTTATTGTATTAGTCAAAGATCTCTAATGAGCTTATATAATAGGGTTGTTCTGTTAGACAGTGTTGTATATCGACAATAGTCAGAGATATCACTGCTGTGGCTTGTACCTTTGGCAATATCAAGATTATTATTATTGGCAAAATGTATGTGTGTTTTTAGTGTTGGCCATTATAATCAATCACATATAAACAACATATTATCAACCGATTTATATCTTTACTGATTCAAACAATAAAGTGTATAAACTCATGCTAGACTGAAGTTCTAGTAACTGAGGATCTATAAACATTGTAAATAGTAATGTTTTTATTAAATTATGTTAAATACAAATTCAGTAACATTAAAAATATTTTATGACATGACATCCATATGTTACTTGATTAAAGTCCTTGACTATGCAGTGTTTAGCTGTTCCCATACATTTCCATGATAATATAATTTTTCAGCGATCTCACAGGCTGAGAATGAAACTATGGAGCATATCGCCCAACACTACTACAGAATTCTTTTGTTCAAGGGAGGTCGTATTTACTGAAGTCTTCAGATATAACATTTTTTCTGCCTTTATGATCTAGAAAAGTTTTAAAAGTTTTGAGGTCTTTTTATGCTTAGTTCGGAACTTTATTTGTACCATTATTTTAGAGTTATTGTCATTTTCTTATTTGTATATGTGTGCAGTCTCTGTTGTTTTCCTCTCTGAGTGGAGCAGAGGTCAGTGTGGCAGTCACTGAGACAGCGCTGAGAGCTTTTATCTTTCATGGCCGACTCTGTATCCATCTTCAACACAAAGTGAGTGTACTGAAGTAACCCTTCTGCATTTTCTCTTTGAGTCCTTCACACTCCAAACAAAGCTAACATCTGTTGAACACGCTCCCAAAAGAGAGGTACTTTAGCTACACATTCTCAAGCACTGAGGTGACATGACACAATTCATTTCCACGTTTAAAGTTGGTCTCAACATCTCAAGAGCATATTTGAGTATTGATGTCTTCCGGCGGTCTTATGCTGAACTCTGCAGATGGTTTTCATTGGACATGACTTGGATTTTGTTAACTACAGTCAAGCAGCAGTTACTTGAATGGCCTGTAAGATCACTTTAGATTGTACAAATAAAAGTCATAATCAGCTGCTCTTTCTGATCCCACAGTACCCAAAGGAGCGAGAGTTCCTCAGATCCCTGGAGCATTCTGTGTCATGGGTAGAGAAAAGAGTCCTTCCTTTCCTGGCCAGCTCCAGCAGTGAGCAACAATTGTCCTTAAGCAGTAAGACAGTAGAAGTGAGTGGCATGATCAGTCCGAAAGCATTTTTTTTGTCTTGTAATTAGTCTTTTATATAACATTATTGTATTAAAAATAGTGTTTTCCTTGTTGAAATGAAGACATAAAGCCTAATGCTAAAACTAATCCATTGCTTCACAATAAACTCTGCAGACACACATGATTTTGCATTATAGGAATATCCTTTGTTTCCTTTTTCTGTTTCATTGTCAGAGTTGTTTATCAGTGTGCAAGGATGTGCTGCGGGTTTCTATAGGAGACAGTGATTTCAGAGACCACTTACTGCAGCATGTTGCTTCTGTCCTGCAGACAGGTGAATATATCTTAAGATTTATTATATTATAAACTGGCAGATTTCTGGGTTTAGTCATGATATAATAATATGTTTGACCACCTTCCTACAAAAGTTTACAAGAGAGTGCTACACCAGCTAGAACTAAAAGCCTGTGTTTATGCCAAAACCCAGAAGCCTCATTCATCATGAGTTCATCATGAGATTGATTTTTTTTTTTTTTTTTTTATCTTAGGATTTTTTTTATTCTTTTAAAGTCTGGTGAACATAACTGGATGATTTTTGGATGTTTTTCTTGTATGGCGTATACTGCAGACACCTGAAATATTCATTTTATGAACATGTTTTAAAAACTAACGTAACTGCTTTGCAATTTACGCTTCTAATATAAATGTATATTTACCACATTTATATTTAGCAGATTATTGTCAATTTATATTTACTACAGACCTTGTTTTATTCTTAAATGGAAAACCATGTTGTTTAAACCTATAGGAAAATCTTGAGGGACCCTATGGCGAAGTAGTCTCATTTCGAATTAGTTAGGTTTTGATGTCTCAGCTGCAGAAATGTAGAGCATAATGCTGTTACAACACTTGATGTGTTCATTTAGAGAAAGGATACATATGCATCCCTTCTGTGCTCGCTCTGCTTACTGAGGTGGCACAGGGCTGCCTTTCTCATAAGCCTGAGGAAGATCAGGAAGATCAGCTATCCCTCACTATCCGCATTTTGACCAACATCTTCCAGAAAGTCGTGGAGATCATAGCACATAGACTGCGTAAAGACAAGGAAGAGGGGCAGGAGGTGAGGTGTTATGACCTTTCTCAAATACACTTTCCATTTCTGGATGTTTCTGAATGTATTTGATAAACGTGTGTGTGCATATGTACATATTTAAGCTCAATTTGACTGACATGTCTACCTGGCATTGTATTCTGACACTTTTAACTGTTTTTTTTAGTTGTGTTGCTCTTCTGAAGAAGCTCTCTATGAATTCTTGCTGGTGACTAAGTTTGCAAGTGAGAGGTCAGAGTTCATCACAGGAGTCTTCTCATCACTCTGTGCAGCAGTTATTATTGATATCAGCCGCACCTTGCAGAAGGTAAATTAGCTAATTGTTTTTGGTTTCTTGTGCCATTGAATGTTTGTGTGGCATTTCTCCTTTGTCTTTTTAATTAAAAGCTTTATTGAGCTCAAAGCATTTCTTTTTACTTAGATGTCAACTTTAATTAATTGAAATAAGAAATATTTAGTTTTGGAGACAGATGTTTTTGATGTTCATGTAGATCTCTCATGTGGAAGAGGTGTTGACTCCAGAGATGGCTGATGACCTTCCACCTCTCTCAAACACCATACTCCAAGTAATGCTCAGATCCCCTGCTGTTACCAGGTAGCATTAAACACCAGCTAGAACTAAAAGCCTGTGTTTATGCTTAAATTGAACAATTCTAATCATTTTCTGGTATATTCTAGCTTTTTTCTATCTGAAATGAGCTCCTCCATAGAGTCAGAGGCCATAGATAGTATCACACAGTGGGCAGCAGTTACACACATTCTGACCATCATCAAACAATGTGAGTTTTTGTTACTAATTTTTAGTTGCTGTCAAGGCCCATTCACACCAATAAAGATAAAATTAGCATCTGCACCAACAGACCATGTTTACTGTATACAGTATGCACACTGCAAATATGTCATCTGCCACTTAAAATGCTCAAACTCTGGCTATCATTCATCAAATGAACAAAATATAAAATGATTCCAATCACATGGTTCCTCTGTGCTGTTCTCATTTTAATTTTGGTGTGGCATTATAGTTGTTATTACCGTTGGTGTGAATGGACCTATTTGGTTCCATCACCTGAATGCTTGATTGTAAGAATTTGTTAACTTTATAGAAAATTAGTCTATCGAACACATACTCAAAGCTTTCATTTCACTGAGCTTAAGTCCAGTAGAGTGTGGATTGAAGTAATTTGAGTGATATGAAGTGAAAAGTGAGACTGACATATAAAATCCTCAGAATACATGATTGTTTTTACCCTTCTGCTCTGTTCATTACAGATGATGCATTTATTGTGGAGTTGAAAGAAATTGCTTTGTCTGTACGCAGACAGATACAGAACTATTACAACATCACTGCTGAAAACTATGACATTATACAGAGGTAAAAGATTAAGATGTCGTTGTGAAAGCAAGTTACTGAGTCTTATATATAATAATACCTGTACAATTGTTAATGTTGTTTTTCTCTCTCTCAATCTTAGGACCATCTACGAATCCATTGTCAGGATGCTTAATGATATCCTAAATCAATGCCAACAACCAAACTAGTTTTGAGCTTCTGCATACTCCCAGAAAATCCATTATTTCTTATTTTGTTCTCTCAGCTGTATACTTTTTTTTTTTTTTTTGTCTCTACATACAAGAACATTCCCTTTATAAACAAAACTTTCATAAAACATTGGTTCATTGGAATCACTGTTCATTTCCTTTTGTACAGTTTCAAATGCAACAGTGTTTCCTTTGCATATAAATGCAGGTTATAATCTTTGCAATTCTATTTTATTCTCCCAATTTTATGACATTTCAGTGAATCTGGTTCACAACTCTTCTGTTTAAGGTGCATTTGATTAAACGTGTCCTTTCTATTTATCTTTTCTGCTTTATACTTTGTGTTTTTATACTTTATTAAACCATAGAAATTTACAGACAAGTAATTGCTAAATGTACTATGAGAATTGAATATATGGTTAAATATTTTTCCAGTGTCAAAGTCTAAAATCATGGCGTGAAATAAAGAAATAAAACACATGAGATTCAGAATGATTTTGAAGCTGTTGCTTAATTTAGCCTAATTTTTTGGGTGATTTGTGTTGTGATTTTTGTTTGTCTTTTAGATGTTAGCTTTTTTTTCACTTAACCCTGGCAACACTTTCCCATTAATGCCCAATTAAATCTCTGACTCTACTTATAATGAATCTTTTCATAACTTAAAGTGAAGTGAGCCCATAGCCGTTTAGACTTCACAATCGGTCAATGGTGTAAGTTTCAATCTCTGTTTTCAAGGGTATTGTTGAGGTGGTTCGACAAGCTTAATTATAGTCTAATTTGTTTTATTTTTTCTAATTTTATCATACCAGCGTTTTGGTAGGGGGCACAACGTTAGAGTTTAGATAACCCTCAACCGCGTCTTTCAGACACATGAAACGCACACATAAACTAAATATTCGAAAAACACATACAGCAAGGGGGTGGGATAAACTTGTATAAATATATATAAATATGTTTAAGAAAACTTTAAAATGTTGATCGCTTTGTTATTATGTAAACAAAAAAATTCATACATTTGAACCAAAACTAAAGGATTTATTTATACATTTCTAATGCACTATTTTATTTGAGGGGATGTTAGTGAAACCAAATAAAAAGTTTGAGTACAAAGAAAAACTAGGCTCAATATTATCAATTATAAAATCTTTCTAAAGTGTTGAAACACACGTGGAGAGAGCGCACGTAGCTCGTGACGTCATCGGCCGAGGCGGGGCGCTGACCGTGGTGCTGAACGCGCCTCTAGCCTCTCAGAGTTGAGTACAGGACACTGGGTACCAGAGCTTCACTCACCTCACTATCCTCTATCTCAGTCGCCTCTGACCTACTTCCTCTCTAATCACATCACCCCTGAAACGCGAGAGCCGCTATGCAGAATTAACGAAAGCTGTTTGGGCTCGACGAGAGGATGGCTTGTGTGCGCGCGCTGCTCCTCGCCTTGCTGTCTGTCCACGCGCTCGCCGTTACATCCGCGGACAGGAGATTCGGTAAGTTAGTTCAACACGACGCCCCAGCAAGTGTGTGATGTTTGTTCTTACCTGTCGAAATAAGCCAATAACAATTTGTGCTTTCCTGGAGTGCAACAAAGAGGTTAATCACAACAGCGGGTTGGCGCGCAGAGCTTGATGTTTTTTATGGCAAATTAGTGGTTCGTTCATAAATGTGTCCACTTAAAGTCGTTCAACCATAAGTTAAGTGAGGTTTTACAGCCCATTAGTGATTTGATTCTAGGTCGCATGTACCTGAATCAACATCCTTGTTGCTCCTGGAGCAATTTCCCCATCAACCAATCAGATTTCAGGGATCATACACAATCAATTTATCATTAATTTATACACTCTTCAAAAATAAAGGGTTTATGGTAGTACTTTAAGGGTACATACTACTATTCAAAGGTACCAATGTGCACCTACTACTGCATGTTTCTTTTTTAAGGGTGTATTTACACCTGTCTTGTCAACATCGCGTTCGGTCCAGACCAAAGCAAGTGCTGGACCTAAGTTACTGTCCCAGTGATGAGCTGAAGGTACAGTTTTTGTACATTTCAGTGTGTTTTAGTGTAGATAGTGATAGCTGGAGCTGTGGTAGCATTGTAGTTCCAAGAACATTAAAATCTGCTGATCCAGTAGCATGTTCTGGTCCTCAATAGGAAAAAGGGTTCATATCTGTGTTTTAAGAGAGTTACCTCGGAGCCTTGTTTCCTTGAGCATGCAGAGCGCATAGGGTTGCTAGACAAATGGGAGAATGGGAGTTCTAGTGCTCCTCACTGACAGTGGATTACATAATCGCGTTACGGTTCGTTAAAGCATCTTGGCAGGCTTCATCTTTCAAAGGCACAGGCCGAGAGCGAGAGCCAGCCTCAGCTGGGAAGGACCGGGCTCGAGCTGTAAACACGCTTCATGAACCAGTGCGTTCACACATGGATAGTGAGGGAGCTTTGATCATTGAGGACATGAATGACTGCAAACTTTATTAAAGACTGGAGCCTTCAAAGACTGGTTGGTTTCTCTGTGACATTTCCAACATATGTCATGTGCATCAATATCTTGTTCTAGGTCAGCACTGTGGCGTAGCGGGTAGTGCATGGGCTCAGGGGAATGCAGGTTTGAATCTGGCTTTCCCAGTCTCTCTTTCTCACCAGCAGTATTTATGGACTTATTCACTTGATCATGTGGATATGTTTTAGTTATTTTGTGAGCACTTTAAATATTCTGTCAGGGCTGATTTATATTGCATTCGTTACTCTGAGAGTTTAACTTATTGTTTGCAATCTAAAAGCCAAATCACTCTAGGCTTGTAATGCTGCTACTGAAGCTTTTTCTAGAATGCACAATGTGTTACTAAATGATTTCCAAACACTCAGCTGGGTTTGCTCAGGATCATTGTTGTTAAGTAAGCTGTGGTCGGTGAACAATGCATCATGGGAAGGGTGTTTAGAAGCAGGCAATCTCTGTGGCTGGCATATAAGTTTGGCAAAGGCTGGGATGAGCAAGTTCTGTGAAGCCCTGATGAATAGAGCAGTTAAGCATCTCCAAATAGTCTGTTGGAGCTTGGAGGCTTATATATCACTGCATTCAGACTGATTCTGGATCTCCAACTTTCTCCATTTCTTTTTTTCTCAGTTTTTTGATCATTCTATATGAAATTATCTGGTGACACCCTAAAGCCTGATGAAGTCTGTATTTTAAGTGAATCTTAGGAAATTCTTAATTCACTATAATGCATGCAGAATTGCGTAATGCAGTATTAAAGGCTAAAACATAAATAAAAAAGTTTTTAAAAATAATTAATTAAGAACTAAAATATACAGTAAGTGTATACTAGTTTGGAACATTATTTAAATCATACTCTTAGTGTGCAATGCTGGATTTTGGACCGGAAATAGAGATTCCAGAGACAGAAATGGAGTGAGTCAGACTTGTGTCAGTCCTGTGAGAGATGCAAATAGTCAGAGGATCTGAATTTTTTATTCTTAGGGTTCTGTTATAGTTTATAGTGATTGTTGAATTCACAGTGATGTTTATGTACACACACAGAAGCACATTGTTATTTTTAATAAGTCCCTTTGTTTCTTATGCCATCTAATGAACATGATATGAATATGGTAATTCCCTGCTTCCTCTTCAGCAGCTACAAGAACTTCCTGTGAGGAGATGGGCAGCGTGGGAGATGCTGCTCATCTCAAATATACAGGAATCAGCAGCGATTCAGACTGAGCTATTGTAACAGTACAGATTATTTATGGCTCCCTTAGAATCTCTGATGCTTCCTGTACATTTGAGGCGAACAATATCACCCACGCCTGACACACCTAGATCAAGATGACAGAAGAGCTGGGGTTTTCAAATAGAAATGACCGGCAGTATTCTTCTCCAAGTACAGGAATATTCTGGTTCCGTAGTTGTGCTCAATTGGTAGCATGTTTGGTAACATTTTTTTTTTTACTTGTACCTCTGTTTTTTTAATAGATAAAATCTTGGGTATTGTGAGTCACTTGAATTGGGTTTGAATGGAGCCAGTTTTCAACATTTCAGTACTCACCATATCATTAGTGAAGGCACAAAACATAAACAGTATGTTTTTCATGATTGCATGCATTCATGATTTCTACAATAAAATACTGTTGAATGTACAGTTTTAAAGTAAAAATACAGTTACTTTAAAGTAAAAAATAACAAGTCACCCTAAAATAATTTGCAATAAAAAGGTAAATGAAGTAGTTTAGAATTCCCTTTGATGCTTCAAAAATTTAATTAAAATTTTTTAACATCAAATATGTTTTCTGCTCTTTTTTTCTTATCAGTTCATGTACATTCGAGTTTTATGTTATGTTTTATGTGGGTAAATGAATTTCTATTATGTTACATTAATGTCCTGTGTTTCATGGTGTTTTGTTTTTGTCTGTATGACACTGTGGACATTTGTTTTCTTTTTTAAGTGCCCTTAATTTGTTGCTTAATTTGTTGCTAAATTATTTCTGTATGATCAATTTCGCTCAACTCAAGGAGTATTGTTCACACTTTATTTTAAAGTTTTTTTTAACTCTGATTTGCAGGAAGGGAGGGATGTTTGTGTTTAGCATGTTCCAACTGCATCTTTAACTATGATTTTTGCCTCAACTCCTAATTTGCTGCTTATTAGTATTTCCTTGATTTGGCCAACCACGTCATGTTTCTCAATCAACATCTTTTGTTGTTCTTCAGTTAATATTACTGTCACATTACTTTCAAAAAATACAGACTTAACCCAATCCCTACCCCAAACCCTACCCATAATTTTTTGATTGGTTGATTGAAATGTTGTTCCAGGTTTAACAAATATGTTGCTCCAGGAACACTATTAAGTACTATTAAACAGCCAATATGTTAATAATAGGAATGCATATAAGTTAAAAGTGAGAACTGTTCACTATAGATGCTGTTATCAGACACACTTGCCTGGCCTGAAGTTAATTTCCGGTCTGTTTGGTTTAGCGATGTGGTTAGTGCAGCCAGCTACAAACGCAGATAATGATGTGTAGTGACGTTGTGCTGTGGGATGTGTTTCCCATACGTTTATTTATTGTCATTTTCATTTCATCCTGCATTTAAGGCAGCATTTGTAACCTCAGAGCTACTTTGTCTATAGCTGTTACCGGGGAAACCTCCATTTCTCATGCTCCATTTTTCAAGCACCTCCTGCTGGCAGAGATTGAGTTTGCATTTCTAATAAAACTGTCAGATGTAGGCAGCGAACATATTTTGTTTGTTATCAAAAAAACTAAAATCTACTCTAGAAGGACTTAGCTGTATTGATTCTATTGGGATGTCTACTGGAAGTTAAGTTAGGGCCACAAAATGCAAAAGCACTGCATTTCAGTAATATTTAGATTCAAATTATTATAAATCACACTATTGACTGAAAAGGTGTGAGTTTTCTAAATTTGACAGTGAGTATTATTGCTACTTAGAGATCTGTATCAAATCCATATCAGAAGCTATTTTGTATTGCAATTTAAAAAAAAGAATCCAGGTAAAAATAGTGTTCCAAAAAAGAAAGAAAGTTGAAAACAGCATGAGTAAATGAGCAATATCATTAGGTATGCCTATTTTTGTTGGCTGTTTCTCAATGAAACTATCATAAGAGCCTCGTGAAGCTCTGAGTGTCACTGCTAATCGTCTCAGTGTGAAATCTGATTTGTTTCTGAAGCACTGCCTGGGCTGAATGTGTCTGTCATTCCTGTCCTGTTTTTGCTAGATGAGCTTTTGTATCTGCGTGTGGTCTTGTCATCTGTCTTTGTTGGAGTGTGAGATGGTGAGAAAGTCCTCCTTTCTGCTTATGTGTGCAGACACAAGCTGTTATCTGTGAGTGTATCCCAGCATCCTTTTAGCACCCTGCAGTGTCTGGCATTCTGGCACACGCAGGTAACGCATTGCAATTATAACACACTAAGTAGTATATGTGTGTTAGAGTGTCTACTTCTCTCATATATCATCTGTGGCGTAATTATCCATTTTACTGATTGTGTAAATAATCAGTGACTTTTTAAATCTTGGCAAATTACTCAAATCTCATCCATCATGTGATGCCATCACCCCACATGCTGTTATTTCAGGCATGTACTCTGTGTAACCAGACCCTTTCAACTGCCAAAGAGTCTTTACATTATACACAGTTGAGATAGATGGCATTTTGAACTCTTTTGTAAATGTGTGTGTGTATGTATCACATAAACTGCTGAAATCAAACTCTTCAAACTTGTCCTTCATACGGCTTCATTTCGCAAAAACTAAATATGTCACTTACCATGTCTAAGGTCCATTATAATCACTTTAGCCTAGACTAGCATTTCTCAACCATAAAATAACAAAGACTGCAACAGTAAGCGGAGGCTGAACCAACTCCATATTAATCTCTTACTTTCATTAAGCTATGCGTATATCTGTGGGTTGTTGTTGATGAGGAGAGTTCATGAGGATCACGAGGCCATTGCATTCCTAACTGCTACAGAATCGTGTTATTGGTTATAATGCACTTTAACACTTTAAACATGCTTTAAAAAATGGGGCAGATTTTACAATTGAATGCCGCAATAGACTAATAGAATTAAGTTATCATGTTATTTATTTCTGCATGGGTATTTTTGTCCAATTTAGTGGTATTTTTCTTCCATGTCCTTGTGGCCAGGGGAAGTCTAGCCTTACAAACGCTACGCCAATGACTGCAATCATGTATTCATTTTTGAGAAGACCAAATAATAATACTTGAAGAACTGGCCACAAAACAATATTGGTTGATTGTAGACCCTAGTCATAGTAGGGCCATATTTTTTTTTTTAAAAGGAATGAAAACAAGGCTGTGAGGGATAGAAGTTAAGTAACACACAGTTTGTTCAACTGATGAAACAAAAAAAAACTTTAAAGATTACAAATCTGTCCCTCACATTGTTTTCATCCATTTTAATCCTGCCTAAAGTGTATTAATCCTAATATTGGGGATTCTCTCAAATGTCTGTGGTTAAAATGAGTTCACACAACCTCTTATTAAGATTAGTAGCCCAGTGCAGATTTTCACATTTGAAAGGGCATTAAGAAAAGGTCAAATCATAACTGATGGCAATGTCTAGTGTTTACAGTCAGGAAGCACATCCATATGTTCAGTTTATTAATGGAGAAACTCCCTGTGGACAGCAGGTGAACAGACTGTGGTGTATTTTCAGTCTCCTTGTATTCCTAGAGATCAAACAAAACTGTGTAATGATGTGAATAAGTGTTATGTAAATTCTTGAATTATTTCCTTAATGACCTAGATGTGGATGTGTTTTTCACAATCCTTTCTTAGCAGATCTTGTATTAACTATTGACCTACGTACAACTGCAAGCAATGCACCAGATGGAATTTCACACATTAGGCTGAGATATTTTGTATTCAGTCCAAAAGTTTCCTGAGCTTTCATAG
This sequence comes from Enteromius afrohamiltoni, assembly GCA_034779775.1. Lineage (NCBI taxonomy): Eukaryota > Metazoa > Chordata > Actinopteri > Cypriniformes > Cyprinidae > Enteromius > Enteromius afrohamiltoni. The sequence goes on from JAUYWG010000040.1 coordinate 15,507,280, forward strand.
AGTGTCATATAGTATTTTTTGCAGTTCAACTCAACGTACATATATTTGTAGGAAAGTTATAAAAAACCACTAGCACAAATCTGTGTCTCATGCATCACAGGCCAATGCTCAAGTAGACAACTTTCTCAAATTTATGCATTTTATTTCATTTCTCATCCAGGCCAGCTGGTAACTTTTGTATTTTTCATCAAATTTAAATTAATCAAATTTCTTCATTGAAGAACGTTATGTACATGTTTTCAGTAGCAAGAGAGACCCTTTTCTACACAATGGCTCGGTAGCTGGACTTTTTCACTCCTCAGTGACAGTGACTGGAATACTTTGGATAAGGACATTAGTTATTAATTTAGACCACTCTGGACACATATATATATTTATGTAGGGAGAATCTTGAGTAATATTTGGGGTTCAGTACAAGTAAACAACACTTGTGCCATAATATTAATAAACAAAACCAACAAGCGAAAAAAATGTTATTGAACCATGCATATAGACCAACTGGCAAGATATTGCGATTGATTAAATCCTTTCCTTCTTCTCTCGCATACAAACCGGTCCTGATACCCTCTCACTTCTATCTGACAGTTAGTTTTGGTATTCGAGCAGAGCGAGTGGTCTCATGTGTCCTTAATGATCAGCACTCATGTCTGAGCATGTGAATTGACTTGACTAATTAGAATAGTAGCTCTCGCTCTCACACATTCCCTTCGTTGAGTGTCACTCATCTCTGTTTCATCTTTCCCTTGGCTTTTGACGGTCTGTTATGTGAGTTCTTGAGTCCACAGGCATTTTGTCTCCCTAGAGAAATAGCTCTGGGTTACTCCAGAATGAGAAGAAAATCTCTCTCCCTGTCTGTTGTCTTCTATTAGCCATTTTCTCTTTCTCTCTCTCCCTCTCTCTCTCTCTTGTGAATACATCTAAATCATGCAGCAGGACAGACGGAAAGGTCACACTGCCTATTCCTGACTCCCATAGTCCCACCATGTCTCTCACATCTTTAATTCATACTGATAGGTTGATGCCAGGAGCCCCCTAGTGGGTAATTGCTTTTAGCTGGACCCACCTGACAGGGTCTTTCCTTCACCTGACATGTGGATCAAAAACATTTAAAGATTTATTTAGAGTCTAGATTGAATGAAGGAATGCATTAATTGTTTAAAAATAGTGGCATTTGAGGATAAGTCTAAGTTTTTCAGATTTCACACCCATCCAAAAAAAAGGCGGTGCTCTGCATAATTTGGGCAGTCGTGGCCTAATGGATAGAGAGTCGGACCTGTAACCCAAAGGTCGTGGGTTCGAGTCCCAGGTCCGGCAGG
>JAUYWG010000040.1:15520940-15547377 GCA_034779775.1 Enteromius afrohamiltoni
AGTAGTCCGGGCGGAAACTAAAACTCGGGGGATGGTTCCCGCTGCCGACGGTCGGAGAGCGCCACAGAAGCGCTGTCAGTGACAACATCTCTCTTCCTCTTTTGTCATTTAGCAAATTATCCATCTGTTATTATTTTTTATATCTCAATCAACTGACACTTTTTTTCTTTCACAAATGTTCTGTGCCTTCCTCTTCCTCTCCTTTTCCATATAACCTATTTTAATTTTAACTATCAAAAAAATGACATTATTATTATGTATAATAATAAAATAAGACATAAATAGAAAAAAAAAACATTTGTAAAAATGTGCAAATCTTTATCTTGATTCTGCCATTTTTCTTGCAATTGTTTTGCAAGTTTAAATCTCACAATTCTGATTTTCAAAATTTAGATTTGCAAGGTTTAACTTACATTTATTTCTAAATAACTTTTTTGAGTTGTGAATCAAAATTAAGACTTTCTCTGCAATTCTGACTTTATAACTCACAATTGTAAGATTGTATATTTTATGTCATATTCACGGGTATATTCCTGCCTTTGTTGGGAAAGGACAGTAGAGTGCTGGCAGTAAACCACTGGCTGGAGTGGGGCAGGATCAGCAAAGGACCTCAAGACAGGAATCGAACAGGGGTCGCTGTATATGAGCGCATTAACCACTAGGCTATTGGCATCAAAAGTTTGTGTCTTTTTTACATACAATTCTAAAGTTTCAATCATGCAATTCTGGAAAAAAGTCACAATTGTCAGATGTGAGCTTAAAAATGTTAGAAAAAAGTCAGAACTGCGAGATAAAAAAAGGTTGTTTTATATATTTTACTCAGTGGTGGAAATGAGTCTCTACACTGGGATTAAGTGTATTAAGTAAATCCTATTAAGTGGGGGGATTTTTCTTCATGTTACGTCATTACAAGAGTAGGTGGCATCAAGTGGCTGTCAGTTTATGATACATTCACCAATTACATTTTTTACCCATCCCATTCATTGAGTGAATCATTGAGTAATGAAAGGAGTGAGTTAATTAGTCTTTTACGTATTCATTCAGCAATAGGCTCACCTAGCTTCACAACTGTGTCTTGCCCAGAAATGCAAAATTGTAAATTAAATACAAATATACTGGCGATAATGGTCCTAAAATGTAAATTACTTCATACTACAAAGAGTATGTATTATAAATAAGTATATTTCAAAGCTTGTTTTCTACTCAAATTAGAATTCCTACTAACTAGAAGTTTGTCTTAAATGGCTACTTTTCCTCTTTCTCGGATTGCATGTCAGATATTGATCAGCAGAAGGTTGATGAGCTGTACAAACCAATTTTATGAATTAATTCATCTATTTCAGTGACTATTCCAATCCAATGATGCAGATATTTCCCCCCCCACAGGTTGTCTGTTTGAAAATGAGGTATGTGAGTCGTATGAAGTCTGCAACAACGGTGAGTCATTAAAAGACTACATTTTGCACTTTCACCCTTAAAACAAAAATGGTTCTCATTAAAACTGCAATAAGTGAATTCTCTTCCAAGCTGTCACTCTGCTACCCAATGTGTGACTGACTGTCTTATATCTTATGGCTGTAAATGATCTTGTGTTAGGATTCATGTTCTAGGGACTTTTTTTCTTTTTTTAATCAAACTGACAGTTTATTTTTAAAAAGTCTGCACAAAATATAAATATTGCAAAAATATAGATTGTGATGGAAGTAAAAGCTGTGTGTATTTAGTGAGAAATCAAGTGTTTGGTTAATATGAAGGTTTATTTATTTACAGTGTTTATGTAACGCCCCCGCACTGTGTTTGTTGTCATTTCCCCATGTGCTCTCTGTGACCTAGTTTCTGTCTTAGTTGATTATCTCCAGGTGTGTCTTGTTAATTAGCATCATTGTCTGCCCTATGTAAGTTACATTCAGTTTAGTTCATGTTGTCCGGTCATTAATGTTATTCAGCGTCTGTTTGTGTGGATTCCCTGCCTGTCTGTGTCTTTGCCACTTGGATGATTAAAACTATTGGAAATACTGGAACCTGGTATCTGCCTCCTTGTTTCACCACACACAGCCGTGACAGAATGACCGGACCATAAAAATAAGAGTGAGCGGCATGTTTTTCCCGACATTTTGTTTTCTGTGTTTTTGTTAGTTTTTATTTTATATCTTCCCATGGATGTCTTGTTAAGCCCCAACTATCTCCTCCTTATGCTGGAGCAGGGGAAGAGATCGCTCAAGGGCCATACAAGACTATTCTTAGACATTGCCTACAACACCAGCTACCCGGACAGTGTGCTGTGCTTTCTACAACAGAAGCCTGAGACCCTAGCACAGAGCGCCGCTGTCCAAAGATGGCCTTCAAGCAGACATTGCTGCATTCGTGGAGTGGACACTGGCGAAGAATGGATCGCCATTCACCGTCTGTCCCATGCAGAAGCTCGCCAGTGCCACTCCAGACCCAGAGCCCAGCCCACCATCTCCCCACGATGTTGAGCATATCTCCAAGCCCACCGCTGCCGCAACAACAGAGCCCGGTGTTACTGACGAGCCAGCACGAATGAAAGCACCAGAGCTGTGGAGCGCGACGGAGCCTGAAAGTGTGACGACAGACCAGAGCTGGAGTGCGAGCTCACCACGGTGGAGAGCACCAAGGATAGCGAGAGCATGGAGTGGAGCTCCGCCCACTGCACCATGGCTGAGGGTGAGCTGGCAAATTTGGGGAAGTTGGAGGAGGATTGGAGGGGTCTGGTATCCTCCAGTTCCTGCTTCTCGGATTCGCCCCCCAGTGCTGGCACCTCGCAGTCATCCTCCAGTTCCTGCTCCTCGGATTGTGCCCCCCAGTGTCGGCGCCTCACAGGCATCCACTAGTTCCTGCTCCTCGGATGTTCCCTCCTGTGCCTGCACCACGCGCTAAGTTTAAAAACCCACCTGCCCACCCAGTCATGCCCATTAGTGATGGGTCCCGCTTTTATGAAATTATTTGGACCGCTCCAGCCCACCCCGCACCACTGTATCCATTTTTACAACTCGCCCTGCCCCACACCCGTGAACATTAAATACACATTGTAATTCTAACAAAACAGCCTTTATTTAACTGATGACAACATATTATTATGAACATGAACGATAAATCAGGTCATACTAATAAAAAGATAAATGACACACATTTTAAACATTTACAAAGCAGCGTTTTTTTATTTATCACACGGAAATGTTCATTTAGTGTTTTTACGTTCGCTGTGCAAAAAAAGAAAGGCATCCTCTGTACTGGGGTTTAATTTATTTCGCCTGGACTCCCGCACCCGGGCAGCAGAGCTGAATGTGCGCTCGCTTGGCACTTTCGTGACTTGTCACGTGACGTAGCCTAATTTTATCAAAGAACTTAATAAAATATGAAAATGGATATTCCCAAATATTTAATATAGGCTAAAGGGAATTGCACGCAACATACATGGATTTTTAATTTAATTTTGATTTTAATGACCCGCCCCAACCTGCCCCGCAAATAAAGTGACAATTTCTTAACCCGCCCCAACCCGTCCAGCGGGGTCTGCGGGTTACGAGACGGAACGAACGCCTTGTCCCTCTGACCTGTCGGCTTCACCATGCCACCTAGCTCTCTCCTCTCCACCGTGGCCCATCAGTCCACCAGCTCCGCCAGGCTCCATCGTCCGGTCATGTTATTCAGCGTCTGTTTGTGTGGATTCCCTGCCTGTCTGTGTCTTTGCCACTTGGATGATTAAAAGTATTGGAAATACTGGAACCTGGTATCCTTACTTGTACTGGTGTAATGTAAATATATTTTTGAAAATGAAGAAAGAGCTTCTCGTGAGAAACTGTAACATAAAGGTGGCTTGATGCTCCTTATTAATGAAACAAAGTCAGGTGTAATCACAGTATGATCGTTGCTGGACAGCTGGGTTTTGTGGGACTATAGTCTTTCTAACATTTCTGAAAAGCATGAAATGAAAAGAATGAAAAGCAGTGTTGTATGGCTTTCAGAGAGAAAGTGAATGTGAACAAGGATAATAAAATTACTTTTTAAGCCCTTTCAAGTTCATGTTGTAGATGAAAAGAACCAGTCAAGGTTTAGATGTAAGAAACCGTCTGATATTTACCTTGTGCTGCTGAACGATTGCGGGTCAGCTTCTGTCAGAATTTAAATCCTCTAAGTGCAAAATAAAGGATCTACATTCATGTATTTATGCTCAAACAAAAACACTGTTGGTGTAAGCACCTCCTGTTGGTAATATTCCAACTTCTTAATGGCAGCTTTACAATGTTCTTATAGTAATATTGTTTTTTTTTTTGTGGTGTACTGTAATGGTGTCACAGGTGATAAAACTCTTCTATATATTGCTTACATTTGCAGTACCACAGGGAAAAATGTCCACAGCATTACTGCTATACAATTACAAAGTATTGTCTTAGTAACGTCTCGATTACTTATTGTAACCCCCGTTCCCTGATGGAGGGAATATATTTTGAGGCAGTGGCAGGGGGACATAACATCTCCGTTCCCTCCATCAGGGGGTTACAATAGGTAATAGGTGATCATGTGAACGTTATGTCGTGACGACAGACTGGGGTTCATATGGAAAGCGTCATCTCCAAGAACCCCGTCACAACCAACAGCACTGCAGTCATTCTGGACAGGCTCCTGCGTGTTGACGATTGCTGCGCAAGGTCGTAACCTTCCCAACGCTCCATTGCAAATTCGCTGACCATGGTACCCGCAGGTACCATATGGCAGTCCTTTTCCCCTGGAGGGATCCTGAACTAGAGAGTATTTTAAAATCTGGAGAAGGGATTTCCACCTTCACGAGGACTGCTTCAGATCCTCCTTTTTGTTGTTACAGTTTGTCGGAATGAGGGGGAAGCACTCCTTCTGTGGAAGGGCGCTACGGAGAACCGCACCCTGCCCGCAGGGCGGTAATGTGCGGTAACACGTACGGACTAACCTACAGGGCAATGTCACATGCGATCATGCCTAAGGGGCTAGTTCCGCGCGCAGGGGGAAAGACTAGCCCACATAGACAGGCCGAGGGAAGACATGAGTTTACTATCTGGGAAACTTTCTTGTGAAGTCACATTCGCAAGAGATTACCCGTGGGGAATTAGGCATGCGGCCACCTATCCCAGTACAGGGGCTGACCTTACGAGCTTAGCAAACACCTGGATACTGGGCCTAGCGTCTGACTGTTCCGCCTCAGTCTGAGCACCGTTGGTGCTTGGAGGATGCTCGACCAGGGTCCGCAAAAAGGAGACACGACTGGGAGAGTAAGGAGCTCGCATCCCCTGTTAGAGGGAATGGCGCAAATGGTACAACACGGAGGTTGTAATACCGTGCAAAAGTATTTGGTGTCGCCCAGCCTGCAGCTCGACGAATATCTGCCAGCGAGGCCCCATGTACCAACACATGGGAGGATGCTACACCCCTAGTGGAGTGAGCGCGCACACCCAGGGGACACGGCTCGTCTTGGGCCTGGTATGCCAAGATGATGGCATCCACTATCCAGTGGGCCAACCTCTGCTTGGAGACAGCCTTCCCTTTCTGCTGACCTCCATAACAGATAAAGAGCTTCTAAGAGCTTCTCAGGCTCTGGGTGCGTTCCACGTACAGGTGCAATGCTCTGATGGGACACATCAACGCCAAGGCTGGATCCGCCTCCTCCGAGGGCAGTGCTTGCAGGTTCACTACCTGGTCCCTGAAGGGAATGGTGGGAACCTTTGGCACGTATCCAGGCTGGGGTATCAAGACCATGTGAGAGTATACAAGGCACTTTTCGCTTACCGAAAATGCTTGGAGGTCCCCGACCCTCTTGATGGAAGTGAGCGCGGTCAGGAGCGCTGAGAGACAGGTATTTAAGCTCGACTGATTCCAGCGGCTCAAAGGGACAGCCTGCTAGCACAACAGAGAGGTCCCAGGAGGGTATCAGGGGCGACCTTGGAGGGTTTAACCTCCTGGCGCCCCTCAGGAACCTCATGACAAGATCATGCTTTCCAATGGACCGGCCATTCACTGCATCGTGATGGGCTGCTATGGCAGCCACATACACTTTCAAAGTGGAGGGCGACAGCCTGAGCTCCAACTTTTTTGCAGGAAGGAAAGCACTACTCCAATCGTGCATGATTGGGGATTCTACGCACGAACAAAACACCAGTCAGCTAACAGACGCCACTTCAAGGCATAAGCTCGTCTCGTAGAGAGGGCTCTTGCCGAAGTGATCGTGTTAACCACCGCTGGAGGAAGAACACTTAGGCATGCTGCGTCCTGTCCAGGAGCCACACATGGAGGTTCCACAGGTCCGGGCGTGGGTGCCACAGGGTGCCGTACCCTTGAGAGAGGAGATCCTGCCTCAGAGGTATGTGCGAGGGAGGAGCTGTCACGAGGAGTATGAGTTCCGTAAACCAGATCCGGGTGGGCCAGTATGGCGCTACCAGCATGACCTGTTCCTCGTCTTCCCTGACCTTGCACAGTGTCTGTGTGAGCAGGCTCACTAGGGGGGAAGGCATACTTGCGTAGGCCTTGCGGCCAGCTGTGTGCTAGTGCATCCGTGCCGAGGGTCCCCTGGCAGTGGGAGGACTCGTGTGCTTCCCCGAATCGACTTCAGATCAGCTGAACTGTCTTGGGATGGAGACTGCACTCTCCTGAGGAACCGCTGCAGGGCCAAACGCACTGCTACCAGCTCTAGGCAGTTGATATGCCAAAGCAGCTGGAGCCCTGTCCAGAGCCCCGAGGCTGCCTGCCCTTTGCATACAGCGCCCCAGCCCACACTAGAGACATCTGTCGTGACGACAGTGTGCCGGGACACCAGGGGCAGAAAGTCTGGTGGGAAGCAGATTCTCCACCTGGCCCTCCTCAGTCGCACAAAGACTTTTAGAATGATGACCAATGACCAAACATGGAAGGGAAAAACAATATATTCACACGGTATAACACGCATAGTGTATATCTTCTTAGTGACTTTCAATCAGAGAGATGGGGTGGAGTGTGAGAGATGGGGAATTCAGGGAAGGGAGGGAGTTGTAAAATGGGCAAAGAGGGCCCCATCTTTGAAGATTAGCTGAGCTTCTGTCAGGCTCAGACAAGGCACACTGAAGACGTAACAGAGTTTGGATAACAGGATTTATTAAAACATCAAAAGATTAAAGCAGAGCTGAGAATCAGGTTCAAACTATAACATAAGTCTCACACAAGTCTCCTGACAGCCCACTCAGCAATCTCCTGATTGCTATTCTCCTCTCTAAGCTCCGTGAACACAGGTAAGTGAGATAGGGATAGATATTTTCAGGTCTTGGGTCGGCAAGTTGGCGATCTCCTGATCGCTGGTCTCCTCGTCTGCCCCTTGAACACAGGTGAGAGACATTAACATGACTTAGCTTGTGTGAAGGATGTGTTCCAGTTCCAGCCTCATGAAATTAATGACTCTCAAGCATGTGAGTGTTTCAGGTAAGTACTAGGTGAAGGTTAAAACTTGTGTAATGTTGATCTCCTGTGAGTCATCCTCGTACTCGGTTACCTCTGCTCAGGTAAGTAGAACAGGTGAGGATAGCCGGTTGTCCTTGATCTTCATACTCGGTTCCTTAAACACAGGCGAGTATTAAAGATGGGTTAATAAGGTAAGATTCTTACGCTCCTTAGAGATCACCCCAGTTTCAGTGCTTGTTGCAGGTGAATGAGAATAGGACAGGTAACATCGGCACTCCAGGATTCATCAGTCTGTCACATAACAAGGTAACAAGAGCATGAGGTTAGTGAAGTTACCTCGAGGTCAGCTGACAAGCTTCTGGCTAGAGAGGCTTTTAACAGTTAAGTGAATTGTTTTCAGGTGACTCTAATCAGTAATCAGGTTACTGAGAGCATGTAACGGTAACTGAACTGGGATCAGATGGCTTGGATGACGTTACACCTTGGTTGTTTCTTATTTATTTACACACTTGTCCCGTCACAAGTAATATCACATCATATCACTCTATAGCAAAATCTCATGGCTACAAGTGTAAAAGCAACATGCCAAAATGCCTGTAAACTCACTTGGTGGCTTTTTGTGACCAAAGTTAAATATGCAAGGTTTTCTTTCATTTGTTCAGAGCTGCAACCACTTTGGATCCACGTGTGATTATTTTCTCTTGGCGTGGAATGCATTTAAAGCTCAAACAAGATAAGCACCATTTCAAGTCATTCACTTCAATTAAACAAATGCAGTGAAGAGTGAAAACCCAAGTACTCTGGGAGTGCTGTCAAACATTAGGACTTATGAGGGAAATATCCCAAGGACTGTCAGGGGACTTTTATCTCCCCTCAGTTTCTCTCTCCATCCTTTGCTTTGTGTTGTTGCACAATCTGTTCTCTTGAGAATGATTTGGAGCGACAAGATTTATTTTTGATGGATGGGCTGCTTATCCACTCATTTTAACAGAGACAGAAAATAAATCTTTAGACTAAACGTGCTTGATCCTGCTGCCGTTATCTTTACCCCTTTTGATGTAGACTCACCTCATCCAACCAGAAGCAGAATGAAGGTCATCAGCGGCTACAAACAGACACATAATCTGATAATGCAAGAGAATGTGAACAGGGTAATACGTTTTTTAAATCTCTAGGCTGGTAGCAAAAAGTCTTTTCACTTTTCTTGTGAGACCTCTTCAGTCTTTCCACCACCTCTTCAGCTCCCTATGAAGCTGTGTTAGTGTGGGAACCACCCCTGGTGGATAATACTGCCCCACCGTACTGTCAGGTAATATTGTAGCACTGCAGGGATTTTTCCTGTCTCAGTTCCTGTTCAATTTCTACACAATAGATGTACCAGAACAACACCTGCTCATGCCACCTGCAGACATTCACAGAAGACTTCTCTGTTGACAATACAGAGCAGTCAGGAGACAGGAAGCTGGTGGTGGACCCAGTATTTTGGCATGAGTGAGAACAGCCTGCAGCTGAACAGAAAGAAAAAAAAAACAGAAAGAAACGAGTTGGTGGAGAAAACATTGAGCTCCAGAGGAGCATTAAGACCAGTCATCATTCAGAACGAGGTGGAACAGTATGAGAATTCAATTAATAAATCTAGACAGTGAAAGAAAAGCCAGAACCTTGAATGTGGACTGATTCAGTGCTTTTTTTTCTGTAGTTTGTCATAGACCCCTTAAAGGGTTAGTTAATCCAAAAATGAAAAGTGTAACCCATAAAACTTAAGTTCAGCTTCAAAAAACACAATCGTTTTATGTTAAAAATATTTTAAATTAAATATTTTTATCTCAACGTGATAATGCCTCTTCAGAAGGCTTATTAAATGACTTTATTTATATGGATTGCTTCTATGTGCTCTTAATGAACATTTTGAAGTGTTGGTGAAGTTTTGGATAAATGTAGGAATGGAAAAATCTGTCAGGACTTCATTAAAAATATCTTTTGTGTTTTTAAAGGTTAGTCTTACAAATGATTATGATTTCCCACGAAATGATAGCAAGTACATGATGACTGAATTTTTCAAGTTAGGGTAACTTTCCCTTAAAGGTGTATGTGGGTATCAAGGAACATACTACATAGATACTTAAAATAAGCATCAAGTGTTGGTGGTGATAGGAAGTGCTAGTTATGAACTGACAGATGCATATTGTACAAACTGCTCTGCTTACAAGGTATTAGGGGCTAGAATGATAACTTTTGAACAAATCACTTTGGAGTGGCAGAGGTTTTATTTAGTCATCATTTATTAGCAAATAGTCTAGAATGTATCTTGCTGTTGTAATGAGTGCTTTTGCGCTATATAGATTTCCTGCTAATTTCTTTGGCAGTGTCTGTATAAACATTCATGGAGACTGCTTTCATCAACCGCTTTTGCTTGCCAGTCTATTGGTTTGAATCGTATTCAGATGTGCCTTTGCCTAAATGTCAGGTGAAAATGAAACCAGCTCTGATTATTCGCCTATTATATCAGTCAGATGGCTTGTTCTCATCTTTAGTGGGTGGTTCTTGGCTAGAATAAGCTGTGAAGTGGACCAGACTTTACACCGGTAGTCAAAAGTCTGGCTCTGTGAAACTAGGAAGTGTTTAAGGCAGTGTGTAAGTGGGTGTACTTTATTGCCACATTGTATTTTTCTATTGCATGCTTCAATTATATTTGAGATAGAAGATTACACCAGTGTTGACTGCTGTGTATATAGACTTGACAGACGTTTAAGTAAGTCTGAGGATGTGCCTGTGATAAAGCACAATTGGATAAATATGTTATTATTAAACACTTGCACTCTGAAAGCATTGTGTGGACATCAATAAAAGCTTTATTTAGTTAAATTGTGTTTCCTTTAAAGCAGTTAGTCCTTTTTTATATATATATGCTGTATGTTCTACAGAGTTTTGTACAGAGTACAAAAATATAGAAAACATGATAGCCAGCCACTTCTGGTATTAAGCTTTACTTTCCCCAACATTCAATAAATACCACGATATGTACAAGAACTGGCTTCCAGAAAACACAACAGTTATTTATGGTGTGTTAGTTCAGATCCCTAATATTGCTGGGAAAATGCCAGGAAAATGAGCCTAGACACATTCTTTTAAAAGCATTTCAGTTTTTATTTATTTATCGCGTGGCTGATTCAGATGGTACGCCTCAGCTAGGCATTTCTTTTTGCCAGACGTCCAAAGGTACAGATCCTTTTTCAGGGTTCCCTATTTGGACATGGATTCCCCTGTCCTGCGTGCAAAGGTTGCTGTCCTACTGGCGAAAGACACAGTGGTGTCTTCTAGCTGAGATGAGGTCAGGGTTCTACAGTCCTTACTTCATTGTGCACAAAAAAAGTGCTGAAGTGCCTGGACTTCTTCAGGCACAAGACAGTGGTCCCTCTCAAAACTTTTCAGAGGCTTCTGGGGCATATGGCAGTCTCAACGGCAGTAACCGAGATAGGCCGAGATAGACCTCTTTGCCTCCCCGAGTCCTCCCACTGCCAGCTGTTTTACTCCTTTTACTCCTGTATGCACTTGCATACAGCTGCCATGATGTAGTGAAGGGTACATACCTCGGGAGGCAGCAACTGATTGTGAAGTTCCTCAGAGGTTTCCAGATGGGTTAATCAAAGAAGCACAGAGACTGTACATTGTACCCTCTTGGGACCCGTCGTCGTCATTTGTCACTCAAGACAGTGCTCCTGACTGCGTTGGCGTCAAGAGGTCCTACAAGCCTTCTCTGTTGATAAAGCGTGCCTAGAGTTCGGTCCGGCTGATTCTCACGTTATCCTGAGACCCCGGCCCTGCTACGAGTCCAAGCTTCCTACCACGCCCTTTCACGATCAGCCCATGCCACATGCACTTTTACAAGCTGTATGGACTGAAATGTGTGTTGGGAGTGTGTGTACACAACCACCCTACAATGATAAAGATCCACCAGTAGTTTTCTTTTAATGTAATAAAAATAAATTGCCCCTTCTGAAATCAAGCCATTCTCAAATGCATGTCGGTATGGCTTCACACCGATAGAGGCCACTCCCACAATAATCGATTGACAGCAGCGTGTCAAACAGACTGGTGTCTTACCTCAGACCTGCCCTGAGTGAGTCGTCATCAGTCTGAGATGCAGAGACAAGCAAGACTCCTAAGAGATTGAGGTGTTTTGTTGTTGAATGTATTAATAAACATAGCAGTAGTCATTTACCCCCGACATCTGAGTGACTGAAGACACAGAGGATTAATGTTATGTTTGGTTCTGAAGGGAAACGCCCCCCCCTGATCAACCGTAATGCGTTTATGTTCGCGCGAATCATTCATGATCCTGCCTCACCTACAAAAGCAGTGAGTATAATGAATCTTTGCAAATCGCCTTTCCTGATAATGTGCTAATTTGCAAGTTTTACTCTGAATACGGCTATAAAAAGATCCTCCGAGAGTGCCTCAGAAAAGAGGGGCGGGGTCAGCGGAGCTCGTGAAGATTTAAAGGGGGAGTGATTTCAAAAGAACTGTTTTTGACAGGGTAAAATTAGCGTTTTTTACACTATCTTTGAGAAATTTTTAAATAAACTATATTACAAGCTTTGAATGATTTCTTTAAACTCGAAGGCGATTGGTCTCTTATGCGAGTTCCCATATGTAACCTCTCCATTCCACCAGTGTGTTTGAGGACATGCGGTATGTGCTGGAAATTTTCATTGCCCTTAGTTCATCTTAATTCTTAGCCAACTGCAATATTTCTGACTTGCACAGTTATGAAATGCTTTTCTCAAAGGAACAAGTGAAATTCTTAAAATGAATGCAATGTTCAAACTAATGGGACAATTCAAGGGACATTCACAGAGGCCATAATTTACTTCTACTAATAAATAGCTCGAATAGAGTCGAAAAATGTAATCCTGTCTCTGTAAAGGGTAAGTGACTGATGGCTTGACTGTGGGTGCCCAAGGTTTTTAGAAAATATACAAACTCGCAGGAAAGCTGCCAATTAATTCCTCGACCACTTAGACCACTTTACCCAGAGACGATTGATCATTCCAAAAAAGAGATATAAAATGTCTAGCAGACTAACTACACGCTTACACAGGACACCGAGTATATTCAAGTTATAAGTCATTATCCGCTTTGAAAATCTAACCTTTTCTGTTTGGACAGGAACTGTATGTATGCGTGTTTGCACAGACTGACTAGTGCCAAACCGCTTGACATTTTCTATACTCTGAACTTTATCTTTAAAACCTTGCTTTCTGTCATTATACCAACATTCGTGGTGTTGGAAGCATAATTTCTTGAAGGCCAGGATGTTGTAAAAATTGTGAAAAATCTTTCAACACTGTTTTCTCTGCGGCCTTGATTTTTAAAAATTTGTACTAAATATTTAAACTCATTTGAAAAGAAAGCGTAATTAACAAGTAGGAGCAGAGCTCCTAATTTCCTAATCATGTTATCATGCTATCAGAGCAAGAGAATATCCTATATTTTGTTACTTTGGTCATAGGTTGAGTAACAGGGATATTGTCTTTCATATTGAATAGCGCTGGGGAAAAAAAACATCTTGCTTTTCTGTTATTGATAAATACTAGAACTGAAATTGCTAGCACATGGGCACAGATACACATGAGCTCACCTTTTTTTTTGCTTAATTTCTGTTTAAACTGTTTAAACATTTTTAAACACAATTTACCTAATTTTTAGACATTCAAAAAAAGAAAAAATGTTAACACAAAGTTTCTATCTTGTCACGCCGTCAGCAGTCACTGATCCCAGCACAGCCTCTTTCACTCTCACCTGACTATTAATTAAGATCACCTGTGTATACTCGCCTTCAAGGGTTAAAATCCTCTCTTGCCAGTAGCTTGATGGCTGAGCTCAAAGTAACTATCTATTACAACCTGCTGATGTCTTGTTCTTTGTTCCCTGCCACGGAAGTCTCTGCTTCTGCCTGTACCTGTAAGAATACTTACCCTTTACTTACCTCTGTCTTGTTGATGAGTCGTGATCAGGAGATCGCTGTGGAACTGTGTCTTTGCGTTACCTGTCTCAAATGCTGTGAAAAACTGCCCCTGCCTAAACCTGTGAAGATACTGACCCTTTACTTACTGGTGTGGTTTAAGTGACGATCTGGAGATCGCTAGAAAGACTGAGTTACAGTATTTGCTTTGTTTTTGTTTGCTGCTTTCCTTTATGGCTCTGAATGCCAAGTGTTTTTGTATTTAATAAATACCAGTGTTTCACTAACCTCCTGTCTTTCACCCTGTTATTGAGCGTTACATATAAAATTACAATACAATAAAAATTTTACAGCGTTACAATAAAAATTTATCAAATTTCAAATTATGTATTTCTAATTAACTAAATGCTAACTAAAATGTGAAGAGAAATCTGGTTCCCTATTAACAAACCATTAACTATGAATTTTGCCTAAAACTCTTAATTTGCTGCTTATTAATAATTAGTGAGGTAGTTAATTTCGGTATTGGGTAGGCTTAGGGGTGTAGAATCTGATCATGCAGAACATGTGCTTTAATAAACAAACCGTTTGTTAATAATAGGCATGCTAATAAATAGTTATTGAGGACCTTACCTATACTAAAGTGTTACCAGAAATCTGTATCAGTGGATACTTCCTGTACTTCCTGATAAGGTACAGTACGTAATGTCTTGGTAACAATTACAATGCTTTATTGGCTTAACTTTCAAATGAACTAATTGCCTCAATGAACAAAGGCCTCAGCATATCCAGATAATCTACTGAATTTGTGGTTCGTAATGCTGCAAAAACGGACTCCTTTTCTGTGGCACCGGCTGTTCTTTATCTTCATTAGTATCACTCTGCGGGTTCACTCTGCACTGTTGAATCGATTTTCTGCGGCGATCCGTGTGGTCTGTCTAAGACCCATTACAGTAATGGTTTTAACGTCTTTGAACAGCTGACTGGGTATCTGAATAATTTTGAAGCTCTCGGTGGTTCATTGCGGCTGTTGTCTCACATACAACCGTAGCCTTCTGTTCTGTCTTTATCTGCCCATCTCATGACTTATACACCAAGGTCTCGACTGACCAGCAGACCGGGAAAAAACATTCAGGAAAAAGAGCGGAAATCAAAATTACTATCGATTTGGTTGCAACATTGTGTTCCACTTGTTTCATCGATTAACATAATTGCCTCAGCATTATCAATGGGAGATGTGCTTCACTGCCTCATTCCTAAGAGCTCCATTTGCATCCTCACGACCTGCTTTCTTATTGAAGAGGAAATTTTGAGTTATTGTTATTTGTGAATCTTTGGATATATTACAGCAATTAATTTCAGGTTCTCATCATCTTTGACGGCAACTTGGTTAAATGTGGGTTTAATGTGATCGGTTAGGAATCATATAGCCTGAGAGGAGGACAGAAAACATTTACATTTATTTATAGTTTACATTAAAGAGTAAAGAGTCACTGAGTGACCTCAACTGACAGGGAAAGACAAGGTTAAACACACTTCATGCTGTAATATTGTCTTGTCGCTTTTTAAAAGAACTGCTTTATAACTGTTTACTCATGGGGAAACAAAAGAGATGAGAAAAGAAAACCTCTAAGCAAGTCTGGCGTCCACAATTTGCTTTTAATGCCAGTTCCTCAAAAAAAGAGAACATGTTAGATATGAGACACAAGTTTACCGTCTCATTTTCCTCCCGTCTGCTTTTGCCAAATGCACTGGCAGACTAGATTTATTTTATTATTATTATTATTTGGTATACTGTACTGCACACAAGTGTCACAGTATAAGATAAGTTTTCTAGTTACAGCATATTTGCAGTTCTTTCCCCGATGTTTCAGTTCAGTAGTTTCAGCCAATTATTTGAAATGTGGTTTGCTTTCTTATTACACTCCTAATGCTCTCAGTCTGTGCAGTATAGTGTAATCTGCTTAAAATAATACTGTTTTATTTGGCTGTGCATAT
The DNA here is from genome assembly GCA_034779775.1 of Enteromius afrohamiltoni. Taxonomy (NCBI): domain Eukaryota; kingdom Metazoa; phylum Chordata; class Actinopteri; order Cypriniformes; family Cyprinidae; genus Enteromius; species Enteromius afrohamiltoni. The sequence goes on from JAUYWG010000040.1 coordinate 15,536,320, forward strand.
TGATTTCAGATCCATCAGTCGTAATAAAGCCAATATCTACTGGCTTCTTGTCTGAGTAGGAATTGTTTCACTGAACTATTTTTGGAATGTAATTAAAACAATGGATTTGGAATGATATAGTCATTCTCTTCGGTGGAGCTACAGTATTTTACCACATGAAATAACAAAATAACTCCAATAACTCTAATAAAACCATCTAGAATTTGAGCTACCATCCCTAATGACAGATTTAGACGGTGCCTGCTACTACTATAAGAATGTATTAAAACACATTAATTTCCCACAGGATGGCTGTAGAGTGATCTCAGAACAGGAGTGTATGTGTCACACTTTTTGCTTGTTAAGTCTCCTCCTGGTGGTAAATCAGAAGAATTACAGCACATTAAAGCGATGGTACTATGAGTGAGACAAACAGACATTTTCATATAATATAAGAACAGTAGAATTTGAGTGACAAAGTCTTGATGAATAACTGTGAATTATTTGTATTAATTTAATTAATTATTTGTCTATTGATTTGGTTATGGCATAATTCTATCTGACTACTATTCTTTGAAAAATGTAATACAGTCGTTTTCGTTGTTTTTAAAAATGTTAGTTTTAATTTGTACATAATTCATTTTCCTGTAAGGTTAGAGTATCACATGCTTGAAACCATTTCTCAGCTTTCATTAAAAAGGTTTCACTGTGACTGAGGCAGTTTGAGAGATCCAGACCTTCTCTAAATAGGTCCAATGTTGCAAAATGTCAATCTATATTCTCCATTTTCACTTCAGTTCTGATCTATCAGAGGAAATAATAGCCACAATACCGATCATGGAGCAGTCTGGGAATTTCTTGACGATGGACACACCAGAGCTCTCAAAGCTGTTATTAACCTTATCGTAGCTAGTATAAAGAGCATTTTGCAAATGAGTGACAAAGTGCAGAGTTCTACAGGCATATCATTTACCACCAAGTGAGAAGCAAATGTATCATGTTTGATAATTCAGACTGCCTGATAGATTTTATATTACCACTCACTCTATTTTCCTGAGGCTCTGTTTTATGGTTGTACAGTTTAGAGCTCGAGGAATCGTGGGATAGAAGAAAGCGCAGCCGAGTCTATATTTGAGTGCGATGACTGTAATTAGAGTGTGATTATTCCTGGAGATGGCTGAAAAAAAAGAAAAAAAAAAAAGCAACCGACAGTGAGGGAGGTTGCTATGGAAACCGACACAGAGGCAGTGAAAAGGGCTGCTCGCTGGTGGTTATGTCATGTGTCTGCTGTGCATGTAAAAAAGTTTGGACATTGCAGGATTCAAGTCAAAAGGAGACAGGATGTTTAGTCTGTGTACACTGTTTTTGTTGTCTCATTTTCAGTTCCTATTATCTTTACCCTTTGTAAAGACCTGCTCCTCTTTGTTACTGTTGCTTTTTCCATTAAGCCATGGAGCTCTCACTTCACACATCATGTTCTCACGCAGTGAAAAATACATTGTGAAGCAAAGAGGAAACTGTCAACTTGGCGACAGACAAGACAGAGCAAGTTATCTCTGGTGTGACTCTTACAGGTCAAATTTTTATTTTTTAATTTAAGAAATGTAACTATAAATATATTTTTGGACAGATCACTGTAGTTGTGCTCAGTTCAAGCAACATGTAAACCAATCATCTTTTCATATTTGCTAAACATAATGAAATAAATATTCACATATGCTGTTCATAGGTATACAGTTAAAGCGTAAAATACTATACTCAGAATTAACTACAAACTCAAACTCAACCTTTTTTATTCTTTAATTCCATGGCTTCCATAGACTGCTACTTTCAATCTGACATTTTTTGCAACTAGATAACTAGACACAAAAAGGTCATCACTGTGTGCAAACACTGAATTGGTCGGTACCAAAGACTACAGAAAATACCCACTCGTATCTGTCACTGTCACTCGTATAGTTTTGAATGGAAAACTGCAATGCTTAATATGGCCGATCAATCACAAGAAGCCCTGCCTTCTAAATAAAATAGCCAATCACTGATTTGTAAAGTCAGTGCATCACCGCATCTGCCGTTAGAAGTTCCGGTTGCTATAGAAACAGTCAGCATTCTAATATCTCCCCTGAGAAATAAGCTTTTTATGACGCTATTTGAGCAAAAGAAACAACCTTTATTACACAGTTGTTGTCAGATTTCATATTTCAAATATGAAATTTAATCATAAGCTTAGTAAACAGCTTTGGAGAATTTGATGTTTCCCCATTCAAAGAGATAGGAGATGCATTTGGTTGCCCGAGAGGCAATTCAAAGATGGTCGCCGAGTGACATGACTTGTCTTAAAGAGACGTTGTCGATACACGTTTTTTAAAGTTTAAGTCCACCAAAGTTAATTTAATGTTTGTTGAACAAAACGGCAGATTTGGCATTGTGATTGGTCAGATCACCTTTCAATCAAGCTCTATTTGAAGGGACAGTTGCTTCTTCTCATTGCATTGAATAATTTTTTATTACACTTATTCTTTTTTAATTCTTTAAACATGTTCATGTTTACATATTAGAATACTATTCTGAGATGCTGGTTTCCATAAACTTATTAAGTGATCCAGCTTAATGACAAATGAGTTTACAATGACAAAATATTTTATGATTAAACAATAAGGCAAAATATATAAATATAAGTTTATCCCTTATCACATGACATTAGTCTGACAGGTCCTATCACATCGTGGTGCAAATGAAAACTGCTCATACACAGGGGAGGGACACTTGTGGTCATTAGTATTCCTCGTGAGGACCGCTGCTATACCCTGCATCCTCCCTGTTTGCCCCGATAGCCATTGAATTATGAAGCCAATCTGAGCCATGGTTTGGGTTGCGTAGCAACGGACTATTGAGTGGCACTGGGTCTCTGGTGATGGGGAGATAAACAAGGGGCCAGATAATATTTGTGTCTCTATATAAGTGAGTTTTCTGATGGCCTGTGTGCTTATCTTGAAAGTGTCAAAAAGAAAGAAAGAAAGAAAATACCCTAAACCCCTGTGGCTATTATAACCCCAAGCAGAAACTTCAGCCTCATAGAATAAACTGAAGGCCAGTAGACACAAACAGTTGTGCTTTTTCCTTCAAGCCTAACATGGGGAGGCAGGAGCAACTCTATATTAAAAAAATATTCTATTGTATGTTTTCTTGCTAGTTCAAAGAGCAGGATGCAGTTTACCTAATACACAACATTATCTGCCTCAATAAGTCTCATATTGTGATCCTGATAACACGATTGCCATGTTTGATTATTTGATATTTGCTCAACATGAAGTATTTTATTAGGAGGGTTTGGGTTAATGTTCATATATTCGGGGTATAATAGAAAAATATTTTTTAAATAGACAACATTTTTATTCATAAATATGTTAAATGTGTGTATGTAAAAAGTATCAGACTTTATTTTTTTTAGAGTTTTAAATTGTAAATATCTTAAGCTTTTTGTTAATTGTATACATTTTGTCTTGCTGTTGACATTGCATGCATAAAATCTATTTTGTTATCATTTTAATACCATGCAGGATTGGGTTGTAAAAGTTGTCTATGTGTTTATTTTGCAGATGGGTTGTTTGGTCGCTGTCAGAGATTTTCAGGCCCACTTCCCTACACTTATGATGTGTCTGCAGCAGCTGTGCAGCGTTTGAGGAGCGTTCTTCAGAAGCTGGCCCACCGAGGTATATCACTCTTTGTGTGTACAGCACTCTTGCGCAGTTGTTTATCACGTTAACATATCACATTTAATAGTTTTTGTTTTTCCACAGTATAAGATGCGTTTCACTGTGAAAATTATTGTTTATGTATTTACAAGTCTATTGTTTTTCTAATTACACATCTCTTTGTTTACCAACTTCCCTGGCTGTTAAGTATTCAGTTATTATCAGCTGTCAGTTGCTTTAGCTTTCAGTCTGTTACATTCTTTAGATCTGACATTAGCTTGTTGACTTGTCATCTCACTTTAAGCTTATTTACTGATATTTATTTACCTGTCAAATACTGTAACTCTTTGAGCCTTTTACCTGCTTACTGCACTAAAGCCATTAAGTACATGGAAACTTATATGTCTATTCGCTTTCTAAATTATCTTTGAAATACTCACAGTATCATTCAATATGTTGGGGTCAGGCACCTGCATCTCTGTGATACTGTAAGTTGTATTTTTTTAGTTCTCAAGTTTTGTATTACAGCATACTATTTAATTGCCTGAACCACTGAATGATGTGTTACTTAGCCGTAAGATAGCAGTGTCAGGTAAATAAATACACTGGCAATTTGAGCTATATTGACCTTGATTGCTGTGCAGGTTGTTGACATGATCAAATGCTGGCTAAACTTTTGTGAAACCGAAGATCAGTGAATTAAAAACATCATCAAAACTTCACTGACAGTAGTTTGTGGTTTCGTCAATGTACTTAGCTAGTAAGTTTTATCCTTGGCAGAACCGTGTCACAATCGGTTCCAGAGCTCGTCATCTCAAGTCAAAGCTGACACACAGCCAAACGTGCACTCATCTTTTGTGGCACGATGTTGCTGTCTGTCACATGGACAGATGAAAGAGAGTGGGATGAAAGGATGAGACTGAGCACTCATCCACTGCTCAGGGGCTTGGAATTGGACATCTGAGGGCTTTCGTGACAGAAAGGTTTCTCAATGATGCACTGTGTTAGCAGGGCTGGACTGAATGTACTATCACTGATAGAGGAGAACTTCTGCAGGATGTGAGTCTTAATCTGTTCAAGCTGAATTTATTGTTTGAACATGTCTGATCTGTAGATCTGACTTTAGATACTTGTAAAATAAACTCTGTGTACTCTCTGTGTTAGATGTATGTTCAGTGTGTTGCGGTTTTGCTAAAATGGGGTTTCATCAAAAACCTAAAGCTATTTAAAAGAAAAGGTAATTAGCAACACTGAAGTGATTTTGATGCACAGGGTGAACGCAGTTTATATGATTATTTCCTTTATGATTGTTTGAACTGTACACATAACATACACATCATGCTAATCATATAATATATAATTTTTCAGTCAGCCCTCTGTATTATGATTTCAAAGCATTCAGATTTAATTCAAGGGGTACAAACATTGTTTTTATCTGATGAGTCACATTCATTTAGCTGTAATAATGCAATTTACTAAGCATTTGAGAGGAAATAGAGCTGATGTAAGAGGAATTAGAGCAATAGTTCACCCTAAAATAAAAAAGTAGCATTATGACAAACTGAGGCGAAATAAGACCCCTAGAGCTAATGTTTTATGTAGAGTTATTGAGGATGTAAGGTCTAAAAGGATGGTTGAATCTGTCATTGTTTACCAACCCTCATTTCAGTACAAACCTGTTTGAGTTACTTTCTTCTGCAGAACATAAGTAGGACGCAGGGATCTATAATGACATTTGACACCACTGATTTTTTTTATTCAATGAGCAAGAAACATTTTTGTAAAATATTTTTTATATTTTACAGAAGAAAGTAAATTAACCATTTTTTAAACAGCATGAGGGTGGGTAAATGGCAGATTGTGTGTGTGTGTGTGTGAACTATGTCTTTAACTGTAAGTAATTAACATCTATAGTTATGCGGTGGCACAGAATTAGACCTTTTGACTCCACACAGAAACAGCAACGCGTGCGGCATGACATCACTTTGTTGCAGAGATGCTATTGGTTAAATGCCGGCAAAGTAGAATACGGAAGCATAAAGTGTGAGTATGTCTACACTCTGGAGGTATTATAAAGTGGATGACGACAACATTACCATTGCAAACTGTGAGATATGTAAACTTGGGATTGCAAGAGGTGGAAAGGAAAAGGGTACATTTAACACAATAAACCTGATACGGCACCTCAAAAACAAACACCCGACACAATACAGCGAGTTTACCCAGCCAACCTAGCCGAAGATAAGTCACCTTACGCTGCAGGATAGTTTGAAGAAGAGAGAAAAAATGCCCAGTGACAGTGAGAAGGCACAGGACATTACAGCCAAGATAGCACAAATTAGACTTTGTTTGATATTTACTGTTGCACTAAAGTCCAAAAGTAAAGAATTTATGTTATTTATACTTGATTGTTCAAGCTACCTCACAGAAGTGCTCTGTTTGTTAACGGAGTTGTTGAATGTTAAAATAAGGTGAATAAAATAAAAAATAATGAACATCCTGGATCTGTTTCTTTCCTATTCTTTATTCTTTCTTTATGTTCTATATAAATATCGGATTGTTTTTCGTTATCGGTAGATACTCAAAATCAAAAGACCACCGTGTATATTCAAAGCACATTTTCTGACACCAATCAGTACATAGGGTTTATTGTTGTCAGTCTCTGGCATAGCCATTTGGGGGCAGCATGCTCCATCTTGTCTGTCTCGGTGAAGGATCTGATCCTTTAATAGGCTGCAGAGACTTGCTCCCAGCTTGATCTTTTCAAACAGCCATAAATGAGAGTTGAAAAGCGTGGAAGGCACGCAACCGTCTTTGGGTAAATTACCAACATGGTAATGAATATTAGAGAGCCAGAGAGATGGCCGACTTACTCCAATTACCCAAGCCAAATAAAGAGAGAGGGATCAGGAGGATGAGAGGCTGTGTTCAGCTTCCTCTCTCTCACTGTTTTTTCTTTTTGGATGCAGATGGTGTCTGAAACCTCGGCTTTTGATTGACATGCTGTGTTGCAGTGTTTTTATTTTAATTTCAGTGCTTTTGCGAGGGAGATCTCAGACGTCTTTAGATGTTCCCTTGTGTGTGTTTGTGTGTGTTCGAGCGGCTGTGTGTTGTGCTCATGTTTTTTGTTTGTGTGCTTCCGTCCATGAATTTGTGCCCAATTCAGAAGACAGATGATAAATGTGTGAACCATTAAATGTTTGCTGTTATCTTATCTTGTTTTCTTGTCCGTTTGCCCTGGGTTTGCATGCGTCTTTGTGACATTTTTATACACACACCCTTTGTTTGAGCGTGTTTGAGATCTGATCACATCTGCCTTGCAACCATCAGATTCACACACTCTTTTTAATTCTTACAGAACCCTTCAGCAAACCGACATTCCTCTTCACAGCAGAGAGTGAGATAGGCAGATAGATGTAGAGAACATCAATGCAATCGACTCACAATTCTCTTTATCACTCGTTCAGAGTAGCTGAAGAAATCACGCAATTTGGGCACAATGTCATTAGATCGATGCCATTGACCGGACGGCCAGAATGCTCTCTCTCTGCAAACTGACAGCCCTCCCTTGCTGTGAGCTGCCCCATATTTCATGCCATTGTCTTTAGATGTTCTTCACATTTCCTCCACTCCTAGATTTGAACGTTACAGCCTGCTCCTAATGCATCATGCCATCCCTTTGATCGTCAACTGTGGTCAGTGTGTCTATAGATAATGGGAAGTTACAGATGTCTCCTGGAGTAGAAGGCTATTAATGAATAGAGAGGGACAGATAGGAGGTGATAGACAGACAGTTTGGTAAGGAGCAGCTGGAAGAGAGAGTGAGAAAGAGGGGGAATTAAGACGGATTTAATGGCTTGTCTCTAAAGTGAAGTCACACATAATGGACAGCTGAAATACCTCTGAACCGGAAATAATTTAAAGTTATTTGTTCTTTAAAAACAATACTCAGCTGGATGGCTAAGTTAAGTCATGCATAATGTTTCTCATGCTTATCAAAGCCTGGCTCAAAAACAGTGGTGTCAGCTTTCAGTAAAATTTGATTTAATTAATTGTATGAATTACAATTATTGGCTTATTAACCAATAAAAGCAAACAGATCAGTGTACACTATTTTACTTGATGAAAGTAGTGAGTAAGGGGTAATTAATTAATTAATTTAATGTTACTATTATTTAGTATTTACTATTAAAGTAATGGCCTTTTCTTACAGTTTTTACTGTGTTTTTGATGGAATAATAAATGCAACCTTGATGAGCACAAGATAAAATCATGTCAACTTTAATTTTCATGTCAAATTAAACAATAGTGTCATTTAAAAAGTTATCTTATTAAGGAAGACAAAAATCATGCTTTTGAGTTCAATGCAGCTTTTGAATCCAGCCTATAACGGTCCATAACGATCCATTTTGAAATTTTCCATTGAAAATGTGTAACAATTTCTGTCTGGATTATTTAAATCGATTTCTATTTAAACTTGTTTTCTATTGACAGCAACATTTTACAAAGTTGCACGGCAACATTCCTCAAAAAGTTGCTGAATGTAGAAGTAGTCAAATCTTACACCATGAGTAAGATAAAGTTGTGACTTTTTATTTTCAAAAATAGTTGCAAATATAAACATTTGTTCATTAGATGATCTGGTGTGAGGTACAGGTATCACAATGCAAGGCGTATGACACAGGAGGCCATGAGATGTTTATAGATGTGTAACAAGGCCCTTCAGGCTTACCAATGACCTTTGGCCTTACCACCATCCAAGTAGAAACTCCACATTCAGATAGAAGCTCAGCAAAGCAAAGTGATTCACCTTGACATGTGCATTAGAGCTACTTAATCTCATGGCCCATGAGAGACGAGACACGGGGGAGCAAGAGTGTGAGAGACAGAAATGAGGAGAGCGGGGGACACTGCCCACAATAGTGCACTACATTTTTGACGAATGCCTCTTAAAACCATCCATGACACCTGTGTAGATGTTTGCGTGCAGATGAGATGTTGGAAAACTCTTGGTAATTCATTTGCTTTACAGCAGATTCTTGAAATATCTTTTTCACAGCAATTTACAGAATATACTGTAATAGTACCATAGTAACTAGATGATCAGTTTGTTTTTCAGCTTATTAGATGTTGTGGTGAGCTGTAGGTCAGCAGTTATGTGGAGCTCAGATTTTAACATCATTTATTTCACATACAAGCACATTTAAGCTTGAACTAAAAGTGAAAGACATGATGAGACAAATAATGAACTGGCACTTTCTGCTCAACTTTGGTACTAGCAGTAAGATGAAACATTGGTATAAAACATGCAAGTGGCATAACAAATAACACGAATAAACAGAAAAAACACAAATGCATAACAATACAGTACAATTCAACAGCAATAAAAAGGGAACAGATTAGATTTCAGCAACCACAATGCATGCTGGGAAAATGCTATATTCTGCCAAACAATCTTGGGTGTGCTACAAATGTATTTATATGTGTTGTTTAGAGATGCACTATATCTGACAGATCAGACTGTGAAAAACACATTTGATTGGTACCTGTTAGCCTGTGTGTAAGCCCTCCAACATGGTAAATAATGAGTCCTACATTTTACTTACATTTCTTCTTTGCACGCCCAAAGTTAGCTGTCAGGAGGGCTGGTAAAACCAGCATTACTAAACCGGGACCATTACATTGTAATCCCTAAATAAACTGTTGACAATTATGCAATCAGTGCTTTTAACAGAGCAGAAGCGCATGTATCCTTGGACATGATTTTTTTTTCTTTTCTTTTTTTGTCTATTTAAAACATTTGAGATAACAAACATGCCAATATGATTCACATTTTGTTATTGCATTTAGTTTTGGTTAATGTTTTAAATATTTTTTTTAATTCAAAAGTGCTTTTCAGAACAGTAAATGTCAATATTTTCTACAGAGCTCTCTGTGGTTCTATTTTCCATAGAGGGCTTATGAATATAATTTTATTTCTCCATCTTTCTGCATATGCTGCTCTTCAGCAAAGTTCACATCATTTTGCATGGGCTTTTCTCAAGACAGCCAGAGAGTATTAATCTGTCCAGAAGCCTCTTGAGGAATTCCTAAATGTTGTTCTTAACAGATGCTTGACTAACACACATTGCAGCAATGTTTCATTTTCTGGCCATTGGTGATGGCTTTTGCAGTGGATCGGGCTTGGGTGTTGTGCGTAGGAGGCAAAGAAGGTTTTAATGACATTTAAATAAGGAATATTACATTTCAGGTCCTTAATAGTCAATATAAGATGGCACTAAAAATTAAAAGCTGAATGGAAACCAGATATGAAACTTTATGTAAATAATAATCTGTAAATTAATAATCTTTTTGTATTTGTTAATGGTTTTTTGGAAGGTTTTTTTTCTTTTTGTAAAGTGGGCAAAACATATATAAAATCACATATTGCCAGTGCCACCTTTTAATACATCTACAATTAGCTACTTTTAATGCTGAATGAATTTTATGCTGAATAACAGTTGCTGAATAATAATTGCAAACATAATAGCTTGCTCTCGTAATGACAACTGAAGAAAAAAAAACATATTTGTGCTTCTACTGGTTAAAATAACGGGATATCAGGGTGTTCCGTATTTGTGGAATGTGCCACCTGAGTTAATTAGTTCATGAAGATACTATGAAAATCCCATATGATCCAAGAAAAGCCCACCTGCCCCCCTACCTAATTTATGCTATTATACTATCACAACAAATTAGGCAATTCATGATGAACAGAATCAAATCAATGTTTGTCAGCCTCACTAATTGGAAGACGGTTCCACATTAACTTGTGCACCATTTGCGTATTGACCCACACAACCAAAAAACAGTCAAAACAAATAACGGAAGGCAAGTCTGTTGCTGAAAAAGGGATTTAAATATTTGAAGATCACGGCTCTTAAAAAAAAAAAAGCAATAGATGTCTGAAAGACACCTCCCACCACCACCATCATCACCCCCACACACGTTTTAATAGCAGCGACATGAATGACCAGTCTGCTAATTAGTAATAGCACATTATATCAGGCTCCATCCAAGACCTAATGAGGTGGACCTTTGCTGAGGCAAAAAGGTGAAGCTCTTGGGTGACAGCACGGTATAACAACATCGTAAGTGAGTGTGTTTCCATGGAGGGTAAATGCTGGTGTAACACATAAATGCTCAGCTGGCCTTGTTCTTGCAATTTCTCTTATGCTGTTCACTGAATTTATATGCAGTTTTTTTCTTTTAGTTATTTCTGGTTTTGGATGAAAACATCCAATATGTTTAGTCATTGTAATGACTCACGGGGCTCTTGTGGATCCATATGCAACTCAGTTTAATAGAATGGTCAGACAGGCAATGGTCGAAATCACAGGGCAGA
>JAUYWG010000040.1:15547477-15566393 GCA_034779775.1 Enteromius afrohamiltoni
AGTCCGAGCTTAAATAGTCCAGTTTGGCGGGAGAAAGCGGCGCGCAAACGCCGAGGTACGGGATCCTAAAAAGTCCGTGTAGGAACATTAATACTCCGGCGAGGGTTCCCGCTGCTGGCGGGCGGAGAGGGCCACAGAGGTGCGGCTCGTGACAGTCATGTTCATTAATTTAATCAGTTTTTTAAATTGTGACAAATTTTAGTGAATAAAAATAACATTTAGGTTGATGAAACTGTGCTAAATTAAACCAAGTACCTGTTAAATGTTGAAGCACTCTCAGAAAAAAGGTACAAAAGCTGTCACTGGAATGGTATCTGTTCAAAAGGTTGGTACCTTAAATATACGCTTAAGTACCTAACATATACATATTAATATATATTATATTACAACATTTAACAAGTAGTCTCTTTATGCTTTAGTCATTGAATTATGAATTATGAATTATTATTACAAGTGAATTATGTATTGAGTGTGACTAGCACCTTCTTTTGTCATATTTTCAAGAGTTTATTTTAAATGTATACTACTTTGTCTTATAATTGAATGAAAAACCTCATAGCAAGCACTTTGCTGTTAAATTAATTGAGAAGAAATCTATGTAATCTATCTTAAAAAAATGTATTATATGTTTTGCGTGTTATATTATTAGTACATACAGTATCTTCAGATCCCTCAAAAAGTCACAGTTTCTCTGATGTGACATTTCTCTCCTTCACCCGACATGCTATTCATTGATGTATAGAATCCACAGATGGTGGCAGATGATATTTAATTGTAAGCCAGCTGAGCCAAGGCCCCACTGTAAGCCCACGATCTGCCTTCTGCCTTTTTTAGCGATATACGTAAATAAGAGATTTACATTGTCTGCCCCCCACCCATCATGTTTCCAGGAAAACAGATTAACAGGACTGAATGTCGGAGGCTGGTGGAAGGCTAATGAGGTCACATCTATAGGGGCTTGAGGAGATGCTCTTCAGATCTTTATTCATTCCTCTGCATCTGGGGCTGGTTAATGACATTCCTCCCATCCATCCGTTCAATCACTGCATACCTGTGTCCCTTAGTGTGGTGAACAATCTCAAGTATGTCTGATTGGGTGACATTTGCATGAAAGCTGGATGAACACAATTACAGAATGGACAAGATGAGATTTGATGCATCAGTTTGGTGTTTTTCTATATGCTTTTCTCCTCCATATAGTTCAGAAAGTGCAGAGATTCAGACCTGCCCTGGTGTTAGATTTGATGTTGACTGGAAATTTGACATTCCTCAAAGTGTAGCATTTTTTGGTTTATTTGTATAATGCTAAATTCAGGTGAATGATTATGTATGCGATACTTTGAATATCAGCAGCAAGTTATTTGAAGTTCTGCTTGTGGGCAAAGAGAGCAGCAGTTTGCTTCAGCCTGGATGGTGACTTAAAATAGTTTCTCTTGTCTGGTCTTTGTAATGTCTTTTTAAATGTCAGCAATTCAAGGTGTAAGCGGGGTTTCTTTGAGTATAATCTGGTTAGTTTATGTATACGTTACTTTATGGTTTTCTCTGTCTGCTTTATTATAGGATATACTTGGCAGGATGACACAACTCAGGAGGTAATCTCAAAAGAGCTCTCACAACTACCCAAGGTTCCTCTTGAAGGATTTACAAACACCTTTTCTCGTTTCAATGGCAATTCCAGGTGAGCTCCTAAATCCTCTGTTATGTTTAGCATCCGTGACAATAATGCGTTTATGAAAACTTTTATTGTAGTTCTTTTATTAATTCAGTTTTTCTTTCATCTTTATGTAACAGTTGTTGACACTAAAACAAATTTTTCCTTAACAATTATGCATTTGGTGCCTTGACAGTATTTCTGCAGCATTTACAGTAATTATCTAGGTTTATGATCATTTATAAATATACTATTGTTCATAGTTAATTGTTGTTTGTTCATTATTCATTAACTAATGATTTATGCAACTTGAAATGTTAATTAATATGTGGAAATAAACATTAATCATTATAAATACTGTAAAATTATCAAACGTTCACAAATTAAACCATAGTGTAAAGTAATAATCTGATCTGGACAGGTTTGTATTCTAGACGCTTTATCTACTATAATCTGTTTATCTCTTTGTAAACATGGAATTGTATTACAAACATTCCCAATAGGGACAGGAAGCTGAAGGCTCAGAAAGAAGTGAGCAGGACACTGCAGAGGTACCTTCAAGGTTTCCTGCCTTCTGATGTCGCCTCCTTCAAAAAGAGTCCTCAAGGGCAGAAAGTGCTTTGGAAGGTGAGTCTCCAACAGCTACATAAATGAGTAGTTCTGTTTACTCCCGTATAAATTGAAGCATTTAGATGCATACTGACTATATGGTAGTTGAGAATTAGAGGTTTAAGGAAGGGTGTATTTTCAGCTTGAGACTGTAAACAACTTCGCAGTACTACCACACATACATGTATATGCTTTCAAGGTGTGCACAATACTGTAGTTGCTAAATGCATTATTTGAATGTACTTATAACAAGTGCACTGGCGATTTAGCAAAACTAGCCATATGTTGCTATTTGCTATACAGTTCATTAGATAACTGTCAGATAAGCACATAGCTACTGGGGACATGTAATCTGAGGTGCAGCCTGATTGATACTAAAAAACACCATCACCAAACAACTGCTCACAAAGTTTAACAGTCGTGAGAGTTGAAAAGTTCACTGCACTATTGAACATTAGTACCCTGCAGTGCTTTTGGAGCCAGCCGTGTATGTCCTGGTTTGTACATTGAAGCCCACCCTGCTGTTCTAAAGTCAGCTTGGCCTTCTATTCTGCAAAGGTGGGAAGAATATAATTGTTTTATATAATCTCTAAAATAGAGCGGTATAATATGCAAAAATAGGGATGTTGATACAATGTTAAATTGAGGCTAAAACCTTTTCAGCGTTGGCATCTTCTATCCCTTTTTGATACAAACCCATACATATATTATAATGAATGTGATCTATGCATTTCTTTACATATTTATTTCTTTTTCTCCCATAGTACAAAGGAGATGGACCCCGTAATCACAAGAGTGCCATCCAGCTCAAAGAGAAGCCTCCTTCACCCCACATCTCCTTCCTACAAGGCCAGTCTGATCTCCAAGCTGCTGTAGAACAACCTCCCCCGGGTCGATCATACTTCACTGGTTATGAGCAGGATCGTACTGGAGTCCCTCTCGCTGAGCTTCAGCAGTATCAAGCTGGGCCCATGAGAGCACAGGATCCTGGTAAAGGTCAAACACAGGGAAAGCTGCGCTACTTCAGCCTTCAGCACACTCCTGCTACCAAAATAGAAAAACTGCCAGGAGCTTCCAAGCAACCTCCAAAGCCAGAAATCGAAAAGCTATTTTTCAAATCTTCAGCAAGCAGCCCTGCTTACAAGGAAGCCCTCAGTTCAGTAGATGGTGAGCTAATTCTTCTTCTTCTTTATTTATATTTGCTATATAAATGTTCATGTGTGCATTAAAAAAGAAGCCAGGAGAAACAAGTAAAGGATTAAACTCTCATATTATGTTTAGTCCTTTTAGGTTAATAAATAGAAACAGGGCCATATTATATTGGCTGTGATGAGTTTTTGCATTATAATGAACATTTTTAGGATCAGTCTGAAGTGACTGGAGAAACATTGATATCATTATGAGAATACATGCCCCAATATTAAAAAAAGCACAATTATTAAATTATAAAATTACTTTAATCAAGAAAGAGACTGAGGTAGAGATGAAAAACACAGTCTGGCTCCAAATACTTATTTCAGATGAATTAAGCATAATGTGCAGAGCAATTACCCTGTTAGGGGCGTTTATTGAATTACAAGCAAACACTGACAGTTTTCGTGATGGGTTTATACCTTTTTTTAATCAAGTGGGGTCATACATATTAGAGCACGGGGTTCTTATACACTTGCAAAATGCCAAGTCTTTCTATCTTTTCCTCTGTTTTCTCTCAGAGAAGTTCATTGATGGAGTGGTTAACCAGCTTGGACGTCAGAGTGTAAATGTGGATACTTTGACACCAAAGGACTTGGACAAGCTTTCCAAAGTCATCACCCAGGCCTTGCAGGTGGTGGATGGAGAGAAAGGGGTAAAAGGTAGAGAAGCCACACAGGATGAAGTCCAGGCGAAGAGGGAACCCAGTCAAGAGTTACATCAGATGCAGAAAGCAGATGATGACAGCACACATAAAGGTACCCATTAAATTATTTCACCCCTTAACAAGGCACATATTTGGTTACCTAGTTACCGATTTTGATCAATCAAGAGCCATGATCTTTACCATCATTTTTCTTATGGTATTCTGTTTGCAGAAGCAGAAAAAATAATGCTTAAATCTGATGATAAGGTAATATTTGGAAATACACAGCGCTGTGTGATATTTTTGAAATAGTCAATAGAATTCCCAGTTTAATTTTCTGTTTCCAGGACAAAGGTTTTATCAGCCAGCTGCTTGAGTTCCTGGATCATAACTCTGGCCCTGGATCTGTGCGTCCTCCCCAAGCAGAAGAGCCTTTTCTGGGGTACGTTGACCAGCCAAATGCTGGAAGCCCATTAAGAGCAAGTTTGGAAAATGTCCAGAGCCGGACAACACAAAAAGAACTGGACCTGATGAGGAAGAAAATGGAACCTGACACTTTGGATATAGAGCCAGTTGAGGATGCTGAAGTAGAACAGTGGATGCATGGTTCTCCAGAAGTGAAAGCAGAGTTTCCATCAAGAAAAGAGCCACAAAAAAATTCCATAGAGAAAGAGAAGATGGAAAAGAAGGGTGTGAGAGTGGAAGTGAATGTTGCAGCATATTCAAGTCCACATGATGGAGACTTCGGCTACATTATTACTGAAGAGTAAGTATAAATGCTACAGAAACACTTTCATTGACTGTCATGATGAGAAACAAGAGTGTGTATGTATTATACAGTAATATAGTATTTTATCACAATATGGGCCAGTACATGTTATATTTCCATTACATTTTGTGTTTCAAATTGTTTTTATCACATGACCAAAGTATGTTTTATAGAGATTAATATAACCATAGTAATAAGGAGTCATATGGTTTTACATGGTTGCAATAATTTCTATGCATAATAAAGTAACAATTTCATTTGTCATTCAGTGTTCATACTCAGTTTATGTTGCTGCATTCCATATTGCAATTTCTTTAATTTCCCTCACCCGTCCTATCTGTGTATATTAGTATTAGTGTGTAAATGGTTGTGTGTCGTGTACATTTCTCAAAGCGAAGGATGATGGTATCCACAGCCACTGCATCTCCAATAACTTGATTTATCTCACAGAGGCTCACTTACTGCAGTCCCATTTAACTTGGAGTACCTGAAAACACACAGACACATTCTCAAAAAGCAGATTTAAAAGGCTGTAAGTGTGCATTGGAAGGCAGTGGTAGGCATGAAAAAACATAATGAAAACAGTTGCACTCTAGCATCTTGTAATTCTCACTTTCTTTCTCATGTGTGTGAATACTCTTCCATTTAGATGCATGTAATTCTTTAGGTTTGTGTGCAAGTTGCTTTGTGTGTGTTTTCACGTGTTCTGATGTGTGAGTTTGTGTGTGTGTGTTTTACTTGGGCTGGCGTGGCCATATCATAAAGACATCACACTTCACAGGGATTCCATTTACACCTTATTGTTTGCCTCATTGCTGGAAAATACAGGTGATTTATCAAAGCATACAAGCCACCTGTGTCCTATTCCCTTGTGTTTTTATGCGCACTCTGCTCTCTGTATACCTCCTGTGAGCTGTGTTCACTATTTCAACATTGTATCTAATATGGCATTTTAGCAGCACCCAGATATGTATAGATGAAATGTAAATGTAAAATGCAAAAAATGCTAACAGACCTCGTATTTAACTATTTTATAAGTGCTGGTGTTAAAAGGCATGTTTAAATATTAATTGCTACATTTTGCAGATTCATTCAAGTTCATTCTAGAACAATTCTCAAGGTTGGGATTCTTTAGGTTGGGATTCTTTGATGTAGTCCTAAATTAAAAAAAAAACATGGCGTGTAACTACACTCTAGACATTAATCATACCTTAAATCAAGCTGGAGAAATATCCTAATATGTACCCTTTTAATCTGTTGGATTTGTGATTTTCACCCAACAGAAAATGAAAAGGGGTAAAAAAAATACATCTTATAGACTTGAAGTAAAGGAGAGACCTGAGTCGGATCAAAATATCATAGACTTATTCATTCTAAGTTATCACCAGTAGTCAGCCACCTACACTGTCAGGAAAAAAAGGTACAGAAGCTGTCCCTGGGAATTTGATAGTGTAATGATATGTACCATTTAAGTACTATTATGTACACTTGAGATTAAAATATTAGGTACACCTTTAAAAAGGGTTCTGCCCAAGTGACAAATTCCGTACCATTTTTCTTAGAGTTTAGCTACTTCATGGTTACATTCTAAAAACTACATAAAACATGTTTAACATGTAAACCCTTAGTAACACCCTGGCAACCACCCACAACACCTTAGTTTTTACAATTGTAGCTAATAGTTTTTTTATTTCTTCTTGTTTTTGTCCATACCTAGTTCGCTGTCCACTGATCAGGGGCTGAACCTTGTGGAGCTCTTAGCTGAGAGAGTCAGCCTTCATGTAACAGATTTTCTACAGCTCTCGTAAGTGCACACACACACACATATATATATATATATATATATATATATATATATTGTTGAAGACAGTCTCATGCTGGTCGACACACTAATGGCACTAATGGAACACTCAACCTGTGGTTTTGTTTTGTTTTTCCATTTTGCAATATAGTTTGGGCTAAGTACTTATTTTCAAGTGACAGCACAGTGATTATGAGTGTGTTCTGAATTCTGTGCATATAAGTTCAAGCTTTATATAAATGGTTCAGAGAGAGGGAGAGAGAGAGAAAGAATGCATCTCTGTGTGTGTAGGTGTGTGTTATTCTAACCTGCCTGCACTGGTAAACTTCAGTTCAATTACAGCACATTTTCTGATGATAACCGATGTTCTACAAGTGCACAGATAAAACGCAGATTTCTGCTTAATTGTTTGGAATGGAACAGATGCTTTCTGGCACTCTTGTATTTCACAGAGAAACTTGTTGTATTTACATTTCACTCATACGCGTAATCAAATAAGCTTTATGTACAAGGATAAAGGAAATACAAATATTAATGTAATTACTAATTTCTTGCACTCCTTTTCTCACACACCAAGCTTTACCTAACTTTTATTATTTCATACATGGTCTCACCCTAACTGAAAACAAAATGTACTTTTTTCTATATTGTTTTTACAAATGAGGACGTTTAAGATTTTTTTAGGTTGCTTCTTGGAATGAAGTTGTCAACAAAACACACACACACACACACACACACACACTCAGATAGCAAACAGAGAAAAGAGCTTTATAAATCATAATTACACTACCATTCAAAATATTTTTATTAGTTTTATTCAGCAAGGATGTGTTGATCGATAGTTATGATTAAAAAATATAATGTTACAGAATGTTCCTTTTTTAAACACATCTTTTGAATTCCCTATTCATCAAAGAATCCAGAAATAAACAGAACTATTTTAATTATGATAATAGGAAGAAATGTTTCTTTAACACTGTATTTGAAGGATTTCTGAAAACATAATAACACTGAAGAGTAATGGATGCTTAAAAAAAAATCAGCTATGCCATCACAGGAATAAATAGCATTTTAATAAAACAGAAAGCAGTAAAACGTTTCAAAATAATATTTTGAAAAAAAAAAAAATATATATATATATATATATATATATATATTTCACAATATTATTTATTTGTGACTTCTTTTAAAAACTTTACAAATATTTTACAAAGCCCAACCTTTTTTAACTGTATCAAGCATATATCAATTAATTAAAAAAAGGACACTTTTCATCAGCTGAAGAACACATTTATTTCCTCTGTATTGCTAGGTGCGAGACTAAATACAAGATATTGCTAAAGACATGCTTTACAGACCTCACTGAAATAGAAAAATACAATATTTGTGCAGTAAAGTGCTGTCCAGGTGAGCAGTGTCACTGTGTATGATTAATTTCCTCTCTTGAATAGTGCCTTATATCTATTTACACAGATACCTGCTAATGTATCTTTTGTCATCTAATGCTTTTCATCTTTCTGGGAAATAATGGAAAGGTGTACTGAATGATGAGCACTCTTATATAAAACATGTCATAATGTAATATGGCATTTTTGGACTAAAAAATAAGATGGTTAGAAAGGTGTACAAGCAGACTGCACAGTGCTGAAGCAAGCTTTTGCTCATTCAATCATATATGCAGTCAAAGATCAGGAAAATTCAACACACACTCACGCAAACGTTCGTACTCTCAAATGCGGTGCTGCCATGTTTGGGCTTCGCACTGTGTTGCAGTTACATAAAGAGTCAGCGTAGCACCTCTCTGAACTCCAGACATGACGTAAGGGTTGTACTGTGTGCAGACAGTAGGGGGCACAGAAAAACACATACACACAATCAGACGGTCTTGTTCTCTTACACACACTGAAACATTAACACACTCACATTCATTTACACTAATTTTACCTCTCTTCCATTTTCTCACTCGCTTATGTATTTTTTAACAACCCACACACACACACACACACAGTCTGCCTATCATCTCCATCCCACACTCACCCCCATGGTGCAAAAGGAGCCGAGCAGAAGCAGTATCATTATATTATGGCTTTCCTCCCTCTGTGTGCTGGACGTTGGTGGCATTTTACTGATAACTTATCAGCACTGATGCTGTTATAAATGGGAGTCTGGACCATTGTGTTTATTTAGCTTTAACAGCCACTGTTCTCATCCAGAAATTTCCAGAAGCCAAATAGAGGTTTGTGCTCAGGTATAGAGAGGAAAGCAAAAGATGGGTGGAAACTGGTGTAGGGAGAGTTAATAGAAAGGGTAATAATGTTTGTATTTGTTAGGGGAATTATGTTTTTGTAGATATTAGAAAGCTGAAGTGCATGTATCAAGGCATCCATCGAGCACTCTTAAAAATAAAGGTGCTTAAAAGGTTTTTCACAGCAGTGCCATTAAAAAACATTTTTGCAACATCTCACCTTTTTATAATCTGAATAACCGTCTTTCAGCACATAAAACCTTTTGTGAAACATTCTTTAGATGTTAAAGGTTTTTTTTACATTTAAACAAACCATTTAAACAAAAAGGTTCTTCTGTGGCATCATGAAGCAACTTAATTTTAAAAAATATAGCCAAAAAATTAACCTGATAAATAAAATATGTATATTATAAATAAAAATACATTAAAATTAGTACATTACCAATAAAGCTTTCTTTTTCAAAAGCATTAATCTTAAAATAGATTACTGTTTGAGTAAACTATGTAGTTCTTTCTGCTGTGGATATTAATTTTAAAACTGAGAGCTGGTCTTGATGGTTTAACATTGAGCTTTGGCTTTCAATAATTAAAAAAATAATGAGAATAAAATGACATGAAATTCTAGAAGCTCTATTATTTTCCAGCAGATATCTGGGAGGATGAGAGGTTACCTTGGACTTGCTCTTGCCACCTGCTGACGTGTGAATAGGATTTTGTTCTGGTGACAGATTCATTCCTCCAGTCTTCCACCTCTCTCACTTCTTCTCTTTTATTTCCTCCCCTCTACTCTTTCTTTTTCTATCCCATTTTTTTTTCTCTCTATTTGTGACCCTCACTTCACCCTGGTCCGCAGCGGGAGTAGCTTTAGAGCTGTGTCCCAGATAAATGCATCTGCCTCTGAATCAGAAACCGGGAAGATCCCTTGTTGGACAACTGCATGTTTGTAAACTAACCATCCCATTCACTGCTTTCATCATCTTTAACCGATTAACAGACTTGTTGAACAGTAGCTCAGATGCCGTTCTGTGTTTATGTCATGGTGGCGTGCCAGTTTGCAGATCTTTCTCTTCCTTTGCCTGGGTCTGTTTTTCTGTTCGTGAGGGGGTGTGACAGTTTGTTTTAACTGTGTGAGTTTTGAATATATTTAGCATTTTTAAAAGTCATTTCCATTCCCTTTAAAGGAACAATTCACCATGAAATATTATACTTCACAGGATTCTCTGTTAGAATAGATAAATGAATGAGGATTGCTGCTGGGATCTCACCCAGACAGCTGTTTGGCTCAATCACAAATGCCATTTGTACGAAATGCCATCATGTATTTGCACAACATTTCTGGATCAAAAACTCAAATATTGCTAAGATATTTAAATCCAATGTATCAAGTCTGTGAGCATTTTTTTAAAGAATTATTTCTTTCTACTTTTTTACATTTCCATTTAGACCTGTTTGCTGAATGGTGTTGAGCCATTAAACATTTCAGACAACTCTTAAGAACATCAGGTTTCCCATGAGAATTTATTTCATGGAGGAAAAACTTGTCAATTTATGTCAAAAGCAGAGAAGGAAGCTAACGGCACAGATCTGTCATAAGAAAATGAACCAAAACGCAATATTCCCTAGTGATCTGCTGTTTTAACTGTGGTGTTGTGGTAGTGCAGTTGACTGCGTCTACAACAGTGTATTTTTTTTTAAATGATAAAGATTATGTTCATGACTCACAGATTTTCTCATCACACACACTGCATACTGGTGTTCTGTTAATCGTTTTCTGCTTATTGTCTCTTTCTCACTCTGTCTCTTCCACTCTCTTTTCTTCTCTGTGTCTCTCAGGGTTCTGGGTCCAGCAGTAACCTTTCGAGTGCGCCCCAATGCTCGAAACATCAGCACGGCTCAGCTAGCCAGAGTGGCAGGTACACACAAACACACACACATGCGCGCACACACACACACACACACACACACCACTCGTTCCGCTACTGCATTCTAGTTGCTATTCCGATCATCTCCTGACACATTGGGGAAGAATCCTCTCATAGTGCCACGACCTTGATTGCAGCATTAGTTATTTTCAAGGTTTAAACCTGGTTTTTACACACAATGCACATGTTCACACACACGTTTACACATTTGAAAGCTATCAAACAAAAAAGAAATCATAAGCAAACAGAAAATATCAAATATGGTCCCAACCAGATGAATTTGAATTGGACATACTGAAAGTGGAATTTAGTTAATTCAGCATTGATTTAGAAAATGTTTCTTATATAGCTATCCGATCAGACACATGAAGTGACCAGCTGTAAAACAGCCAGTTAAAGACAATGATTTGCATGGATCACAAGTTTTTATCTCTTCTGAGGTAAAATGTACAGATTTTATTACTGCATTTAATTCTATTTTAATTCAGATGTGTTATGATCAGTTTTGAATGCTGCACAACGCTTGCCGATACAGGATGATACTGACCATGCCATTTGATTGAAAATTCAACATTGCTGTCTGGAATTGTTTAAATTCATAAACTGGAACAGAATAGACTGCAGTCCTGCTTCCCCTTTTCAGTCACTGTTTTAACATTTAACATTCAGGATTCATATTTGATCATGAATGCACAAAAGAAAGGGCAAAGAATGAAAGGGAAAAACAAAAGGAATCTGACATTATAAGGCTATATTCCCTTGATCCATCATAATTACTTTTAGGGAAAACAGATTCATGTGAATTTGTCCTATGCCTGTCTGTACTTCCTGGCAGATAAGATGAGATATACTAGGAAAACTATTTCACTTACTGGACCTGAAATACCCAATTGTTTTTTAAAAATAAAGTACTATGGGTAAGTGCTGAAATGCTACCACAGTTTGACTTTCATTATGTGCTTTTTGTTTATTTCTGTTTGTTTATATTTCTGACTACAAATAATTTCCACTTGCGCTCATTGAAATAATGACATGCAGACAACAAGCCAGTACATGAAGTGCATTTAATAAAAAAAAATGATTTTATGTTTTTGATTATCAGTCCTTTGACCTCAG
The DNA here is from genome assembly GCA_034779775.1 of Enteromius afrohamiltoni. NCBI lineage: Eukaryota > Metazoa > Chordata > Actinopteri > Cypriniformes > Cyprinidae > Enteromius > Enteromius afrohamiltoni. The sequence goes on from JAUYWG010000040.1 coordinate 15,559,428, forward strand.
TAGAAAATGCACTTTATTCAGTTCTACAAATAATGCATGAGTGTATTTGTGTATGTATGGCTTGTTTTTGAAGTCTTTGAACATGTCGTCCTTCTCGACCCGGTTCTGATTGAGCAAATGTGTTTGTGCATGTTAATGCTTGTGTGTTATAAAGCCTTGGCATCCAAGGAAATGCACTCCAATTTTGTCCAATTGCTGTGGTGTGAATTTTTATTTGTGTACATGCATCTGTGTGAGTGTGTATATCTCCAGTCTCTCCTCCCTTTGAGAGTCTCTTGTAGCATGTTGAGAGAGTTAATGGCTGGGCTCGTCAGACCCAAATGTCAGACAAAATGTTAAGTCAACATGATCAGCCGCTCTCACACGGCAGATAAATTATGAAAACCCTGGTGCCTGAATACCAATTTATTACTTTATTTAAACAGAGAGGATCTCTCCTCATACTTTATTACTGCTGTATACACACCACTGATCGCACCTAATCATTTATTCCAATTTTTGTGCATTTGACATCACATACACCCCTGAGGTATTTAAGCAACTTCAAATCATTTGTGTTGAGTGGAAACATGGTGGAGTGTTGAGGATTATGTTTAGATTGTGACTGTTAATATGTGTTTATATGTTCAAATCTTGGCTTTGCCTGAACCTTTCCAGAAGCAATGCTTTTATGCTTAAAACAACTATAACAGACTCATTTATTTAAATGCAATATTCAAATTATATTGCATGAATTAATGATGATGAATGATTAATGAATTAATTTTGCGCCTTAAAATATTCTCTAAAAACCATAATATATGTTCATAATTAGCCACTAGCTTAGACGCACTGAAAGACATTAGTCCTTTATGCATTAAAGAAGCTGTTTTGTAGTTCCAAATGACACTAAAACCACATGTACCATTGACCTAAACACATTAGAGAACATTCGATCAGCATGTTAGGCAGGATTCTTCCTTTGTATATAACCTCCTGTATTCAGACACACAAAATGGAGAATGGTTTCATGGGTGTCTGAAATGAACGTGTTCCACTAATCTAGTAGTATTCCTTTGGTTCTGTCACAAGCATCTGTCTATGACAGTAGCTCCCCTGTGTTTTGTCTTTGTTGTTGTTGTATGTCATACAAATGTGTCAACTTACATTTAATTCCTGTATTTCCCTTTCGTGGTCAATAAAGTGTGTCTGTCTGAATTTAATAATGTAAGAAGAAAAAAATCAACAAATAAAAATACCACAAAGTTATTGAAAAAATTATAGATAATAAGATTTAAAGCTGACTGATGAGTGATCCTTACTTCACAGAAGCAGTTCATGTCTTTTTCACAAGATTATTTGTTTTGGATAAAGAATATTTTACATGGATTAACATACATTAAAACATACCTTAATAATTATGAATTGTAGCTAGTCATTTACTCCAACTTTGCACTCTGATATGGATGAAGACAACAGCTATTTATGTGACATATTGTGAAAATCTGTTTTGTTTTTCTGTTTAAGTGCTACAATCAGTCCCTGATGCATCTACCAAACTAGAAAACATGAAAAAGAACAGACCGTAAATGTTTTGGGTTACCCTTACTCTGTAAGCTTGTGAAAAAGCAAGCCACTCAGATTTCGCTTCCCCGTTATGTAGAACGGAGATGTTTTGCTTGACAGTTTAAGCACAATAAGACATAAAAAGAACTTAGTTTAATACTCAGAAGAGAGAGTTTAAACTAATATTGTTTGAAACAAGTGTTCCTCTTCAGGAACTCGAGCCGCGTCGACGAGACGCTATGGGAATGCCTCTAGCGTGACTGCTCTGAATCGTGTGTAGAAACGGCCAGTGAACAGTTGGGACGTCATAAGCAGGTGACATCACTGGGCAGGAAGCATAAAAGCACGTGGAATGCTGCCAGCAGATAGCTTTCTGTCCTTCAGCGAAGCACTTTGTGTTGTGTGTGTGTGTGTCTAGCTTAAAAGTGTCTCCATCAAAAAAAAAAAAAGTATGTCTAAAGCAAATGATAAAAAGAGGGGCGGGGGCAGCTCACAGTTCAGCGTGCAAACGCTACATCTTGTAGTGAGCTCTCATGAAATCAAGAAGAGCTCAGAAGAACCGCTAACCTCTCAATGCGCGCCACCAAAGAGACCGCCCATGCTATCAGCAGGTCAATGGCAGCTATGGTGGCCATGGAGAGGCATCTTTCGCTGACTCTGTCTGATGTAAAAGAAAAGGACAGAGTCTACTTGATGGACACCCCGCTTTCGCTTCATGGTCTGTTTGGCGTACTGAGTACTGTAGAAAGTGGATACAAAATTCAGTTCAGACGCTGGAGCTGAAGTTCAGGATGCTCACTGTAAAGCAGGTTGTGACACAAATCAGGTCCGAGGACTGGTTTGTCTCGATAGATCTAAAAGATGCGTACTTTCATGTATCGATCCATCCTTCTCACAAGAAGTTCCTGTGGTTCGCTTTTGGGGCAAAGCGTATCAATATCGGGTTCTCCCCTTCAGCCTTGCACTCTCAACCCTGTACATTTACAAGGTGTGTATATGCAGCAATGGCTCCTCTGCAACTCCAGAACATTTGCATACTCAATTATTTCGATGACTGGTTAATTCTAGCACAGTCGCCGGGCGACGCAAATAGACATTGAGATGTTGTTCTCGCTCACATGAAACGTTTGGAGTTGAGACTGAACTCCAAGAAAAGTGTGCTTTCTCCAGCTGAGAGGACCACTTATTTAGGCGTGGGGTGGGATTCGACCATGATGCAGGCTCGCATGAAACCTGCTCGGATCGAGTCGATCCTCACATCAGTCGCAAGAGTAAAAGGCCTATCACTTACTATGAAGCAGTTTCAAAGATTGCTGGGCCTGATGGTAGCTGGATCCAATGTCATACCTATTGGTCTGCTGTTCATGAAGTCCCTACAGTGGTGGAAGGAACAAAGGCGTATCCTTGAGTGGAAATCCCCTTTGGTCAAAGTGGTCAAAGTGTCACGCCGAGCAGTACGTGCCTTGAAAATGTGGAAAAAACCTAGTCTGATCTGTGGTGGAGCAGATCTGGAGAGTATTTTACAAAGCAGAGGTCCTCTTCGCAACAAGAGAGTTGGCGCAATGTCCCCTCTGGTACTCTCTAGTTCATCCAGCTCCACTAGGGCTGGATGGCATGGTACAGACATGGCTGAGGCTTTGTCTGTATGCTTTTCCCCCCCGATCGCTTTGCTCCCAGGAGTTCTGGAGAGAGTGCGCCGGGACTGCGATCAGTCTACTACTGGTAGCGCCGTTTTGGCCAGGCCGAGTATGGTTCTCGGACCTGATGGATCTCCTAGACGGCCCTTACATAGGAAATTCCGATCAGTATGGATCTCCTCTCACAAGTGAGAGGCAATTTCTGCAAGCTAGATTCTCTACTGGGGTCACTCACTCCCCCCTGAAGGTTTAGGTGGCGGCAATATCGGCTTACCACGCCTCTCTCGGTGGACATACAGTTGGTAAAGAACCCCTGGTCATACGTTTCCTCCACGGTGCGCTGAGGTTGAGGCCACCAGTATGTTCCCGGGTGCCGACCTGGGACCTGGCTGTTGTGTTAGAGCTTTCGAGCCCATGGAGGAGATCTCTGATCATCTGCTGATGATCAAGACCACACTTTTGTGTTCTCTAAGGAGAGTAGGTGACCTTCAGGCCCTCTTAGTGGCCCCTTCACATCTGGACTTTGCGCCTGCCATGTCCAAAGCCTTCCTGTACCCGCTAGAGGGTTACAGTCCTAAGGTACCTACAGTCACACCTCAGCCAGGTGTACTACAGTACAGGCCTTCAACCCCCCTCCCTTCAGGGAGCCTGGTCAGCAGAAGCTAAATTGTATGTGTCCAGTGTGAACATACGTCCACAGACCTGCCCTGTGGAGAAAGTCAGAGCAGTTGCTCGTATGCTTCGGTCCCCCAAGAAGGGGTATCCAGTGACCAAGCAGACTTTAAGCCATTGGATAGTGAATGCCATCCATCTGTCATATGAGTCCTCTGGTCTCCCGCTGAGGCTAGAAGTCAGAGTGCACTCAACACTAGGTGTGGCGGCCTCGAAGGGTCCCGATGGCCAACATTTAACCCTAGTTCATCGAAGGAACGAGACGCTGCATCTTGATCCCACACTTTCGGCATCCCCTGTCAGCGCTCCGCTCTGCCGGCAGCATTCCACATGCTTTTATGCTTCCTGGCCAGTGACGTCACCCAGCTATGACGTCCCAACTGTTCATTGGCTGGTTCTACACACGATTCAGAGCCGTCACGCTGGAGGCCATAGCGTCTCGTCGACACGGCGTCTCGTTCCTTCGAGGAACTAAGGTTACATACGTAACCTAGAAACGATTTTAGCAATAAAGATATAATAATCAAAGCAGAGAGTATGAGATATGAACTGTAAAGGCACAGTCCTCTTCTGGAAAAGGAGCTGGAGCTCATTTGCATTTAAAGAGACATGCACAAAAATAGCCTGTTCCTTTTACTTAAAATAATCATTTTCAAAATGATAGAATAAATGATGGGATATCTGTGGGATATTGTTATTTAATAATGAAGCATTTTAAGAAACATTAATATATCAGAAAGCATACATGGAGTAAATTTATCATTTTAGTTGCAAAGGATTCATTTAAACAAGTCTATTCACTAATTTGTCCTAAAAGTGGCCATCTTTAAAATTCCGAAATATATAAATTAAAATCTATTGCAAATGTGCATGCCATATATATATATATATATATATATATATATATATATATATAATTTTATTAATATGTAATATGCAATTGCATAAATATATTGTAAATACTGTGTAGCATGTAGTTATAGTAAAGCGTTGCTTTTGTTTCTTTGATGCAGTGCACTCTTTTAGAAGTCGTTTTGAAGTGTACTGTATGTCAAAGCGATTCACGACACCTCATTTCTGTAACCATAGCTTCACAAACATGTAACCATTAATTTTCTCTGACAAAAAAATAATCACTTCCTGCCAAGCTATTTTAGTGGAGGAGCAGCAGTATAGATGGGTCGGCTTGTATCCTGTAGGGTCTATGTATATGTGCAGGGATTTGGTATTCTGATGCAAAGCTGTGCTCAAGTCTTTCAAGCTGCTTGCAACACAGCAACTAACTGAAGGGCTTTATGGGGGGTCTGGGGTACATTCATTAGGATTGAGGAATCTGCTGTTGTACTCTATTCATCTGGAAAGAAAGCTTTGGACAAAGGACTGGATATGGTAATCCCTGCTTGGTCTCAAAACAAAAGATGAACTCCCTGCTTTATCTGTGTGTGAGTCTGTGTGTGCGTGTCCTTCACAATCATTTATCGGGCCATTGATTCATCCATAGTGTTGATGAAATGGCACCCTAAACTGAACAGTGTAATCTTACAATGTGTCATCTCTCTCTTCATCTCTCAGTCGCTCTCTCTTTTCTCTCTTTCTAACATGCTTTCTTCCTCCTCTCTGCCTGTCACATTTCATTTCTGCTTGTCTCCCACTCTGCTCCTCCTTACCTTTTGCAGTCCCCAAGTTAGTATATGTGGCTTATTTTGTCTTCATAATTTGTCATATGTGGTTTTAAGTGTATGTTTTCTCTGTCCTCTTTACTATGTAGTGTTTGTAGTGTTAAAGCTCTCAGACCTTTCCTCTTGACCACAGAAGGCACTAAATCTCATCTAAACATCAACATTTATTGCAGGTGGACAGAGGTTAAATGATCTAATGGTTTGTGTAGTGATCTGGAAATGTAATTTGATACTGTATGTGAAATATTATTTATATTTGCTTTTATTTTGAGTAATCTAAGTAATAATATTTGTTTAAGTTATTTCTCTGGGTTAAGATGTCCCATGAGAATGAGGACTGAAGGTTGCTGGTGTTTTTATTATTTCCTTTATTATTATTTATTATTTAATTGTTTCATTATCATTTTCTTTTGTATTAATTTTGTATTTTAAATTAATGACAACTTTTTAAAGAACAAATGATTAAAAATGTTTAGTTGAATTTTGTCCTTTTCTTTGTTGTTTGTTTGCCTGCCTCTTTTTTGCAGCATTCAGCCACAGATGTTCCAAAAGGATGACTGCAACCTTGTATATTCAAAAACATCATATATACAAATACACATGCACACACACATATCCTGTTCATTTGTTATGACATTCTGAAAAATGCTCTCAAGAGAACTGCAAGTTACATTTTCAAGAAGGGGCATTCCGCATCATCATTTGTCTTTTGGGTGAGATTTCATTAAAGTCTGTTGTACACTGGTGCATTTTTTATGATGCTCTGATCAGGCGATATTAAACTCATAATGCTGTATATCAATCATGAGAGAAAATGGTCTCATCTAAATTCATATGCTGAAAGGGAACGTGCGACAGTGTAGATTTTCCTGTAATAGAGGAGCAAAGGCATTTTTGATAAAACAGAATACATTGTGCTTCAGCCACTTTAAAGTGGAATGTTTGTGTGGGAGGTGTGTTAGTGCGCTGAGTGAGGCAGTGTTTTTGTAGAGTGGATGTGCTCTTCTGCAGAAACTGCTTCAATCTTAGTGTTTCAGTGTAGTTGCTGTATATGACAAAACAACCACAGAGATACTTTAACCCTCTGGGGTCCGAGGTGATTTTGGGGCCCTGGAGATGTTTTGACATGCTCTGATATTTGTGCTTTTTTCTGCTACTTATAACATATTATTGACCAACCTGTATTTTTCTTGTAATAAGCACAAACACAGTAATATATGACAAAATTAATTTACTTGTTTGCATTTTTTAGGAAAAAACTATTATGCGTGGTTAGTAGGTTAAAAATGTTAAAATAAAACTAGCTGAAATAAGGCCATCAAACTCATACAGAATAGTAATGCACAGTACAGTAATGCTAGAATTTTAATTGAAAATCATTCCACTTACTTTTTCAAAGAAAACAATATAGTGTTTTACATTTTTGAGACGTT
>JAUYWG010000040.1:15566493-15582909 GCA_034779775.1 Enteromius afrohamiltoni
GCTAGAATTTTAATTGAAAATCATTCCACTTACTTTTTCAAAGAAAACAATATAGTGTTTTACATTTTTGAGACGTTTTGAGGCTGAAAGCCTGTATGTGAGGGCATGAGAATGGCCATTAATATTCAGTGATTCCCACCTGAAGAGACAGACCCCTCCTCTAATGACCCATTAGTGACAGGTAAGGCAGGTAAAAAAGAATGTAAGAGTGTGACAATTTTTTTGTATTTTTTTTATTTGTATTTTATTGAAAGCACAGTATAATTTAAATATACATAATAAATGTCAAAGACACAATATTGAGCACACTGATCTAACTACAGAGATGTTTGACTTTGAGTCAATCCTGAAAACAGATTCTGTTCAACAAGTGAAACCTTTACATAATACCTGGTATTTAAGTGTTTGCTTCTTTTCAAGAAAAATAAAAGCTTGTTTTACCAGAGAATAACAGTGTAGTCTATGTGAGGCATATTTTGCTTTTGTAGATTTTAGGGATTTGATAGTGGGCATATCAGTATAGGCTTATATTCACAAAGTTTTAATGTTATCTTATCAATTTGATATCAAATAAAATGACACGTTTACTCAAAAATGGTAAGATTTCTGTGATTAATATCACAAAGTTTTGATTAACTTTGGCTTGTTTGCCAGTTATCTGCTATCTGTGTGTATGTATATATATATATATATATATATATATATATATGTATATATGTATGTGTGTGTGCACATGCATCATTCTTTATCTTTTGTGAGAAACAGAGGATATCTGGGTGTGTCAGGCTGGAGATGACCGCTCTTTGTCTGGTCTTTCATGTCTGTGGGGGTGATCTTGGGGGTCTCCAAGGGGTTGACCCCAGTGTTGCGCCTAGGCCGTGAGAACCCCGGTTGGGTCAGAGTCTGGACAGGTTAGGGCAGATGGAACATGGAACCCTAATGGTCACGTCCCACTGGGAAAACAATCAGCGTCACTGTCAAGGCCATCTACACCTGCTACCACAGCAGAAATGAAGAAAGAGAAAGGGATAGCAGTTCATGCAAACTGATAAAAAGAGAAAACAGAGTAAAGGTGACCAGTGTGCCAAAATATGAAAAATATACTAAAGGTTAGACAGGGTAAGAGGAATCGTGACCTGAATTGCAATCGTGTCATAGGTCATGACCTTCTAGAACAATAATGGCCATGCTCTCAATTTTAACATAGGTCAGAGTGACAGTTTGCGACAGCCTCATTTATCCCTTTTTTTATCTTCCTCTCCCTTGCCCTCCGGTTCGCTTTGAGGAAGTTAAACTGAGCCGGCGTCTGTTTAAGAGTCTGGTTACTTCACCTGATTTGTACTCCCTTAGTCTCATGTTGTCTTTATTTTCCTGCTGACATTTCTTCACATCCGTCCACATCTCTGACATCTCTGCCGTGTTTACCTCCTCACCCACTCATTTCTTTCTCTCTTGCTCTATCTATCTCTCTTTCTCTCTCTGTAATTGCAGTGGTGCGATGCAGGGGCTGCTCGTCTGCACTCCAGCTGGGCAGATTAGCATAGATCTCCCACGCAGACACAGTTGACCTTCACTCCACCAAACACTTGTCAAAATGCCAGCCATAATTACCCTGGCCTCTCCAGCTAAAGTAATGGCTTACATATACCTGACTCACTCTTTGCCACCAATTGGATGTGAAATATATTTGAGTATGTGTGTGTGCGCACAATGAGATTATTATGGGTGTGTGTGTGTGTGAGTGTTGGACTGTATCTTCTCACTGATCCTTTATGAGGGCTGTATGAATTTTTAGAGCAAGTGTACTGTAATTTATTTCTCATCAGTGTGTGACAATCCATTAGCTTTTGCTTAAGGATTTTGATTGACTTGACTGTTTAATTGTCAGTTTCACGACCATTTAATGAATATCGTTGACATTAAGAGTTCATGGTTTGCACTGTTATGTGAAGCGCATCTGAAGCAGAAACATATTTGTAGCATGTTCTTGCATCTAATGACTTTGAGACCTCTGAAATCAAGCAGATGTCTACTATATATAATAAAATATATTAGACTTGTATGTTGTTTTAAGAATCATCAGTGATCATCAGTGGAGAAAGTGGTGTTGCTTACTTTGTTATTGGTCCATTAAAATAATGGCACCATGGAAATGAATGGGAGAATTGAAGGGGTCACAAACTGAGAAAACAACTTTGGACTTCTCATTAGTCTAAAACAGTTTATACTGAAGGCAGTCTGCCAAAGCTACAGCTTGTGGAATATGATGTAATAGTGTGGCTAAACTTTGCCTGCTTCTAAATCGCTACCTGCTTAGCTCTGCCCACCAATTTGCACATATAGTAAATGACGAGTGGCAAACACAGGTTTAAGCAGAAACCAAAATAAATTTTACTACATTTTTTTACTCCAGATTCGTTTAATAAGAAGGCACAATTTTATGCTGGATTATCAGAAATATTGAAACTAAAAGACTCAGCTATAATCTTGATAACTTGATAACAGAGAACAGTACAAAATAAAAATAAAAATGTCAACTCAGGACCCCTTTAACAGATAGCGTTCTTCAAGTATTAAAGGAATATTTACCCAAATATAAAAATTGCCATAATTTACTCAAACTTAAGGTGTTTCAAACCTGTGGTGCACTCCCTGCACTGAGCTTATTGAGGATACACAAAAATACCAATGCAGTTATATTTAGATAGAATAGAATGCTTATTGTGCCCGGGAGCATGCTCATGTAGAACACACAAGACTATTATACATTATTTATTTAAACACACATTATTTACATTTGAAATTTCCACATATCATACCTGTACATACATAATTGTCTGTACATTATATATTGTGTACACTGTCTATTTTGTACATTTTTATATTATTCTTTGAATTATCTGTGTCCTGTCACTGTTATTCTGTTGAACTGTGGAGCTTCTGTCACTAAAACAAATTCCTTGTATGTGTAAACATAGCAATAAAGCACATGATTTAAATTCTTATTCTGTTTCTTAAAAGAAACTATGCTTTTAACCAAAGATGCAGTTTCAACCATGTAAGTTTACAACGCTGAACACAATTGTTTGTTTGAACTATGGTTTTGGGAAACAATGAATCTGTAATCTATTATGCTAATGACAGAACTTGTGTACATAGCCGGCTAACAATGCTTTTGGGAAACGCACCCCTACGTATATGTGTTTATTCTGTCATCTTTTGTGCTCAACAGAAGAAAGTAATTGATAGAGGTTTGAAACAACTTGAGGGCATGTAAATGATTAAAAAAAAAAGTTTAAGTATTAATAAACCTCCCACATCTGATGTTGTTTGACAACCATCAAGTCATGCTAACTAATATAATATAAGTCACCATAATGGATGATCATGCGCAATTATTGACTTTTAATAAATGAAGACAGATTTTGCCATTGTAACACTGGCCGTCAGGGAGTATGCAGTCATTTAATGTCTCTCCACGTCTTCATTAAATAGGGACTGAATCACAAGTGTTGTTTGGTTCGACTGACTTATGCCCATATTTTTGTAGCGTTTTTGCACATTCGAAAGCACATTACACATTTGTCTTCAAAACAAAACCTCTGATGTAGAATGACACACTCGTATTAGCCCGCTGCAGCCTCTGTGAGTTTAGTTAATTCCTGCCCCTCTTAATTTTCCCTCTATCTCTCATCTTCAATTTCTCTAATTCCCTCCTCCCCTGCTTTCTCACACTCCGTGTGTCTCTTTTCCCCTCATTCGCCTCCCACCCCTTTCTCCTTCTCATCCTTGACTGCCCTCCTTGGTTGAGCGCACTTGTGATCAAAAATTTCCCCTATCTCCTCTTCCTTAACAGGGTGTAGGTGAGAGTAAGACAGAGGAACGGAGAGTGAAAAAGGTTTTCAAAATTCGAAAATAAGAAAAAAACATAAATTGATCCTGTTTAGACTTGTGGATCCATATGTCTATATTTTTATGTGAGTGTATATGTGGTAGACCCCAGATACCCAAAGTCTCAGCTTTACCTGGATGTCACCTGTCAATCAAACGGAACTTTGGGCACCTACTTTTTCTTATTGTTTGTATGCATCTGTTCTTGTATTGAATATATATATATATATATAATCTTCTTAAGTAAACATTTCTTATCAGTGTTGAAAATGGTTGTGCTGCTTAATATTTTTGTGGAAACTAGAACAGCATAACAACACAAAGTTCCTTCATTTACTTGAAGTGGAAATCTTTTGAATTAATTTATGTCTCCTTTGATCAATTCAATATTCTGAATAAAAGTATTAAAGTTTAAAAAATGTTATTGACCCCAAACTTTTAAACCATAATGAATACACGGTTTGGGATTAGTCATGCTTGTATTATAGCATTATATTTTACAACTAATCAGTGTCAGAACTTGAGTTTATATTCAGATTACAAAAACATGAAATATAAAAGAAACCCTTCCATAACCTGTGATTACATATGAAAATATGAGCCAGTTTATATGAGCCTTGAATTTTTTTTCACCGTCAGCTCCAGCTTGTTAATTTGAACCTGTTTCTGGCTGAGTTGTCGTTTCTAGACTATAGCTTTGTGCTATCATGTAATCACACCAGCAGTGATTTTGAGACATTATGCAAGCCTCTGATTAGGTAGCATGCTGTCCTATGTGCATTTGGATATGTGTCTATGCTTTTTTCACAGCAAAGATCTTTGAGTTTGAAAGAGTATGAAATTTGGGCTGTGATTACAGCAATGTCAGGACGTGCCGTACTCTGAGCATACTGTATGGCATCTCGATTAGGGCTTGGGTTTTTTGTGCATGGAGCTTTATCCGGCATTGAAGCTGAGAAGTGAAGTGAAGAAGAGAAAGATTTTATCAGCTCTGTGATCTTTTCTGTGTCATGGCCTGTTCACACCAAATGCGGAATAAATCGTTTACACAAAGGCTGAAATATATAGTCTCAAGTCTACATGAAACTGAAATTTACTCCAGTGCAATAGGTAGTGCTGTTTGAGGCATGTTAGAGTTTTAACTTTCTTGTGACAAGAAAGTTAAAAAATGTAACATGCCTGTGAATACAGACATTTAAATTTTAATAATTGTGTATTATGTTGTCTCTGTTCTGCACTTTTACATACAAAATCTCTTTTACTGAGAGTGTATGCACCTGTCTTGTGTCTTTGTAAATTTGCCCATAAATTTACTACAATTGTTGTTCTCAACTGCATTCTGAACTAAACAGTTTAGTTTACTAAGCAGTCCTACACAGCTGATTTAAAACATCCCACCTTCTTGTACCATGTGTTTTACACAAACCCATTAATATCTCTCAAACTGTTGCGGTCCAGACGAGGCGGTCCCCAGTCTGGGCAAGGTGGTAAGGCAGTAAGCGCTTGCTGTGTCAACACAGATTTGTGGAGAGGAACTTCAAAACAGTGGCAGCCAGTTCGACAGCCGGCGTGAGCTCTAGTGTATTGGTGGAGGCTCTGCCCGTAGATGGGGATTAAGAGAATGTGGGCACTGTTTTTGTTTGCAAATTCCCCTAGCGAGGTATTTGTGGAAAACAAGCATGAATAATATCAAGTGATTTGGGCTTGATGAAGACGAAAGTGTTGGCAAGTGTGAGAGATTAAGAAAAGTGACAAATGAGACAGGCTGTCAAAGAGAGAGAGACTACACACTGCTCTACAGAGACTAAGCAAAGGTAAACACAAGCGTTTTTTTTTTTTTCTTTTCTTCAGATTTTACCCATGATGCCCCAATCCATAACAATATGTTGTTGTTTTTTTGTGTAATTATCATACAGTATGTAAAATACAGTAAAGCTGTTTCATAAGGGAAAGAAATCTTAGGGATATAAAATTTTAATAAAATGAAAAGGTCTAGCTTCAAGTTTAAGAAAAGGCAAATGAGCATTGACGTGCACTAATTGCATCCAGCTGCACCTCATCAATATCTGAGTATAAGAGGGCGCGGATGCAGTGCACCTTCAGGTTAACCTTGGCGGTTAATGTACACTATGGTTGCAGTGTTGTCTGTACGGTCCAATATGTGCTTGTGGAGCAGCATCGGTCGGAAGCGATGCAGGGTGTGAAGTACGGCCAATATCTTGAGGCAGTTGATGTGCCACAGCAGCATGTGACAGAGTCCAGCTCCATGCCGAGAAAAAAGATCCTTTTTTTTCTTTGGGAGAGTTTGTTTTTTTCCCGGTTGCCCTAAAGGTCCAGATGGCTGAGGTGCCAAAGCACCAGGTCCCTGTATTCACCCAACAGATCCCGCAAATGAGCTACAATGAGCCAGTCGTTGAGGCCAACTGGGAGTACTGACACGCTCGACCCTAGACACAAACCGCCGGAGTCAAGGTAAAATCGAGACATGAAAGTACACGTCCTTCAGATTGATGGCTCCTCGTGCATCTCTGGGAAGAAAGGCACCAGGGGAAATGCGGGGGTACCGCGGTTCCTGACCTCAAAAAACAATCATCCAGCCTCAAAGGATTGGACGGGGGCCCATGAACACCCCCAATCCAACCCCCTTGGTGGCTCGGAGGAGCATAGCTGACAGTTCGGCATCCGGCTCAGACAGGGCAGTGACAGCGGAGGGGCACTGTCCTGGCGAAACGTCCACTTCACCAGCCAACCCTCCCTCTGATGCTGCATTAGATATCTTGTCCCTCTGGGATGCACCGGAGGAAGCCCTCAGCCTGCTTTGTGGGGAAGCAATCTGCTCTGGGAACACTACGGAACTATGTGACGGTTGAGGTATTCAACTCAACTATCTGCCATGGGAAGACAGCGAGGGGAGCCGTCTTGCGAACGAGAGGCGGGACCTCACTGTAGCCATGGTCATGCATTTGCAATGAACGATAAATCATACACGAGTGCTGCCCCAGCTTGATTTCGCCCATGACACGTAAGGCAGCGATCATGTCAGTCCAGAGAGGTGAAGAAACTACCGCATCCGGATACTCAGCCGGATAGACATTCCAGAGAATGCCTTACCAACTGTTAGAAATTGCTCTTTTTCCCAGATTGCCCTGGGAGGACCTCTCGCGGCACTGCCGTGCACTCAGTAGGTCTACGCTCCCTGGAGTGCAAAAAGCTGGTTTGCTCTGAAACTAAAATCTGAAGGTGCACTGCAAAAGCGCCCTCTTTTACTCACATAATGATGAGGTGCAGCTGGATGCAATCAGTGCAATGTTCATTAGCTTTTTCTTAAACTCAAAGACGATTTGGCTCTTATGCGAGTTATCGTAAATAATGTCAGAGTGACTCAACTTTCAAATCACATTAGCCAATATTTTGCCAGTAGCAAATTTTTAAACTTTAAATTTTACACTTTTGTCCACTAAATGAGCTCATTTCAAATGTAATGCCTGCTGCAGGTCTCAAAAAAGTTGTTACTGGGGCAACAACTAATTTAGTTAATTGACATCAGGTCTGTAAACATGATTAGCTAAAATAGAAGGACAGAGTCTCTCAGATGTAAAGATGGACAGAGGCTTTCTAGTCTGTGAAAGAGGGAAAAGACTGTGATGTTTCAGATGTTTTGTCTCCTCTGTTAAATAAAGATATAATGAAAGTTTATTTTTAGTGTCAGAAAAAATAGCATTGTTTTTTTTAAGTTATTGTTATTGACCTTTATGCTTTATTGGACAGAACAGTAGAGAAATTACAGGAAAGTATGACATCTGGCAGAAAAGGGGTTTTCAGTATGTTTATTTAATGTACTGTGTGTTTTTTCTCAACAGGAATAAGTCTTAAAACCAAACTGAAACTGAAAAAGAATTTACTTTAGGAAGAAGACATTAAGGAAGCATCTGTCATTAATTATTTCTCATATAAATATATTACTCATATTATATTCAGTTACCCAAAAATTCAGTCACGTTAACAGGTTCTTGTCTATATTATCTGTTTTTATAAATCAGCTTCTGCAACCAGTGCTACTCAAGCCACCACAAAAACGCTAAGAAATAGGAAGACTGATAGTATTAAATGTATCAATTTAATTATTTTGTTTCTTTTATAAATATTGAATTCCCATAGCCTGGGCCCACCCATACTTCCTTTGACGCTACATTCACTACATTCACACTTCGCTAGCAAAGTTAGTCTGGCAAAGTTGCCGTTTCTGAGTATTTCCATTACCAAAAACGTGGCAACCAATGAGAAACGAGCTCTCTCTCCCCACAAGAATTCCCCCACATTTGCATGACAAATGACCTCTTGCAGCAATCCTATATTATCACACTGCGGATAAACACATTCAACCCGGCATAAGTTTTTAAAAATCCATGCACAAAACATAATGATGGTGACACTCACATCATTAAGGGAAGAGTTTCACAGAAAATTATCACCACATGACATGAAAAAATGATTCATTCATGCTATGGTGGGAAACTGAGTCCGGCATCCAGCACCACAGATACCACAGTGTGAGTGAATTAAATGAATAAAAATGGAACTCAGTGTCAGAAAGGTTATCAACCCCTGCTGTAGATAAACACATACCTGGTCTTTGTTTCATTATTTAAAACTTTTACTGTTTAAGTCATGAATGAATCCTTTTTTTGCCTGATATATATTGTCTTTGTATTTCTGTTTTTCTTAAATTCTCAAAAAGCCCCGCCTCCTGAAACGGGTCGTTTTGTACAAAGCTCATCGGTCTTAAAAAGTGAGGTGTGTTCTGATTGGCCAGCTATCCAGTGCACTGTGATTGACCAAATACTGCAAGCGTGTGGCAGAAAGGGTACGCCCCTAATCATAACATGATGCTGCATCCTGGCGACACCAAAATGATAAAACACATTACAAACAAGACATTTGCTGCATTCAGTGGAGATATAATTACTGATTATCATGACTTAGTACTATCATTTTACGCATTACATTGCATCCCGTCTCATAATCATAACACCATGCCTGCATTCGAGACAAGCACTAACCTTCACTGCTCAAAACTCACATTTGAAAAGTAAGTAGCAGATTATTTTAATAAGAAAACGTAACTTACTTAAAGGTTGTGAGTCAGAAGCGCCAGACTGTCCTTGCAGATGTAGAATTGCTCCACTTTATAGTCTCTGTGCACAGCCAGCATAGGCTGCTCTGCGCGTTTAGGAATCAGCTCTCCTTAAATGCACTGAATACACTCTAAAATTTAGGTTGAACTGTTCTGGAGCAGTGTTGTAAATACAACTTGACCACTGATTTCTAGTTGTGTCCTCTTTTGGAAGTGCAAACAAAGTAGTTTCACTTTTACAAAACCTTTTTTACAGTATCTCCTAAACATGGCGCTGGCAACAACACTACAGATAGAATAATAGTTTTGCTTTCTTTCTTTGTGTAAACATTTGGGCGGTGTTTACAAACCCACTCTGTCATGTAGAAAAGTGGGGGCGTGTTTAAACAAGGGGGTGGACAAGTCAGAACTTTCACAAAGAATATCTCTTTGGTTTTGAAACTTTATATTGTTATTATATATTATTATATTATCTGTACAGCTTGTAACACTCCAGAGAGAAAGGAAAATTTGAAATCTCATAATATGAAGGTGATGTTCTATCTAAGTGAACTACATTAGTGTAAAGGTTAGGAATAAGGTTTGGTTTAGGGTTAGTGGCTTGTATTTAACCATAAGTTATTTAAGTAATTGCATCTAAAAAGGTAGCTACACCTTGAAATGTTAGCCACTGTCCAACACTGTCTAAATCAGTGCCTGAAAGGTTTTTTTTTTGCCAACAAATCTTTGCCTATTTCAAAGACTTGATTCCACTCTTCACTGTAAAAAAACATAGTCAGCTGGTTTCTTTCAGGTAGTCTCTCAGGAGGAGGGCGATCTGATCGATTACAGCCACAGGGGGTCTTCTACATGCTGGCAGAATGTTCTAGTCTTCCTCGCACTGCAGCTCTTCACACTATATAACACATTTTCTCCTCCACCTTTCTTCTCTCTCCTCATCTATCACGGGCCTCTGGTGTTCTTGTCTTCTTCTTTCTCCCCTTCTTTGCATCTCCTGGATGCCCTCAGATAGCAGGCTCTTGATGGAAACAAGTGGTGAAGAGAATTGATTGGTCTACTTCAAGGTGAATGCTGATTGTAATTGCACAGTCCCTTATTTGGCTCTCCCGCTGGACAAACTCAGGAAGTCATAGGCTCTGCTGCTGCAGGGTTCCTGTGATTTCAGGGTGGTTTGGCTTTGCTGATTTGTCTTTATCAGTACCTCTGATTTAACATTGCATTGTCACGCTGAATATTATTAGGTACTTAAGATTAAGATTTTAATTGGACATGTGTAGTGCTCAGGAAACATTCTATGCCTTGTTTGCACAAATCAGGTCTGCGGCATTTTTGATTTTTTATAGATTAAGACCATTTGTTTTTCTTAACAAACTTAATTCAAGTGACATGCCATATACAGTACAGTTTCCAGGATATTCTTTTAAATGTCTGTATACAAAATTTTGTAGATTTAGGCAACCATTTCTCCACTAAATATGCTGCACTAGAGAGGTTTATAGAACATAAAAATAATACTGGATTGTATTCATGGTCTATTCAAGACTCAATATATGTTTGTTTGTGTGTGGTGTGTGTATGCGCATATATTTTTTCTTTATGTATAATGGAAAAGTGTTTGTCCAAGATGCCCTCTTGAAAGCAGTAGTGTTCTGTCTCGCTCACTTGTGTTTTGTGCACACACACACACCACACACACACAGATAGAGAGAGAGAGGGTGGAAAAACAAAGACAGGCACCCTTCACTTCAAAGCAAGCGGGTGACATTTAGGGCCCTCTGTGTTCAAAGCCCCCATTTTGCTTTTGTAGTTCCTCTTTGAGTATAATTAATATATTTTCTCTTCTAAAGGACTTGTTGGGAGTTGGATTAGCACACGGCTTCAACCAGTCTCTGCTTATTTCATTATGCAGCTGCACTAAAGGAAATTCATGAATATGTCTCTTTGTTTGATTCTTCCCCCTCTCAGTATTTTTATTAGAAACAAGTTAGCTTATGACCATTTCTGCTCTCATAGAGACAGAAAAAAACACAAACTGCGAAAAAAAACTTGCTTGTTTAATTTTCAATGCAGTTGACAGAATGACAACTGAAATGATTTTCGACTGAGAAAAATGCTTTTATTTCAATGACATTGTCTGTTTTCATACAGATTTCACATCCATTGTGTTGCTGTAAAAGGCTATTTGATCAGATTCTCAGTTTATCCTTTGGTTTCTCATTAACTCAGCTGTCATTGCATCTTCTGTCTGCTTTTTAAGCCTGTATTTCTCACTATACCTTTTTTGTCTGTAAAACAACCCGTCAAGCTTATTGTCACAAGGCTTATCGAGCATTTGTCTTGTGGTTAGTGGCGTTGCATCTGAAAGTTTGATTTCTTTTTCTCTTATTTGACATGGATGTTTTTAAAGCAAAAAGGGGAGAGCATGTATTTCTTAACCCATAAATTATAGCTTTCGCCATAAAAGAATATAAACTGACTACTTGCTTTATTTTCTCATCTAAAATGTAATATGAATTACATTCAGAGCTTTCTAAGACACATTTATTTGAGCACTTTTTTAAGCAGTTTTATTTGTTCTAATTTAGGGTGATACTTAAAATTGTTTAAAATACTGTTAGAACGTTTATTCAGTTCAGCTTTGATATAAAGGCTTTGATATTTCAGTAAACTAGCTTTCAAAATTTTGACCTGGAATGAATTGCTCTGAGGCTGTGTGTTCAGCCAAATGATGCTCATCTCTTATAGTTATACGCACATTTGCTCTTTGACTGACAGGTGAAGCTTGTTCTAGTTATGGAGGTGTAGTGGGGGACTGTGGCTCTGTCTTGTTTATTGAAGCCTCTCATTCCCTTATGCTTATCTTCACACTTTCCTCTTTCCTCCACAGACTTTGTTTTCTTTTCTTTTTTTATTATTCTGGTATATGCTATTTTTTAGAAGGTCAGTGCAAAAATATTTGTATTATATCCAAAGAGAAAAATCCCCTTTTATATCTCACTCATGGGCCACTTTGGTGATGGCTGCTATTTCACAGATAGCACTTCCTCCTCATCCTCAGCAACATGGTCCCAGTCTCTGCCTTTAAGGTAACAGTGTGGCTTGATTTTGGGTAATATAGAGACACCTCTTTAACCCTGCCCCTCACATTTAATATCAGTCATCATTTATATCCTGATGAAGTTCAAAGTTTTGGGTATTGGGATGCATCCAAAATGCCAACACCTAATCCCTCACTCAAATTGCAAGTAGCCTGGTGTGCACCCTTCAATAAAAGAAAAACTGAGAGAGGAAGAAGAAGAAATAGATCCAGAAAGAAAAGAAGAAGAAAAGAAGATAAAGCCTGGAATGAATTATGTATCACTCCTAAGAGGAATATCGCTCCTCTTGGTTGGCCTCTCTATCTTGCACTTTAAATCGATACAGGCTCACTGTCATGGGTCACTACCCAGCGTGCACCAGAGTACCACTGTGCTTCCAAAGTAAGCCATCCCCTGCTCCCCCATCCAGCCGCTCTCATGGTGATAAGTCTGCCATATCTGAGCCTTAGCTCCAAGAGGACAGACTCTTTCAATTTAACTCCAATATCCGCTTCTGATTGAGTAGCGTAGGCCGAGCGGAGCAGAATTCATATATTCATCGCTCTTCGAGGTTTGCGTGGGGGCTCTTGGCCATGGGGAATGCATCGAGAGTATGTTATTATAAACCTGCTCTGAGTGAGACGTGTCATGTGGTGTCGCACCTGTCACCTCCATATTGTGAGAAGAGACAAGAATTTCCCCTTAAATTTTCAAATGACCCTTTTCTGATAATCATAAGATTGTTTGTATCTACTCTCAAAGAGTCACGCTAAGGAAAATCCTGGGTTTGGAACAAGATAAGTTCAATCGACACCATTTGAGACATTGTTGATCATTGTGAAAATAAGCTTCCACTTGTGTTCCTCTTTTGCTCAAAAAAACAACATAGTATTTTAATTTTAAAACATTAAAATACTTTGTTGTTTTCAATGTATAGACACAAAATAAAAATGTGTTTTACTGTGGGGGAAAAAACGCTTCATAAACATATCTACAGTATGTTGTGATAAAACAAGTTCTTTATAAGCTTCCCATTTCTGCTTTTATTTCCTCCAAAAATGGCCCTAGTCAATTCCGTTGGCCTTGTCTCAAATGGCATGCACTACAGTCATGCAATCTTACAATTGGGAACATGTCTTTTATGTCCACAAGACCATAGGGTGTCCCATGGGTCATTTAAGCCTTCAGAGGTTTGTTCATGAGCCCCCCTTTAGACGCACTAGATGTGCACCTCTGCTAAGTGTGCACTGAAACAGCAGACAATTCAAAGTGGCATCATGAAAGTGTGGACTCCATGGAAGATAACAAGAGCTTTGGTTTTTATTTGAGACAGAACCATTATATAATCCCAATTTTTTTTAAAGACAACTAGCCACAAGTAAATTTTTGGGTGGTAATCAACATTACGCTTAAAAATACTGTCAATGGAGCTTAACTTAAACCAGAGTATTACCATAAAAAAATGAGCTTTTTCTTAAGATCCTCTGGAAGATGCATATAAACTCTCCTGGATGAGCATGTATAAAAGCTCAAAAACAGAAGATTAAAGCAGTTCAACCTCAATTATCCAACCTGGTTAAAGGCGAAGTGCTATTTGCTATACAGTCAGACAACAGTTAATGAAAAGGTGTAAATTCTGTCACAACACGGTGGTGGTGGCGTTCGTATTCGTGGCCTTACACCAGCGCCACACTAATTACCTGCCTGAAGGGTGTTGTGGAGAGAGTGGCCCTCTGGATATTTTTCTGCTTCACACAACACCTCTCTTTTTTCTGTCAACACACCGGGGACACGTCCCTCTCTCTCTTTCTCCCTCTCTCTGACGCTCTTTCCATCAATCGCTTCGGCCGAGGAGGTGTCACATTATCACCTGGAGGTGTAAACAGCCGAAGAATTACCTTTTCCACACCGATTTCTCACATACACGCACACTTTCAGCACTCACACACACTCAGGTACTTATATACGCTGTCTCTTGTCTCGAGATGTGTCTTTCTCTCGCTCAATGAAGTTGACCACATGCATTTCTGCTCTTAAATGACATTGTGAGCTTATTTCAGTTGTCTTTACCTTTGCTTGTTCTTAGAAACGCTGTCTTTCTCTGCATGTGTGCACCTCTCTGTCCCGTCGTTCTCCTGGCTGTCTCACTATTTTTGGTCTCCATCTTTCTCTCTGTCCATCTTTCTCTGTTTCTCATTCTTGATCTGATGGATGGCTCACAGAACTCACAGAGGTGAAAACTCCTCTGATGTCATCAGTCTATGTCCTCCGCTGTCAAAAAGCCTCCTAAATATCATCCTTGCATAATGCACATCTTGCATATTTTCTAATACCGCATACACTTTCCCATTCCCAGTGTAAATCTGTTTATCGTATACAGCTTAGTATGCATTTATCTCGTTCTCGTTCTGATAAATGCTGAAAGTATGTAGACTGCGTTGTGTAATAGTGCAGATTTGCTGACATACTTAAATATATTTAAACATGGTCTTTGTTTTGCATGTTGCATAAACTTTGTTTTTCAAGACAATGTCACCGACAGTTAAAGTCAATATGTGTTGGCCTTAAATTGCCTTGCATTTGACAGAAAAGCTTAAACATGAAATAATTTCCATAAAATTCTACAGTTCTCAATGCTTAATCCCCCAATGTTTTTTTGCCTCATTGCTAAAGAGCATGTCTCCTTGTTTCAAAGCTCTCAATAACAGATGAATGAGTCTTTTAATAGGGATAGTTCATCCAAAAATTCTGTCATTATTTACTCAACATCATGTCGTTCCAAACCATATGACTTTCTGGAATTTTTGGAACCTGTTCTGCCCATTTTCTTCAATTTAATGGAAGTTAATGGACTCTGAGGATTGCCTGTTCTCCCATTTTGTAAGGGAGAGTGTGTAAATGTGCCATAGATGCCGGTACATGGATTTATAGATTTATAGTTGAGGCTGCTGTTTGCAGCTGGCTGTTTGTGTGTTTACCGTTGTTTTCCATTGTGTGTTTGTATTTGCTTGGGTGTATTTTAAATTTGCCAGACTGTGTAAGCTCTTGCAGTTGCTCCATGTGGTCTCTCAACTCTCTGGCAGTATTGCAGGGCCTGATGTTGGCAGTTCCGCCCTGCCAACCCCGGCAGCCCTCAGCCAGACAGAACACTAGCCACATTCATTACACATTCCATGAGACACTTGCCAATGTCACCACTGCTACATGCACTGAAAGAAAGCTTTATTGTTATTAGCAGTAGAAAAATTAGTCCAATAATAAGTGCTATTTATTTACACTCTCAATCATTGTTTCTTCATTTTAGTAGGTTATGCTACATTTTACCAACACTGATGTATGACAAAGTTATAGAGACACAGGTCATCATGTTTAAATTTGGCAGTTTTTGTGACGTGATTGTTTTGTTTTTTTAATGTTTTTTTTTAATAGCAAGTCATGAACACTTATTGTACCTTATTGTAGCTTTTCTTTAAATATTTTATCTCACATTTGTAATGAAATATAATATTAGGATAATTTGCAGATTTTGTTTTGTTTCTAACTATGGTCTAACCAAGACTACTATTTCATTATGACAAAAAAAGTGTAAAAAGTAAAACTGATAAACACACTACAAAAGTGATTTCTTTCTTCAGTATTTTTGGCTTTGTTTCCAGTAAATTTACAAGTCAGACTAATTCAGGAAAAATGACTTTTTTATTACTGTTTTATGTCTTTTTTTTAAAGATTTGTCAAATTATGTGAGTTTACATGCGAAGGTTGAAAATACATTTCCTTTTGTTACCTTGTAGTCAGATATTTTTCTTGTTTTAAGCTTAAACACATTTATTTTTTGTATTTGTCAGGATACAACGTTTAGTCATTTTGTATTTCAAGTAAATTATTCTTGTTTTAAGGATGTTTAGATTTACTGGAAAAGATTATGGTAACACTTTATAATAACTGCACACTATAAATCATTAGTTAAGCATTAGTGAATAGTCAGTTCATCCTTTATAAAACATTGTTCCAACATTAATTGTCATTAGTAAGCACTTTATAAATACAGTTATAAATGCCTTGTTCTTGATTTATAAGCATATCTAAATGTACAAAGGAGATTTAAATGGCCAGTTATCTTCCTAATAGAAAAAATAAACAAATTACATGGAGGGATACAGTACTATTAATTTCAAGGTGCAAAAAAATATAAAACATTTTTCATTTATTAAATGTACAGTTGTACGATTACATTTTTTACATCTTGATATTATATGTCTGTGTTCTGTATCCCTCTGTGTTGTGTTTGTTTAACTTTGCTGTTTAGAATATAAA
>JAUYWG010000040.1:15583009-15607678 GCA_034779775.1 Enteromius afrohamiltoni
TACATCTTGATATTATATGTCTGTGTTCTGTATCCCTCTGTGTTGTGTTTGTTTAACTTTGCTGTTTAGAATATAAATGAGAATTTACATCTGCTTTATAAATGCTTTAGAAAAAAAGGTAGAAATAGTCCTCCCTTTAGATGAGCTCACAAAAACAGACATCTGGCAACTTAATCTGGCAACTTAATCTTAACTTAATCATGAATTACAGCAGAAAGATGTGTTAATAAAGCATTTATTAAGACACTGAACAACTATTATCATGTGTTTAAATACTAAGATTTCTTAATGTAAATTTGTTAATCATTTACTTTCTAAGTGGTCTTATTAAACACTGACAACTCCTAAATAACTGGTTTGTAAATAATGTAATAATTAAAAAAATTATAAACTAATATGTATGAAAATACAATTATTAAACATTATAAATATATGCTCAAGAACAAGACATTTATTGATGCACTTGTAAACTGTTTACTAATGCATATTAATGTTGTAAGAATGATTTATAAAGGATGAAATAAATGCTTACTAATGCTAGTCTAAACTAATCATTCATAGTGTTTAGTTATTATAAAGTGTTACTAAGATGACAAAATACTTAGAAGAATTTTGTTCTGCCAACCAGCCAAACAAAATCTGCATGAAGTACATTTACAATTACATTTATTCATTTTGCAGACGCTTTTATCCAAAGCGACTTACAGGTGGGGAAAACAGCAAGCAATTAGTCCTACAGAGGCAAAAACAACTTAGGAAGTGCTCATAATACCGTATAACAGGCAATGCTCAGAAAAGTGCAGGCTAGAAAGGGAAAAAAAAGAGTGGGGTTGAGATAATTTTTTTTTTTATGATGTCAAGTAGTGTTGAAAGAGATGGGTTTTTTAGCAGTCGTTTGAAAGTATTAAGGGAGTTGGCATTTCGAATAGTGATGGGAAGATCATTCCACCAGCCAGGAACGGTGTGAGAGAATGTTCTGGAAAGAGATTTTGTGCCGCTTTGTAATGGTACAATGAGGCGTCGCTCACTGGCGGATCTCAGAGTCCTGGAGGGAGTGTAGATTGGTAGCAGTGAGTGGAGCAGGCGTCGAGCCTGTGGCTGTTCCATATGCAAGCATCAATGTCTTGAATTTGATGCGCGCTGCAATTGGGAGCCAGTGCAGGGAGATGAAGAGAGGTGTGACATGGGCCCTTTTGGGCTTGTTAAAGACCAGTCGTGCTGCTGCGTTCTGGATCATTTGTAGAGGTTTGATTGTGGATGAGGGAAGACCGGAATAAAACTTATTTGACACAACACAACAAAGGCGTTTCACTCTGAACATATTCAAACTAATAAGCAGTGATCAAGCCCCTCACCTTTTCTGTCCCTCATCAGCTATATTTGTTGTGTAATACATATTTAGCTTTTTTGATTTGAATGTTTCTGAGACTGACATTTGTCATGCCCTTAAAAGCATTGATTCTCACCGTCTTTTACTTCTGTTTTAAGCATGTGCTTATACTGTACTTAAGCTTTAAGTGCATTCGCTTATTGTAAATCCTGAATCATAAACTCTCAGCCACCCACAACCTCTGTAAGGGCTTTTTAACCCCAGTCTTTGCGTCTTGACGGTGTGAATCATCCACTTCTCATCAGACATAAAAAATATAGGTTTTGAAACTGAATTGTTCTTGACACTTTGAACCATTATAAAAACTTCTCAGCACTTGATGCACAGACAGTGAAAGGTGATGAATCTTTTAAAACATATATGTACTGTATGCAATCTTATGTTGTTGTGAAACTTTAACCTATTGAGTTTTAACAAACAATGCTGCTAAATGTATTCAGAGACTCAAGAAATAATTGTTTAGCCATTGTATCTAAGAGGTACTAATTTCTATGCCATGAGAAGTACTGAACAAAACTGCAATTGGTTTGTCTCTGCAGCCCATTAAGACACTTTTTGAACCTATGGTGAATAATTAGAACCTATGATGTTAGCTTTTAAATGGTAGAGAGGAGAGTTTGAAACTTGTTATGAAAAGATAGATATATGGCCTGATAGTGCTGTGCAGTTTTTACGAGGATGATGTGGATGTAGTGAGAATTTGACTGACGGAGGTAGAGTCTGAAATGTGTGTTATTATAGGGTCTCTGAACTACTTGCTTATTAACATGCATATTACTAGAATATTAGCCATTTATTAGTAGTAATTGAGCACATATTAATTAATAAACTAATTCTACATGATCTTATTCTATATCCCTAATATAGCTATAACTACCTTACTAACAATAAGCAGCAAATTAGGAGTTTATTGAGGGAAAAGTCATAGTTAATAATACATAAGTGTTGCATATTCTGTAGTATTACAGAATTTTTTTTTTAAAAGGAGTCATTATAGGCAGCATACGCTGCATTTATTATATTTTTAGCAAAACAGTAATATTGTGAAATATTATTACAATTTAAATGAAGAGTTAGGTTAAAAATGCTAATGCAATGGTTTCCTTCTTCTGTCAAATGAAGTTCACAGTGCAAATTGTTGAATTTAACTCAGTATCTTAACTATATCAAAACACTGAAATAATTCCTAAAATTACTAGGTTAATAATTGAAAAATCCAACATTTTGCCTTCCATAGATAACCGCATTTGTTGGATCCTGCTTTAGTGATGTCAGTGCTTATAAAATTGAGCTTTTGGAAAGTAGAGTGAGTTTTATTGAACAGTACTTCCCAAGTGCAGCCAGGGTTTCCAAACTCAATTGCCTTCCTTTCCTTTCTCGGAATATTAAAAAGCATAGAGGGCTCAGCGTTAGAAGTTCTTTGTTTTAACCAGGACTTTCTTTATTAATAAAACCACTGAGCTTTTATCTCTCCTGAGAAACAAAAGGGGAAATTAAGCTCTGGGGCGGCCATTTTCAAACTTCAGTCCAACTAATGACTAACCATGCAGAGCTCTCCAAAGCCATCTCTCCCTCCCTCCAGCTAGACTTATCACTGTGCCGTATATGATAACATATTATTAAAATTTCTTCTCCCAATATTACAGTTGCTCATTATTAAGGAGTAGCAGCTGAGAGGAGAGGAGAGAAGGCGGCCAAAATGGAGGGAGGCGTGTGTTGTGGAGGCTGAGGTGGGATGTGTTTTCGAGGCACAAGGTCATGAATGGGTTCAGTGATTAATGCATTTTGTGGTAAATGTATATGTGTGTGTGTGGATGTGGGTGTGGGTGGGTGGGTGTTATGCAGTATATCTGATAGGTGTCATTTTCAACTACGCCGCTCTCTCGTTGCTGCTCTGAGTGACGCTGTGTGTGATTTTTAATGACAGCTGGAACAAATGGGTTGTAATGAGGTGACCTTGCCATGTAGTCTGTTTGCCTCACCACTTTCTCTCTCATTCTCTCTCTCTGGCCAGAGGGCCATTGACCATGCGCTTGAAGCAGTGTGAAGATGAACCAGCTGTAGGGGAAGGTAATGAAGCTTTTGGTAGCGTGGCGAGTTGGCACTGATGCCCATGGCAGGTAGTCTTTGTTGTACATGTTTGTCTGTTTTGTCATTTTTATTCTTCCATCGGGTAAACTATATTATTATGAACCCTTTGGCACATAAGAATGCACAATTTTATGTTTGTAGGCAGCAGACAGACTATTATGAAATATGGGTGTTCACTAATTAAAGCAGTGATTCTCAATCCTGGTCCTCGCGCCCCACCGTTCTGCACGTTCTGTATGTTTCTCTTGTTGCTTCAGACGGTTGATCTATTCGAACTTATGTGCCTGCAAAGTGGACATAGGATATTCCACCAAGATTCCAGTTTGAATCAAGCTTATACATTCCATTTAAAGTGGATTTAAGTGTGTTAGATATCATTTAAATCGTATTCACTTATGTACAGCTCAAATCCGTGAATGAATGTTCCAAAGGGAAATAAACTGTAAAGGAAGGGAGCATGGAGAAGGGAGCGATGAACACTGTGTAGGGACCAGGTCAGTTGGAACACAGTTCATGCACGGAGCTCTCTTCTAATGAGTTGATTATCAGAATCAGGTGTGTTAACAAAGAGAGACGAGGGGTTTGAGTAAATGGCATTTTCTTTATAAAATATATTTTTAGTATAGGGACCAAATCTTTTTATTTAATAAGTTGCTTATTAGCATGTCTAGTATTAACATATTGGCTGTTTATTAGTACTTATAAAGCACTTATTCTACATCCCTGATCCTACCAAATACCTACACTTAACCACTACCTTACTAACTATTAATAAGCAGCAAAGTAGGAATTTATTGCAGAAAATGTCATAGGTTTTTTAATAGCGAGAATTCAGCCTTAAACTAAAGGGTGACCAAAAGTCCTCATGGAACAACATGAGGATAAATAAATAATGACAGAATAAAATTTTTGAGTAAACTAACCTTCAAGAGGCCTGGTTAAGACCACGCAGATAGTTGTGTCATTACATTGCTCCATCTATTCCCAGCTGGCATGAGTTAAAGCAAATGAATTATTTATTTAAATACAATGTTTGCAGCATCAATATTTATTGAATAAAAAGTTTCCTACACTGTTTATTGCTGTGATTCAGTGCCAGAAAAGCTGCTTATCTGTCCAGACAGAGCTCAGGATCTGAGCATGTGAAAGCGTATTCACACTCCATACCTCCTACTGCTTTAGTTTTAGCCAAAATGGACATCCTCCCGCTGTGTCTCAGGGCTCCCGGAGGAAAAAAGCTGCAGCTGGCAACCAGCTTGCCAGATCTCACTTCCTGGATGTGTATACATTTGGCTTTGGGACAGAGAAGCCATCGAAATAAATGATCCTGCTTTGATTGTTTCTCAGTGATATTTACACTGATGAAAGTGAGGATTTTTCACAAAAGAGCTGATTTTTATTTAATTCCAAAATTGATATTATTTACTAAACATTATTTTTGTATTGTGAATTAGCTTGCATCCAATGCAGTTGTTACAAGGTTTGGTGATATTATTCATTGCTTACTCTAAATGATTATTATTGTGAATTTGAGGAGGAATTTTCCCTCATTCCCTTTTATGACAGAAGCACTTCAGCTGACGTGAACTCTACAGGTATGTGCAAAAAGCCCATATACTAAAAATACAAACTCCCTAAACGCAGAGTTGGACCTAATTGTGTATACAGTATACAGATAACTGATTAAATGTTTTTAATCATCTACATACTGGTAATTGTAGCATCTGCTCTGCAGGTTGACTGAAAGGTACTAGTGAATTAGAATATTATGCAAATTATACTTGTTTTAGTGCTCATTTTAATAAAATGTTTAAAAACACAATTATTGTATGTTAGCTGTGAAGTGCTGAATTTAAAATAATAATTTTAAATAAAAAAAAATAAGATTTTGTGTTTCATGGTTGTGTTTGGGTGCGTTTAGAGGTCCAGTGAATACCTTGTGCCAAAATAGATGATTTTGGTAATAAACTGTAAATGGGAAGCACAATAATAAGTTATTTGAATTTGGGTGGAGTAGTATTTCATTCATTCTGGAAAAAAAAAATTTGAAAAGAAGGGAAAAGAACTCTCCGGGGTGCCAGCTGCTTAAATCAGTGTGAAAGATTAGCATCACCATCTCCTCTCATTTGACATGCCTATATACACAGTATTACAGAAGTCACAACCTATTAATCAATGTGTGTGTGTGCGTGTGTGTGTGTGTGTGTGTGTGTGTGTGCGCGTGTACCAGAGAGAGAGAGTGAGAATGTTCAAGCTCTCTCCAATGTATCAGTCTTATCTGTGTTTTTACAGTTTCTCTATTTAAATGACATCTAAGGTTTGAACATAAAAAGTCTGATGTGAAGTGGGATCATTGTGTGTATCAATGTGTCTGCTGGTAGGTGGGTGGGTGCATGTTCGTATTTGTGTGTATTTGCGTGATAGACTGCTGAATTTGGTTGGTAACAACTGGAGATGTGTGAAATGCACCATATCCAACAACAGCCTTTATCTGAGACAAAATCACATGACAATGAACACACAAATCCGAGGATCTGAATACAGCCGTCGGCTCTAGAGTCATTAAGAGTGAGCGAGAATGATTTCGTTCTATTTCAGAGGTTGCTAGGCAATTTTTAGGCCAATCAGGTAATGCATCCTTACCTCACCTCCCTGCTAGACCAATCAGGTATTGATCACAACTGATGATAAGAAAGTGGAAAAGCTAATAAATAATCTGGTTGGACGATGCGTGAAATAGATTTCAAAGATTTTCTGCACGGGCATTTGGTTGTTAATAAACAGATCCTGACAACCATTAGTGTACGCTGGAAATAAGAGTCGACAGTTCATATGTACAACACACCCATTCTGCACTGATCCAGCTGTAAACATCCTAATGTTTCACTGAGGCTTTCTTTCTTTCTTTCTTTCTTGTAAGAGAGGGTCTGTTGAATTTGCATCTTCTTACTGAAAATTTTCTTTATCTTTATTTGCAATATGTTGGTGTATGTTTTTAAAATATTGTCTGTTAACACCAGACTCTGTTACAAATGTACTGTCTAAACTGATAACTACTGTATCCTTCAGGTCTAATAAAATGAATCATAACAATGTGAGGTCAGTTTAGTTCAACAGGGCTAAGACAGGGGAAACTGCGCCATTCAATAATAATGTACATGTAAAATTTAACAGATATAGGTTTAATGTGCAGTTTCTGACCCTAAACCTTAAACCTAAACGATAGTGTTAACAAATGCACAACTGCTATAAAAACGCATTTGTTATGCAACCATGTAATTTCAACTTCCTTTTACACAGATTTGAACTGTTTTGTCGAACCATAGTTGCACAGGATTCAAACCGGAGATCCTCGCCTGAACAAACCTATGAAAATTCTCAGATATGAAGTTGGATATGTGTGATGCTAATGTTTAAAGGGGTCATACAAAGGCAATTTTCCACAAGCTAATATGATTCTTTAGGATCTTAATGGAAAGTTTGTAAAAAAAAATTCGCTCATTTTACCCTGTCAAAAACAGCTCTTTAGAAATCACTCTTTTCTGTGTACTTCCCCTTTAAATCTTCACGAGCTCTGCTGACCCCGCCCCTCTTTTCCGAGGCACTCTCAGAGGATCTTTTTTTAGCCGTATTCAAAGTATTCAGGAAAGGCGATTTGCAAAGATTCATTAAAAGTCATTATACTCACTGCTTCTGTAGGTGAGGCTGGATCATGAATGATTCCCGCTAACATAAACGCATTTCAGTTGATCAAGGGCACGTTTCCTTTCAGAACGTAATATTAATCCTCTGTGTCTTCAGTCATTCAGATGTTGGGAGTAAATGACTACTGCTATGTTCATTAATACATACAAAAAAACACCTCAGTCGCTTAGGAGTCTTGGTTGTCTCTGCATTTCGTACTAATGACGGCTCACTTAGGGCAGGGCTGAAGTAAGACACCAGTTCAGCCTGTCTGACACGCTGCTGTCAATCAACTATTATGGGAGTGGCCTCTGTCGGTGTGACGTCACATTGATGCATGCATTTGCGAATGGCTTGATTTCAGAAATGGCAACTTTATTCTTCTTTTAATTTAATAACAATACTTATGGATCTTTATTATTGTAGGGTGGTTGTGTACACACACTCCCAACACACATTTCAGTCCAAACAGCTTAAAAAAGTCCATGTACCACCGTATGACCCCTTAAAAAGCATCAGTTTTCAAATATCCCAGAAAGTTAATACTGTTTTGAATTAATTCTTCAAGTAATTATGCAAAAATGGTGCTTTATTAATCAAAACTCTGTAAATTTGTGTGGAAAGGAAAGGACATGACAAGTGGCCAGGTAGTTTCTCATACTAGGAATTGGTGCTCTGCATTTAACCCATCCAAGTGCACACACACAGCAGTGAGAAGTGATCAACCACGCACACACACACCGTGAACATACACCCAGCCCGGGGAGCAGTTGGGGGAACGGTGCCTTGCTCAAGGGTCTCACCTCAGTCGTGGTATTGAAGGTGGAGAGAGCTGATTATTCACTAACCCGACTCGAACACACGACCTTTGGGTTACAGGGCCGACTCATTAGGCCACGACTGCCCCTCATTAAAGGAGCCATCATTAAAAAAATAGATGCAAAAATTTTGATTAAAATAATTTGTCAATTTTTCAAAGTCACACAATTCAATCAGTTAAACTAAATCTTGAAAATGTTGATGTTCAAATGAAATGTGGGTCAAACTTTAACAATATTTCAATAACAGAAGAGTGCCATTGAATAAGGTTTGGTCTATCTTTGATCAAGAGAAAAATTGAAGGTACCTCGGGGAGCATCTAACCCTAAATCTGGATGATTCAGTTCATTAAATAAAAAGCACGCAGACCAGTGTGTTAACACTTACCAACAATTTCAGTGGAAAATATCAAAATGTGAATGGACACAATTGATATAACCATTATCACTCTCAGCATTTGCATTCAATATCCTTCACAGTTTCTTTAGTGATTGTGTATTTGGTTGACTGGTTTGTACCAGGCAGTTTGCTTACTTTGCCTGTTGCCAAATTCTTATCCAGATCTGCTCACTGTTGGCTGGGTTTGGTCTTTAGAGCTGAACACCATTGATGTGGCCTTGAACTTTTGAACAGATTTGTTTCCAAAATATATGTAAATGTAATGTAAATGTTTCCAAAATATGCCAGCATTCCACAGTTCCAGCTGTTACATATGCGTTTGTTTACCTGCGTCTTGCTCTGACTGCATACGGCCAGATCACTGCTGCAGTAACCATATCAAACTACTGACTCTTATTTTTCTGACATTTCTCTGGGCGAGGCTGTATTTCAGTGTTTTCTCCAGATCTGCAGGCTGAGACGTGGCAGTGAGATGTAAGGCACAGTCTGTGTGGCTTGTTGCTAACCGATCAGCTGCTTGCTCAAACACCAACTCTTTGTTGCTGCACCTCTCATCTGTCACAGTTGCTTCATCTTATTGTCTCTCTCTCCTTTCATCTCCGTCTCTTTCTGCCCTTCCATCTTCATGCAGCACCTATCTTTGTCTCTCTTTCTCTCTTTCTGTCTTTCACTTTTTCTCTTTCAAGGTTTCACTCTTTTGCTTACATCCACTATCACGTCTCATTTTCTCTCTAATATTCATTGGTGGACTCAGAGCAGAAGGTTTCTTGCTTTGATTCCATCTCGTGGGCTTATCAAAGGCAGGCCAGCACAATGTCATATCACCATTAAAATACACAAGGACGAGACACATTATTGCAGGAGGAGAGATGATTTCTTGCTTTTTAAAATGGGTAGGGGGAAAAGGCGGTTTGAATTTGTACTTGTTTTTTCTCCTGAGACTCAAGAAGCCCTGTGACCATGATACAAATGAAGCAAGACTGTCATTTCATGTTGAACACAAAAGGGTTGAATTTAGAAGATATGCCTGTAAACACATCTATTTGGGCTTTGAGGGTGGGGTTTCAACCGCTGAACATCTGTCTGTAATGTCAGTGGGTTTTCTTCTGTTCAAGAGACAGATAGTCTTAATATCTAAATACTGCTTGGATGAATCATGTTTGGAGCACCTGTTCAACACTTTACACCTGTTCAAATTTACCTGTTAGTAAATGCATGTTGCATGTATGTGGTCCCCTTTTTTACTATGTTTTTGCTACAACCAAAAACATTCATGTATTATTGCGAATATCTGTATCTCTTATTGACAGCATTTTGTTTCTTGGCCAATGACTCACAGTTAAAATGGAGTGTTTGTAGCCATAATTGTACAAAAATATTCTGCAAGATTTTGCAGACTGGGGTGTCAAACACTTTATTTGTTGTATAGAATCCAAAACACTCCTACACTGGCGAGTTAACTCTGTTCAGGCACAAGTAGAGCGCCACGACGACGGGACTCTGTGTGTTAAGCTATAGCTACACACTGTATTGTCATACTTTTTTCATTTTATTGGTATGTGGCAATCAGTGTTGAAGTGCAGCATTGCAATCTACTGTGTTGGAGTATCAACTATTATTTGATTATTTGATTTGTGATGGTTTTTACTTCTGTAAAGCTGTGTATACTGTAACATTTATTATGATGAGATATTAATTGTATAAAATATTGTATGTTTTTGTATGTTTCCACCTATACACTGTGAGATCAAGCTAAGTACCTAAGGCATGTGATTTTACCATGATTGAGAGAACAAAGGTGACAAATTAAATAAAAGCATAGCCTCTTGTGGCTTGTTGCAACATTTTAATTCTCTTTTATTTGGAACCTGTGCCGTTCACTTTTAGCATCTGCATTTTTTGCTTATTAACTCCTAGTTGCCAAAATTCTGTCTGCTAATTGAATGACATTTGCTAAACATTTTCTGCCTGTCTGCCTGAAAAACAAGCATCCCTCATTTTCCAGCTCACTCTCTGTCTCTGTCTTTTTGTTTTTCTCTCATTCCCCTGTGATAGATACGTATAGACAGGCTTCATATGTGGTGGGTTTGGCATCTGTCATGATGTCTGCTCTAATTCTGGAGTGATTGCTCGATAACGGTTATAGCCACGTCGGGCAGGCACTTGTCATCATCTCTTTGCTTGCAGCCGTTTTCATTGGCAGCCATGGAGAGGGATGGATTGATTGGGTGAATAGGTGAGCAGTGGAATGTGGGTGGTGAGATGAAGATGTGATATTAAAAGATCCATGAGCGCTTTCTGGAAAATGCTTTTTTCTGTCATCCTGAAACGGTATTATGTTTTTGCAAACAGATCGGTGTAAAGGTATGATGGGATGGCCCTCATTTCATACACAATCTCTCAATCACTCTTCCTCTCCTCAGTGGAATGAAATGGATACACACACACACACACACACCTCAGCTCAGTATAGGATGATGATAACAAATAAAATTCATGTTTCAAAATGTACTCTTAAAAAAATATGGTTGCATGATAAAACATTGCAGTATAGTGTTATTTGAATTTGCTATCAGTATCTGAAACATGTACAACTAAAAATGCTTTCATACAAGATGTTGTTTAATTCAATTGAACAAAGTTAATTAATCAGACACACACTATAAATATATTCACAGGTTAAGTGGTTCTGTTGACTGTTTACATTTTACTGTTATGCTCGACTTTCTGTTTAAAGTGGGCCACAATTTCCAAAAGTCCTTCAGACATCTTGACTTTTGCAGGACAAGCATAGAGAGCTTAAGAGCGAGAAGTAGCACTTGTTTCTGATGAGTAGTGTAGTGTTTAAATAAAATACCCAGGTTAGGAGCCCCCAGGCAAATCAAGCTTGATTCAGAGCCAGTCAAACAGGTTGTCCTTGTTGCCTGTCCAATGAATCTTTGGATATAAATTGTTGTTTAGGTACAAACCTACCATCACACAAATGGTATCACTGACAGACCTGTTTCAGCTTAACTGTTTAAATTTATGTACATTGTGTAAACATTCACACTGCTCTGGGCTTGATATGCAGGAGAGGCTGAGGAAGCTAAAGCTTTCACCATTGATTAGGGTTATTTTATGTGTTTTGACATTATTATTTTTTTTTTTCTATTTTTTTTTAAACATTTCAGATTCATTTTAAATGCATTTAAATTGGCTATTTATGTCTTTGAGAGGACTTTCAAAAATGTGAACTATTAGTGCGACGGAGGCATTGGAACAGCTGGAACATTAAGAAATGCATATCTGGAATAAAACTGTAGTGACTGATACAATAGCCAATTAAAGCCGGTTGAAAAACACCTTGAAAATCAAGCCTGACACATGTTTTCATGGGCTGTCTCGAATAATTTGGAAAGTCAAGGCAATTTTTTACTGAATAAAATCAGAAACACACAGTTTCCAGAATTTGTGTGTGTGTGAAACAGATTGTAATTCACACAGCGCTCTGAAAGAGGCTTATGTTTTGTACTATATTTTTATTTGTCAATATGAAAAATGTCATAAGAAATCGGAAGAAAATCTGTTTCATTTGCAAAGGCCTCGTTATTTGCTCTCCATGGCAGCTTTGCAAGACCACCACCTCTCACGATTGTTTGGCTGCTATCTCCTATCATCATCTGTGGACAGATCTTTTCTCTGTTTATTTTTCATTACCTTTGAACCTCATCCAAATCCAGCATACAGTCCTAAACGGAACAAAATGCAAACCTTCATGAGGCATTTTTTCAAAAGCAGGGCATCTTACCCTCACGCAGTCCCTTTCCCCTGAGAAACGCTCAGGCTCCCTGACTCTGTCCCCAGCCTTTCATTTACATTTAAAGTGGCTGCAGACAGGCCTGAGTGCAAAGTGGATGGAGGAGGCCTCCACAGTCTCTGAGCTCTAATAAATGGAGACTCCAAGGGGTTCTGGGGATTGGCTGTGACACAAGGTTAACCTGGGTGCAGTTTCATCCGCAAGAGTGGGTCAAAGCTCAGCGCAGGGAGAGTGAGATTTAGTCCCTCATGTGCAAATATGTGATGTGAGAAGGCATGTTTGTTAACGTGGTTGCATTTGCTCTCATTTAGCATTTCTTGGGAACTCTACAGAGAAAAACACACTAACAAATGATGGATGGATATTAGTGGCACAGTATTTCCGCTTAGTTGTCACATGTGAATGTACTGTACAAAGTCTTCTTTCTGTATGATTTAGTTACATTTCATTCAGTTATTTGCAAAAATACGCTAGCAATTAATGATTAACCTAACATTTTAAGGGCGATTTATGCATTAGTCATATTAAAGAGAAAGATTAATGCTACAAACAAAAATACGTACATATGTGTCTTTAAAATTACTAATGAATTGTAAGTAAGGGGTAATATGTTCAGATAAACATTAATTATATGCCTGTTCATGTTTAACTGATGCATAGTTGTGGACAAGTTAATAATAAATTACTAGTTTATTTATGCTTAACTAATACATAATTTGTGCCCTTAAAATGCTAGGTTAATCATTAATTGCTAGTGTGTTTTTGCTCAACTAATGCTAATAATGTGAACAAATTAACCATTAATTAATGGTTAACTAATGTATTATTCTGGACCCTTAAAATAAAGTGTTACAGTTTAAATGTAATTACTTTTTATCTGGTAAAAAGTAACATTCAAGGAAAAAATTAAACGTTTTTTAAGATGCATTTTTCATGGTTACTTTATTTTGTATTATTTAAAAAAATGGCGTTTTTTTTCATCATTATGTTGTTTTGCTACAAAAACAAATGTTTTCATCTGACAAAAATGACCACATACGAACAGCCGAGAGTGTATTTGCCATCTCTATTTCCGTGCCTGTACAACAAAACAATATATATATGGAGGTAATAGATGTTTAGCGAGCCTGGATGATCTCGGTCTCAAGAAGTGATGTTGTGGTGCAGAATAGCTCAGCTGTATTTGAGACCCAGACACCAAAAAAAAAAAAAAAAGTGTCTTTCATTTTCTCTCAACCGCAGCAGCTGATAGACACTTTGGATCACCCACTACCTCTTTCTCGTTCTGTCACACACACACATACACCTGTTTATAGAGACCGGGGTTTAACGCTGTCAGAGGCGGAAGAGTGAGAGAAAGAGTTCTTTCATGAGTGAAAGACAGACAGACAGTGATGTAAGGAGAGTTGAGTCGCTTGTTGATTGTTCTGAGGCATCGTGCTTAATCATATGGAATGTAGCATTAAGAGTGTACAGCGAGAGGAATGGGCTTTGATAGATTAAAATCCTAATTAAAGAGTCTCCAGCAGACAAGACCAGCACTGGAGACCAACTCAGCTGGTGTTATTAGCATAGACGTCATCTGGGGGCACTTAAAGAACCCTTTCTCTCTTTTTTTGCTCAACTCATTCTGTATTTCTTCAGAATGTTTCTTTTTCCAATTTCTCTCTTCTGTCCAGATTCTTTGCCTCGGCTTTCTTGCATTGCCATTTATTTTCACACTTTTCTTGCCTTATCTCGTTTTTCTTATATATCTTTCTCTCTCTCTCTCCGTGCTGCCTCTTAACCCCGCTCTCTTACTCTGTCGTTCCTGCTCCGGCAAAGTAAACAAAGTCAATTATAATTTCACACTGTATAATTATTTTCCCTTCTGTGTAATCTGTAAAAAGCCTTTTAATTCACTCTCTCTTTCTAAATGCGCTATCAAAGCTGTGCTTGAAAAGATCAACTTGCCTGAGAATCAAAGTAGGAGAAAGCGTTTCATCTTATATGTTGAGCTTCTTTTTTTTTAACTAATGCATTTTGTTTGATACTCTCTTCCTAAGATATGTTTTAATCCACATATTAAAGTGAACACACTTTCACACTTGTGTTGTGCTATGTTTCTTCAAGCCTTATAGAACATGGCAGGTAATTGTTCACACATGTAGATCAGTAACTGACTGAGATTATTCTCGTAATGAATGTGTTTGAGGGCCTATTTGTTGCTGAAAACTGTTTTTTGACATCCAAACAGAGCACCGGAAATCTTTATGTATGTAGCTCCAGTGTTTTATTTTCGCAGTTATTAACCTGGCAATGTTTCGGAGTAATCATTTTAGGTAACACTTTATTTTAGGGTCTCTTAAATAGTTGCTTATTAGCATCCATATTACTTTAATATAAGCCATTTATTAGTAGTAATTAAGCACAAATTAATGCCTTATTCTACATTTCTAATCCTACCTAATACCTAAACTTAACAACTACCATACTAAATATTAATAAGCAGCGAATTAGGAATTTATTAAGGGAAAAGTCATAGGTAATAGCAAATACGTGTTCCCTATTTTAAAGTGTTACCAAATTTGTAATAATTGTAGAATTTCAACTGTGAAATTGCTGCTTTTGGTGCCACTAAATGAAAATAGCTTCATAACATCAAAGGCATCAGAAGAGTAAAAGTGACATGCTAAAATTGATTTATCACAGATTTATCCCAGTGGCTAGCTTTAATAAAGTAAATAAGTTTTCATGGCATGATTCAAAAATGATGTGTTAATGCATATGTTGTAAGAGTAAAAATGTAGCTTTCATCTCTAAGCTGGTCAGAATCAGAATCATGCGTTTCAGACAGTCGTGGAACAATAGAATTTATAGTAACTTTTGTAAATACATACCTTCAGGCTATATATATACAGTAC
Source organism: Enteromius afrohamiltoni (assembly GCA_034779775.1). NCBI lineage: Eukaryota > Metazoa > Chordata > Actinopteri > Cypriniformes > Cyprinidae > Enteromius > Enteromius afrohamiltoni. The sequence goes on from JAUYWG010000040.1 coordinate 15,598,095, forward strand.
ACACACATATATATATATACCTTCAGGCTGATTTGTTGTCAGTTTGAGAGGAAGCAAACTATGACGGATGAACAGAAATTGTAATATGTTAAGTAGTTAAGTATCATTTCAACTGCTGGGGGCTGTAAGGAAACTACCATTGCTGCAGGCCAAATTTAGAAATGGTTTATATGTAACACATCACACTTCTTTACTGTTGAAGGATTAAACATGTCACAATGTTATTGAAAGAAACAACTGATTTCAGTGAGAAATTATCAAGAAAAAAATATCTCTGACACAACTGCTTAGTCTGATAAAAAATTGTTACCAGCAATAAATCATTTTTTCTTCTGCTTTTGACATACAGAGCCCACACAATGTGCCATATTTTTGGACCTTTTATTCAATACAAAAGCTCTGAAAGCTTTGTATAGTCACATCCCGAAAAAAGCTGCAGAGTTCTGATCCTGATATGAAGATATCCACAGCGGTCTAAGTAAATTCAGTTATTGGAGCCACACAGTGCTCTTTTTTTTACCACTGCCCCCAGATTCACACAGTAGGATATTTCTCCTTGCAGGTTTTAGGCTGAAACATATTTTGCATGGTGTAATTTTCTGGAGCTACCAACAAACAAGTCCCCAAACTAAAATCCTTTCTTAATGCTAATAATCCTGAAGAGCATTTTACTCAACCTCTCATCATTTTTACATTGTCCTCACACCCTCTTGATTGCTGCTTGCAGATATTTGTCATTTAAAATTATATTTCAGTATCAAAAACAAATACATTTCAACACATCTTTTCAAATACGGAAAATCATTTTTAAACAACAGACTCCCTAATGCATACCTGTGTCACACACTTCCAGCTCAGCACTGATGACATGCTATAGCTTCTGATGTGCTCTCACTCAGTCACCCTTTTTTCTCTTTAACAGTTGAGCAGAAAGGAGAGCTGGAGAAGGAGAGTGGTCTGCGGATTCTTGAGGCTGGACTGAGTGATGTAAGTCAGAGGAAAGGAGTCTTCTTTTTCTCCCCTCTTCCTCTCTCACCAATGATGACATCCTTCTTTCCCAGAGTGCAACCCCATATTAAATGTGTTTCACTCGCAGAATCTGTCCCTTAACTTAGCATTCTTGTATATATAGTTTTTTTTTTGTTTTTGTTTTTTTTAAATAAAATCTCATGGATTAGCAATAGCACCACCAGCATTAAAGGGATAGTTTACCCAAAAATGAAAACTCTGTCATGTACTCTCACCCTCAAGCTGTTCCAAACCGCTATGAATTCCTGTCTTCTCCTGAACACAAAAGATATTTAAATATAGGTAGCTGATCCCAGTTAACTACATACTTTACAGTAGTACTGTACATTGTCCCCATACTATGGAAGTTAATGCATACCAGTAAATGTTTGGTTTTGGTATCATTCTTCAAAATAAATTATTTTGTGTTCAACAGGAGCTGGACATTCATACAGGTTTGGAAGACACAGGTTGAATGAATGATGACACAAGTTATATTTTTGGTGCATTATCCCTTTAAACTTCAGATTATGGATTACAGGGCTTATACAACATTTGTGGTGAAGCAAAATCACGTTATGACTAGCAATCAACTAATAAGAAAAACTTAAAAGGTTAAGTCCCAGAATAGAAGTCATTGTAGTTTGTTCATTACGATTGTTGTGAATAGGATCTGATGAAAAATCATGTGTGGTTGCAAGATATGGCATGTATTATTCCCAAAAATACTATTAATGTGGTGCATATCTAAAAATTCATGCTTTACTATAGCATTTATGGCACTCATTTATTAGCCTGCTATATTCTTGTGAATTATTAGATCAGATAAAACTCCAAAAGCCAAATCCTTAAACTGCCTAAAAGCCTTTTTTGACTCAATATTAATATCACATCCTTAAAGAACTTACACATCTTACACTGTGTTACATCATTAAACCTCTTTCTGTGTTTGTGTTCTATATATATCTATATACATTTTTGTGTGTATATGTGTGTGTGAACGTCTGTGATTGCTATTAAATAGAGCTAAGCGTCTCTCTATGTCACTGATTCAATTCAGAGGCAACATGCCAAATATGCTCTGTCAATCAAAACAGCCACACAACAGAGAGAGAGAGAGAGAGAGTGGATGGAGGGACAGATGGTTATTAGTTATCTCAATCAAATACATGGAAAGAGATGTTTAGAGACTATTGCCTAACGTAGACATTTGGCAATTTCACTGGATACTTTAAACTAAAATTATTAAAAGTGCTGTTCTGCATGGAACATAAAACCATTTAAAACATAAACAATACTCCACAGCTATATATCACAGCAGTAGTTCAATATGTTAGATTGAAATTGGTAAAACTTGTTTTGCTTTTGTTTGGGATAATAATCAGAGAGGATATACTTTCAATGTTCTCTGAATTTAAGGGAACACTAAGTGAATGAGACTGTTGGGACATTTGATCTCAAACTCACTGACCACCTGCCCTTAAGTCTGTGTTTTTTTGGTGGTAGCACTGCATAACAAATGCATTGTTGCAACATATCCTGTTAGACCACTGCCAAGAAAACAGGTGTTATGGATGTTTCATGCTAACTAGTATCAGTGAGGAAACTTTTTGTTATATAAAATGAATACACATTTGACCTGATATGCATGAAATTATCAGCATTCTGGATAGGGCTGGTCTTGCTGGCAAAACTGTCATAGCCTTTTTGTTCAACACATGGTAAAATTAGTCAACCACTGTGCTCTCTCTGGTGAATATGATTGACTATTTAAACATGGCTTCTTTTTAATATAATTTAATAGTCACTGACACTCATTTCTCAGAGAATGTCATAGAGAATCCATACAGTGAGTCTGAAAACGATTGCTGTCGTTTTATATTTCAGTTTATGTTTTCATAAATCACAACACTGCTTTGTAGCGACCCATATGTTAGTGGAGCGCAAAAGACATTATTTAGTTTCTGTCTTATTTCTCAGTGTTAATCAACATTTGCCTGTGTATCTGCAAGTCTTCCGATTCATTAGCCATTATTTACATTTTAATTTATGCATTTAGCAGATCCTTTTATCCAAAGTGACCTAAAATAGTGGAACATAAGCAAGTCACAAACCCAATCATATTCATATGCAATGACAGACTTATTAGAGATTAGGAAACAAGCTATATAAATATTTATATTTTCACATGCTTTTTACATCGAGCAGCAAAACGGCCTACTGTATATTTGTATACATTTTTAGCCTCTGCTCTGCATTGAAAATAAAGTGCATGCATCCACAATATTTAGAGTAAATTGATGTGTTTTAATCATCCGAAGCACATGACGGTAAGTGATTTGCAGGAAGTGTTTTAAAAGTACTTTGGAAATGTTGGACTATTTTTGATGATTTGCATACATGTGCCATCAAACGTGAACATTTTCTTGTTTTTTGTGACTTTGGATAATCACTAAGATAGATGTTTTTAATTTTCAAGTTTCCTTCCCTGTGCTGTTTACCACGACGCTCCCATTACATGAAAACCGAAAAGGCATTGATTGTTTGCCAAGAATTAACGTCAAGCATATTCCTATTGAAAGCAGCACTTTGATAACCCATCCTCCCACCTCCACAAATTGTTTTCCGATCCACTTAGGGTTGTCTCCATGCCAACATAAGACAAACAGAACAATAGAGAGAGGGAAAAAATAAATAAATTAAAGGATGCATGTTTTTTGACACATTAAGCAAGAGATGCAGCCATCTCGCTAAGACAATAACAGGATTAGCTCAAGTGCTGTCAGTCTGTGAGCTGACATAATGCAGCCTTTAATATTCATAAAGAAATTAAGTGAAGAAGGTTTTGAGGGGTGGTGGACGGATGTGATGAAAGGGGAGGGTGTGCATGCATCCACATTTATAAATATTCATTGATGCCTCTCAGCGGAGGTGAGAATGTAATCAAGTAGGGTATTGATGTGCCGGCAGCCTTTATGAACCTGGTCTAAATGAGCTTTCCAATAGAGAATGTGACCATAAGACCTGCCACAAACAAGCAAAGAGGAGAATACGTTGCAAAACAAGCTGTGCTCCTTCCAGCTCGTCCATTATCTTTCCATCCACTGTAACTGCAGGGTTGGTAGTGAAAACTGTCATCGACATTATTATTTGAATTTGACAAGGTCATGAAATGGCTTTTATGTTTTACTGGTGAGAACTGTGTTTGCAAACTGTTCATGAGTGCATAAATTTTGCAGCGCCAACTGACAACATATCACGTCATTCATAAAAATAAAGAGCAATTAAGGATGAGATTGAGCTGCTGGTCATGTTTAACATCCATATTGACCCTTTTTCAAATCAAATTTTAACAGCGAGGAGTTTTGTAGTGAAGTGCAAGTAACTGTTTGAACCCGGAGTGCTCATTACAACGCTCTGGAGATAATTCTTCCCTTTTTTGGCCCTCTCTTTCTCATTCTCTGTGCTCACACACCTCTGATAGTCATTTTCACCATGCTGTACGGGTGCAGGGCTGCTGTCTGAAGTTCGTCATCTTGGCCCGTTTTGTTGGTAATTAGCCTTAATCATGACTGCTCTGCAGGGGTCGGTGGGGGCGCAGGACTCTCAGTTGGAAGGGAAAGAGAAATTATCTCAGCTGTATGAATGTGATCAGATAGCGCTGAATAAAATAAAAAGCCGTGTATAGGACCGTGTGTGCTTCACCTAGCAGGAGTGTGTGAGAGTAGGTGGACTGATACAGGTTATGAAAGGCATAAACAGAAAAAGATGGATGTACCTGCAGGAGAGAGGAGAAGGATCATAAGCAGATCATAAAGGAGCGAAGGATCTGAGGTTCCTCAAATGCAAAACTGCGTGTTTTGCTTCAAGAGAGCAATTACTTTCTTTCTTTCTTTTTTATTTATTCGTTCATTTACAAACATTTAAGAATTTTTATTATTCAATTTATTAAGCAATTTATTTTATAGCAATCATTTTTGTCATTTATATACTTTAAACTATATGCGTTAATTGATTAGTCATTTATATTATTATTGTTTTTATATTATTTATTATAGATTGATTATAGTTTTTTCACTTTGTGTTTTTCTTCATGAATAAGAAATACAAGAGAATGTTTATGGAAATTCAAGGTTTATGGGATGTTGATGTGAATCAGTTAACAGTACACTGCAAAAAATGCTTTTCAAGACTAGATATTTTTGTCTTGTTCCAGCCAAATTATCTACAAATTCTAAAATCAAGAAGGATTTTGAAACAAGCACAATAATTGGTCAATATGGTAAGCAAAATAATATTGTATTTTATTTGAAATAAGATTATTTAGCTTACCCCATTGACAAATCCTTCTTGATTTTAGAATTTGTAGGTCTTTTGGCTGGAAACAAGACAAAAAAAATCTAGTCTTGAAAAACGTTTCTTAAGGTGTACTTGTTGAGTTTGTGCTTGTCAGACAAAGTCTGAGCATTGAAACATACGCAAGACTATTCAATAAACTCTGCTCTTTTTTATCATCAGCATTTTGTCTCCTGCTTCTGCTCCTCACTGGCTTTTCTCAGTCAGCTTCTTGGCTGATAGATGACAGTTAAACACTCGTTTTGGGTGTTTTTGGAAGCAGACAAGACTAGCTGTTTTGGGTAGAAGGATACTTCGCTGACTGGATTTCTGTCACTGGACAAAAAATATATTTTCTGACAAGATTTTGCATCCGGAAGTGAATCTTAATTTTCTGGTGTCAAGGCATAATCTAACAGGGGCATAACTGACATAAGAAAAAGGAAAGAAAGTAAATAAATAGAAAAGAAAAAGAAACGCCTTCACATGAGGGCCAATCAAGTCATAGGGTTCCTCTCACCTCACGCATGACTGAAATCACTCTCTGCTAAAGTAATGACAGAAATGCTTAGCTTGAGATCTGATATGACAGTGGTGGATGTGACTGTGGTAGATGGAGACTGAGGTAAGGAAATGTCACAGAGATAAGCAGGGAGGATCGATAGGCCTTCCACAGGTCACACCCCATGTGGGCACATGCAACATTTAAAATGAAGACATGATTATTTGATGCGATTTCTGAATGTCATATAACTCCTGCATGTAGAGCTCTGTTGTTTTGATATTTCTACCTATGCTGCAAAAAGAAACTGGCTGCTGTGGTTGCCAGAATATGGTAGCAACATTTTAGGTTTAACTTAAAGTTCATTGTGTTATCCACGCAAACACTAAACACCATCCCAGTAATACATATGAAACTAAAATAATGCAATACACATCAATTTAACAATATTAGATGTAACATATAATGTAAACAACAGATAAACTAAGAAGTAAAAAAAAACATTTAAAAAAAACATCAAATGTGAACTTCGAAAAAACGTATTGTTCAACACAGTCCAATACAGTTTTTCACTGTATATAGTAAGGGAACTTGTTAAACAATTAATAGGTTTTAACTGTAGTATTTTTACAGTCTTTCGCCATTAAAATTACAGTCATTTATTTCTATGCCCAACAGCAAAACAAAGGGTAGCAGTAGGGTTTTTTCTTATGAAATCTGGTAGAGATGATGGAGAGAGAGACATTAAAGTGCGAGCTGGGAAGGGGAAGATTTCTTTTTTCAGTTGATAGTTGATAAATGTGTTGATTAATGTTTTAATGAATTCATTTGCTGGCCAGTATATCATATCTTTCTCCCCGTTAAAAGATGAACCTCTTTATAGCTCCTTCTCTGATTAAAAGACAGAGAAAGTGAGAGAGAGAGAGAGGGAGGGAGAGAGGATGGGAGTTTAAGGGACAGAGAAACACAGGGCTATGCACAAAGGATGAAAAATAAAAGGGAACGGGAAATAGCGAGAGCAAGACATATGAGAGAACTGGTGTGAAAGAGATATACAGAGCTCATAAAAGGCAAAAGGAAAAGCCTGACCTTTTTTTCTCCTCCTATCACTGCCAGAGGTTACGGGGGCACACAACACCTGGTGATATCACCCGCCCCCTGACCACCTGTATGTCAGCTGGTCCAGTTGTCATAGTGACAGTGACTGCCACCCCACGTCAGCTATGATAGGGGTTTCCATAGCGACTAAATTCCCAACACTCTATGTCAGCTGCACAGGCCTATCGTTAACTCACAGTCTTTGCTCAGCAGTTGGTGGGAAGTGTGGGAGACATCCAGGTGTAGAGAGGTGATGGAAGGAGAGCTTTAAAAAGAACCATCCATCATCACCCAAATCCAGCCATGCGTTTTTGTCTGCCCAAAAGCTTCAAGTTAATATTTTTGCCAGAACTTGTGGTTCAGTTCGTTCACATTCAGTTATAAGAAAGAGGTAACACTTTACCCAAAGCAATTACTATTATGTATAATGCATTATAAAAGTAATTTTAATGCATTAGTTATGACTTGCAGTGCACCTTATAATGCATTGTACTCTCATGAATAATTGTAAATACAGTTAATATGTTATAACACATATCTATTCATTGTTACACTATGCATTTTAAAATTTGGTAATAATTATTTATGACAAGATATAATGTTTTTTTACAATGCAGATTATGGATAGTTATAATGCATGGTACCCTTTAACAACCCTTTGTAATGCATTATACACTATATAAGTGTTATAGAAAAAGCTAACATGAACTAACCATGAGCCATTTTTACAGCTTTTATTAATCACTAAACATATTAATTAATTTTTAACATTAAAGTAATGCATAAATTATAAATAATTAAATACACATGAAAAATATTCAGAATGAGCATCAGTTAACAATGAAATATGGTGTATTTATAGATTAAAAATGACCTAGGTTAATAAATGCTGTAGAAGAAATATCCATTGTTAGGGTTTAATGCATAATGTAAAGAAATTACCTAATGTTAATGAATTTATGCATTTTTGGTAATGTGGTGATGGATTTTAGAACAACAACTAAGTGTTCCTAGCAATATGGGATGGAAAAGATTTGAGTTCGAAATACAAAGAAGAACAGAACAAAATCAGTCATTGTTTTTGTGAAAACAGAATGTTCTGAGCAAATGTCACATCAAGAAAAAAGTTATAAATACAAAAATACAAAAGCAGGCTGCTTAGAGTTAGAGGACATGGCAAGAGAAGAAAAAAGAAAAGAAACTATGGCCTTTAATTATTGCTACTGTATCAGATGGGTCATAGTTGAATTTGGAGATTCTGTAGGTTTACTTTAATGTCAGAGGGAGCATTGAATGCACTTGCCAAGAAACTGTGGATGATTTGGGACGGTAAAGTGTTTTAGGAAGGTTAAGAGATTTTTAGAGAGTGTTTGAGAATGGTGTGAAGAAAAGTTATCTGTTCCAGAAGGGATGGGCTGTGATGGCATCTAGCATCAGGAGGGCAGGGATGTGTATGAATGAGCCACCGCTACTGGCTACTTTATTCTCAAATTAGCAGGAGGCAAATCCTGTCAAACAGTACATCTGACTGGGTTTGTGAATAAATTGGGGCAGGAATTATTTCAGGTTGTTTATGCATGGATGCAGCTATTAGCAGGAGAATTCTCCAAGCACCACTTCAACAGATAATGTAGGAAGAAGCAGAAAATCATCTATGACAGGCAGGAATCTCAATTTCCTTGGAATCTCAATTTTCCTGATTTGTGTGTATCTTTGTGTATTGTACATTTATACGGAGAAAATTAAGCATGTCCACATGCTTGTTTTCATAGAATAGTCAAAGTGAAAGGCTTGCAATCCTTCTCTGTTTATTTACTTTTTAGTTATTTCACCTTAATTTAGCTAGGGTGGCCATTTTAATGCAAATTCTCATTGTGAACTTGGCAGTTAACAAGGTATAGTTCAACCATGCATAAAATAGTAAAAAAAAAATGTAGAGAGAAAAAAAGACAGAGTGCTAAATGAACTGAAACAAGGAAAGTCTGTAATTATAAAGGAATTTTAGAAATAGTATATTAAACATGTAAATGCATAAAAAATTTAACATATAGGCCCAAATGTATTTATTATGTTTTTAGAGTACAACTGCGCCTCATTGAAACATTACCTTTGGCAAAGGGAGTGTATTTTCATATGTATGTGAGCAAAACCTTGGAGAGCCTTCACAGAATTTCTCTCTCCATCCCTGCATTGACTTTCTCTGCCTCCTCCCATCTCATCCTCCCCCAACTCAACAAAAGAGTAGAATTTGATGCAGTGGAAATAAACATTAGCATATAATGCATTGACATGTCAAGGAAGGGATCTGCTGTCAAATCACATCTTGCAGGTGTAGAAATAGGAAGAGTTTTTTCCAATAAGTTCACAGATTCAGGCCGTTCACCAGACCTTCCTTTTTAGATATGCCCTGCTAGTGTTATACCACATGCTACGTATGTGACATGTTGTCACACATATGCGCAAATACAATATGCATCCACATGTCAATCTGACAAAAAATAAAAATAAAAAAGCAGCTGAAGTGTATTGTCATGGCAATTAATAAAGTGTGAATTATTGTGACACTATGTCACGCCGTCCGCCGTTCCATGTGTCTTTGTTGTGTTTTGTTTTCATTGTGTCTCCATGTGCTGTGTCTCGT
>JAUYWG010000040.1:15616429-15629038 GCA_034779775.1 Enteromius afrohamiltoni
TGCCGACCCTTGCCTGTACGACTACGTCTTTAATAAAGTTGCAAATGGATCCACAAGACTCTGGCGCCTCGTTACAGCTCATTAATAACAGCTGAAGCGACACTACAGTTTAAACGTTTTAGGATTGATGAGATTTTTTACAAAGGTTTTGGAAAAAATTATCTTGTATTCACACCAAGGCTGCAATTGTTTGATGTATATTTTAATGACACAAAGTGATACTATGGATAATATTTTAAATAATTACAACATAATGTACTCTGTTCCTTTGAAGGCAATGCTTATTTTTTTGGCGCTATTACACCATTGACATTATCCTTTAGAAGTGATGCTGATATTCTGCTCAAGTAGCATTTCTTCTTATCAGTGTTAGAAACGGTGAAGTTTTGATTTTTTAGCATTCTTTAGTAGAAAGTTCAGATGAACAGCATTTATTCTAAACAGAATCAATCTTCTGTAACAAGCACACTGTTTCTCTTTAAACCCATCAGCTGGTGTACTGTTTGTAAAATACCTTCTTATAGAAGTAACTTAATTGTAAATAGTTCTAACACCATCTTCCTCTTTCTCTTCAAGTTAAACTGAACTTTTCCAATGAGTCACCATGAAAATTGTTGGACCCATGCTATCAATAGTGCAGCTCTTTCTAAACCAAATTAGTTAATTTATTTTCATGTTCAGCAGTTTTGTTACACATGTTCTATTCCTTTTTAAAACTGACATGCTAAATATAGTGTATGCCAGTATTACATTTATTTTTGCCTCATATCTGGATTTCTCACAACATATGGAAATAATCATCTTAACCATTCAATTTTAATGCATGTCTGCTCCATTCATGCTTTTGCATATGATTGACGCTATGTTTTCTTCACATCTCCAGGTTTTTCTTTCATCAAGGTTATTCAGCTTAAATGAGGTGCTAATACAAATGCAGATTTTAGAAACACTGCAAAATAATCAGGGCTTTTAAACCGCCTCAACATGAGCTGATCATTAAAAGTAATGAAGTGATAATGTGCGCTAATCGAATATGTTGCTGATTGTCTGTGATGTCTGCTCAGCGTGTGCTCTCAAATACGTATATGTTGCTTGATGTCCTGTGAATCTTCCTGAAACTGTCAAGAATTTTGCTTCAATACAGTTTAGCTATGGTTAATGTGCTGTAAACCTACATAACCAACACCTGCTGACTATCTGGCGGCTCTAATGTTGTGTCTGGTCATAGAACTAAGCAGAGGAAGAATGCAACCAGAAGCTTCCTCATAGCAATTCATGCCAACATACAGGCATGGGCCTGGGCCTCATTACACATTCACCAGAGCTTGAGTTTTGTTCTGTCTTTTGCCTGGAGGCAAAGAGAGAACAGCTTTCATGTGAACTTAAGACACCGTTAGCTCTGGTCAAGGTCCTCTGGAGTGAACTGAGGGAGAGGCCCAGGCTCCATAGCATCATTAGCAGTTGTGACACTGTGTTAGATTAGCAGTAATTAAGCATTGAAATCAGAGTGATTGGCACAGAGTCAGGTCTCAGCATTGGCCTGTCAGGAGGAATTGTGAGGCAATGGATCAAACTGGCCTGGCTCTGCTTCACGTTCTTGACCATCTTTTACACTTCAGACACAAGGAGAGAAGGAAAAATAGATAGAGGTGGTATTGCATCTGTGCAACTAACAGCCCCGCTTACCAAGAAACTCAGCTGCATGTCAATAGATAGACAGGCAGCGCATGTATGAAAGTAGTCAAGCTGTGCTTCAGTCATGTTGTCATGGCAATGACTAGGCCGAGGGAAATGTCTTCTCCCACTGGTTGCGCTGTAGTAATGAAGATGCTAATGAGAATTTATGTGACCATTATGTTGTCTTTTTTCTTTTCTTTTTTTGTCTTTCTTCTATGTAATGGCACATGGACCCTCGTTTCTTAATGACTGACCTCTCTTGCAGTCAGTAACGTGTGCTTTGTAAGTCTGCGGTTGAGAGAGGCGGTAGGCGGGGAAAACAAATGAAATGACAAATGAAGTAAACATTTTGGGAGAATTCAGAGCATGTGTCAACTGTGTGACATCAGCAGCCCCTGTTGTGATTGGTGTTTCTGTAGTTTTTATTTGCTGTATTGTTTTCGTGGCAGGTATCTGTTAAATGTAACTGTGTATAATGAGTGTTTGTGTCAAAACTCTGCAGATTTAAAGACCATCTGAAAATGCGCATTGCTCATTTTGCCAAAACACATTTTCCTATCATCTCTTGTAAATGTCATAATTTACAAATTATACAAATTTTAGATGAGGAATTTTTAAGAGGGGACATAAAATTGCTTGTTTGTTATTTAGTACTGGCCTGAATAAACTTTAAATTACATTTAGTTCAAAAGGTAAAATATTAATATTTTTGTGAGTGTTTTGGGGAAGATTTTTACCCAAAAGTGAGCTAAACCTGACAGAATCTCCAAAAACATCCCTTTGGGGAAGTCCTCATTTGTAAAACTTAATTAATTAAATTGAAAATACTGTTGGTTGTTTTTAAATGCAGAATGCTTTCTGTGAGGGGTCGGGGAAAAAGTGTGGGTTACGATTAGCTTATAAAATCAACAGAATGTACACTTACCAGAAAGATCAGAACGTTTTTTTTTTATTATTATCAACATTTTATGCTAATTCAAAAATTATGTAAAGCTTATTCAGCTGCACCTGCATCTTTTTTTTTAATCTAAAGACTTGTTTTTGAAAACAAAGGAATTAAAAATGTGTATTACCAGGAACGATTACTGTGTTCAGAAAGAAACATTGAACATTGAAGATAAATGTGAAAATTTTAATTAGAAAAACTGAAATAGTACTTTGTTGTAAAACATGCACTAATGTTTTTATTATTTACAGCTTCAAAAACATTTTTACAGTGTGAATTTGGGATTATCATTTTTAAATTTGTGTGTGGTTGGACAGCCATTCTAGCAGACAGTCAGAAAATTGCTGTATATAAAATAATTTAATATTCTGAATGCATTTTATTTTCTATTTACATGGACTTCAGGGGGTGTACATTTGTGCAATGGCTTCGAGCTATCATCTGACAAAGCCAATGGTATTTCAAGGTAATATAAAATATCACAGATAAGGCTCTCATTTCCTTTTAGCTCTCTTATTATAAGGTAGTGTGTATGCTTTGGTTCTTTATGTGTAGTTTTAGTCTGAAGTAAATGTATTGCCGCAAAGCTAGTGTTGAAGAGTTTTACAAGCATCATCAGAAAACAAGACAAAAATTGTGTCTGGATGTTGTTTTGAGCGTGATGCTGAACTTTAAACACTGCAGCATTAAAGAGGCATTCACACATAATAATGTACAAAACCCGTTAGCAGTAACGGAGCAATGATCCACAACTACTGATTAAAGTGTGTTTAAGCATTCATTAAGGATTCATGAATGAGTATGTGGATAATATAATCTTTAAAATGGTGTATCCTAGCTGTATCCTAATGAAAATCAGGTCATAGCCATAATCAAAAGCAGTAATTTAACAGAGACATGCATAATAGATTAAAGGACCTCAATAGCACATGCAATTCCTAGATGGATGACTATACAAAAAAGCCATGTGTATCTCGGCATAGTCCATCAAACATTTTTAAAAGGAAACAAATTGAAGCCACAGTGTAGGGCTGTGAAGAGTCACAATATATAAATAAATAAAGTGACACGTATTAGGCTTGTTGTACTGATTTTGCTGTACTTGTTTGTATTCGTACAGAAGTACTTCCTTCCAAGCAGATAGTTTTCCAAACTACATGCATGCCATCTGTCGATCACAACAGTCTCGTGCGATTGTGCTCTGGATAAGAACATCTGCTGCATGTCTTGAATGTAAAAGTTCCCCACATCAACAGTTTGCCCGCCAGAGGTGTTTATGACTGTTTTCTGGTGTATGTGCAAAGTTCTCTGCTGTTTTCAAAGCATCACTGTCTTTCTTTATAGTCACAGGCTGCTTTTAAAAATGTCCATTACCAGATCAGGGGGAAAGCAAGGTGTCATGTGTGAATGAGAGTCCTAATCAGCAGTAATGAGACTGCGTACAGGAACAAGGTGGCAGATCTGACACTGATATATGGATGGTGAGTAATGATGTCTGCCGTGATGGTGTAAAAGTGGAAGCTGTCTCAGAATCCTCAGACTTCAGATGACCCTAGAAAACATCAACAGGGACTGTCTTAAAAACATCACCCAGCACGGTCTAAGGTTTAATATATGTGGTATTGCACATGTAGATACTATCTCTGCTTCCACACAAGCTCCTGTTACAGAGTAGCTGTTGCTATATAATTTTTAGACGGAAAGATCTTCGCAGAGCACTTTGCTGTTTAATGGCTGGCAGTATCTGTGTGGAAGTGGAATAAAAGGATCGTAAGAAATAAAAGAGTTTGCTGATATAGTGGAATGATGTACTTTACTGTTCTTACTAAATCATTTTGCAGTAGATCTTTAAACTAAACTTTTTCATTTTGTTTAATGATTAAAGAAAAATAAATAAATTCATCACTCAAGTTAAAAAAAATAATAATTGCTTAAAAAATCTAGTTGTGCCACGTTTAACAGCAATAACTGCAACCAGACACTTCTGATGAGTGGAGATCGGTCATTCACAAAGCTTTGGTGGAATTTTGGCCCTGTACTGCTACACTTTAGCCACATTGGATGGTTTTCAAGAATGAACTGTGCATTTAAAGTACTGCCAAAGCATTTCAATGTGGCTCAAGTCAGGACTTTCACTAAAGGCCACTACAAACTTTAATTTTGCTATATTGAAGCCATTCAGAGGTGGACTTACTCTTATGCTTTCAACCACTGTCTTCATAACTCAGCTGCACTTGAGCTTTAACTTACAAGCTGAAGACCGAATATCCTCCTTCAGGATTTCCTGATAGTGAAGTAGAGTTCATGTTTCCCTCAGTTACTGGTGGTTTCCCAAGCACTGAAGACACAGCAGCAAGCTTCTTTTATGTAATTTACAGTAGACTTTGGTTTGTTCCACTTTCGAGTCATCAGTCGACAAAACAGTTTCCCCAAAGGTTTGTGGATATCATTAAGGTGTGTTTTGGCAAAATCTAGACCAGTCGTAATGTTCTTTTGAGTTGACTTGCCAGTCTTTCATGCATGACAATTTTGGCCAGTATCTTTCAAATAGTGGAGTAATGAACAGTGACCTTTATTGATGCAAGAGAGGCCTACAGTCCTTTTGATGTTATCATTGGGTCTTTTGCAGCTTACTGGATAAGTCTGTTCTCTTGGAGGAATTTTGGAAGGTCAGGCACTTCTTCTGAGAAGGTTTGCTATTGTACTGATTCTCCATTTGGAGAAAATGACTCTCACTGTGGTTCTTTGGAGTCCAAGAGCCTTTAACTTTCAATCACCTTCTTCATCATCACTTCTAGAAATTCTTTCACCTTTGGCATGGTGTGTTGAAGTGTTAGACATTTTAACCAACCTCCTCCTGTTAAAAAAGTTATTTCTAAAGGCGCAGTATGAAATATTGACAGCTTGCGGTTAATATAGGTACTGCAGTCCAAATTCAAAATACTCTCGCCTCCTCAGACTTGACAGTTGCCAGATTGAGGACAAGCAACAGGAATGAGTGCAATTGATAATGGAAAGTGACAAGCCTTACGCTCTAAGCTGATGAGTTGATTTATCTGTGTTTTAATATGCCTCTGATCATAAAGCTTTTAGGTCTTGTATAGAATGTGTGATCTCTGACCAGTTGATTTGCTACAGCTGCTGTGTTTTTCAGCAACTAGCAAACCGGGGGTGTTGAAATACTATTGGGTACATTTGCAGTGGGTGCAATCACACTGATCACAACAAAAACAGACATTCTGACACTAAATGCACATTTCATTCAAGTAGAATAACTGGCTGTAGTGTTATTTTTTTGTTTTAGTTTTTTCAGGAAAAAAGTTAAATATGGGAAAAGATGACAAGATTTTGTTTTTATTTATTAAAATAATTAGAGTGAGATATTCACAAAAACAGAAGATAGAGACAAACACTTTTTCCCAACACCGTATATGTTTTCACTGAAATTTAATTACTGAAATTATCGAAGCGGTTATTTACAGCATGTGCTTTACACATACAGTACTTTTGGCC
Source organism: Enteromius afrohamiltoni (assembly GCA_034779775.1). Taxonomy (NCBI): domain Eukaryota; kingdom Metazoa; phylum Chordata; class Actinopteri; order Cypriniformes; family Cyprinidae; genus Enteromius; species Enteromius afrohamiltoni. Next base: position 15,622,566 of record JAUYWG010000040.1, read on the forward strand.
AATGCAGTTTTGCGAATGTGATTCAAATATAACTTCAGTGTCTTTTTTTTATGTTATTTATATGTCAGGGACAAAACACATTTATTAAGCATCACACTAATGTAAATGTAACAATTGCTGTCCCTATGTGCAAACAATATTTTCTAGCTTGATACAAATGTGAAATGAGTACTATGAGGACTATAGTACTGTGCGAGCAAAGTAGCTTCTGCAGGCCAATGTGTTTTTTTTTTTATTATTCTATAATTTTCTTGTGGGCGCAGATGAATTATGGGTCGTAGCCGCTAACCACTCACATCTCTTGACTTATCAGCAATGACATCATGGTAATCTTTCTTTTTACACTTTTAGACTTTCAGCGATTGCTTTTAACGTAACTGCAGGACTTGACCCTTAAAGTGAAGACATTTCATCTATGGCAACATAATGGCAGTAAGAAATAAGTTCTGTGAAAACTCTCAAAATTTTTCAGCAGGTAGATCACAGTACTTGGGTCACTGGTCTTTTGAGGTTTGAGAGGCAGTGGTGGAGCAGCAGTCTGTAATTACTGCATCTGACAGACTCTTAGTGAAGGAACAAGACACCTTCAGCTATAGGCTGCTCTGAATCTGTGCAAGGTTTTTAAAACAGGGCTTTCTCTTTAACCTCAAAAGTAATGCTCAAGTTTAAAGTGGTGTTTATCAATTACAGATTGTCTTTTAAACACAGTTAAAAGCAGGGCACCAATCAGAGAGTGTGGCATCTTATACTCTGTGTGGGGGTGTTTTAAACTGAAGGGATTTCCATGCTCCAAATACATAACCTTTAAGACTCTTCTTAGGGGACAGATTATAATTGTTTAGTTGTTTTCTTTTTGTACTATAATGAAAAAAACAAACTTTTTAACCTCACTAATACGTTATTTATACGTAGAAGCCATGCGATTAAGGCTCAAGAAATGCACAAAAGAAGCAGTAACAAAAAACACAACACTTGAGCTTTTGAGCAGGTTCATCATAGTCCTCCATTTGAAATATCCTAAATGTCCAGTGTGCTGCAATTCCATCATTACATTTCATCACACTGTATCTCATTTCAAAGTGGCTTCCAAGCATGTCCTTTAAAAAGCAAGAAACACTAATAGAGTTCAACATAATAACTATGGCTGAAGGCCCTGAGAGTATAATGTTCCTAATGAAATCCATTACTCTTAAACTTTAAAGGGAGCCTATCAGAAGTATTGATATGGGCATTAAGGGAATACTTTAATTGTTGGCCCTGGCCCGAGCAGCTTCGAGTAAGGTGGACTGAAACGTGACTCAGCATTTTTCCCCGGATCAGCAGCAGCAGTGTGGAACAGTAATTGCACAGCTTAGAGAGATTTTTATGACTCGGCACAAAGTAGTAAAATTTGTCGATTAGATGTTTTCACAGTGGTTCCGGTCAATGGCATGTCAGTCTACGTCTGTCTTCAGTCTTCACTGAAATTATGTTTGAAACTGAATGTTTCAAAGTTAGCGAGACGCATGTGTAGCCTATGTTGTGTTAAACAGCACAAGCTGCGCCGATGTTCCTTTGACATCCTGCTCTCCATATTTCATGAAGTTTTATTCTTAGTAACTGTGTCGCCTCATGGTTTGATTTTCTTTATTGGTTTGCTTTTCAATGTTATTTTGTAGCTAAGTCAGCTGTGTATGTTGTGTGTTGTTGGGTTTTGATCACGCTGAGTCCGTATACACAAGATGACAAGCGTAGCATTTACCTTGATCGCTAGCTTGTTCATAGCTTTGAACCGCCTGGCATGGGTCTAGCTCTAGCCTAGATTCAGACAATGAGGGAGCTTATTTTAACAAGCTAATCTACGGCAAAGACTGCAGCGACATGGCCGACACATATCTCTCCCTAAATTAGTCCTTTAAGCCTTATATATGTATGAGACATAGCGAGCCAAATGTTAGCGCTCGCCAATTAGTGTGGCAGTGTTCAGCGTGGATTAGAGACGGGTTGTTTTTTTCCCCATCTTCTCCCCTCCACCAAATCTCTTTCATCCATGAAGGAAATGTAAAGTTAATTCACTCCAAAATGCCCTGAAAATGTCACACAACATCCTGATGTTGGCTCATCAGTGGTGAAGTGGATTCATGTTCTAAAACTAGCCAAAAATGTTCAAATGCTCTGACAGACAGGAGATTTATTAAGCAAATGCTTGTTTTTCCAGTCTTTCATATAGAATTGCTGAGTCAAATAATTACTTGATTAGGCTACTTTTTCTTCTTAAGGTGGAGTCACATTTACTGGTTTTCGAGTCAGTTCAATAAAAACCTATGCAGTCGAGAATTTCAATTCAGGGGGAATGATTTCCCGGCACAGATTTTGCACCACGTTGTCACGCTAATTCATCACACTGACCGACAGAGAGCTGCTTGGTTTAAAAGTGATTTCTGTGTCTCTTTTTGCCCAACAAATTTTGCTGAAGCTAGCAAAAATTACCATAAAGCTGTGGATCAAAGTACAGTAAAAGCTACATTTTCTCTTTTAATATGGTTTCGCCATCTTGGAGGACTAGCCATCTCCGTTAAACAGCATTCTGTTCTTTGCCTTACTTTTGGCAATGAATGAAGCGCACAAACCTTAGTAAAGGTAGATATAAAACATCAGGAGTGCACAACATGTACTTTCATTCTTTTGCATCCAACACTAGATTAAGCTGTAAAATTCTTTCAATCAAAAATCAATTACCCTGTTGGAAAATAAATAGTTCTGTCACATTTTAGCTTGTGTTAGACAGGTTAGACAAGTTAATGGGTTTGATTGTGAGATGCACTAAACCTAGAGAAAGCACAAGGAGAGAAACATAGACAATGACACATTCTAACCGAAAAGATGAGCAGAACGATGTTAATATGGAAATAAATATCAACAGAATATCCAAATTAAGGAGCAATCTACAATCATGTGACTTCTTTTTGCATCAGACAATCTGACTGATTAAAATAAGCAGTTTTATAAATACTCTGAAATAAGCACCTATGTGAAGCATGCATTCACTATACACTGTTCGAGCATCTACATTTGAGACTAAGGGCTATACCTGAGGATTGACACTGACAGATGGTGCTGTGGGGATGGTTTAAGCAGCCTGACTTTTCTCTCTATCCAGATGCTTGTTTAACATCACTCTCTCCTTCTGCAGTCTGTGATTTAGATTGATCAGTACAGTTAAGTGAGTATACTGTTTGTGGATGATACTATTGTACTATTGATGATACTAGATGATACTATTGTTTGTCAGTCACCACAGGACTCTTTACAGCCTGAAGACATGCAGTGCTTCCTCTATAATATAGTCTATATAATATAGTGCTTTGCGGTACTGCAGCTCTAAGTTTAGTTACAAGTTAAGTGTTGAAAAATTATATTGCATTTTCGGAGACATTAAACGTCTATAATTTCACATATCACTCATTGAACAGTTGTGTGCGTGTGTTGTCAGAAATGGAAGTGAGGTTTTTAGTCATCCAGATTTTCTTCTTTAGAAAATTGCACAAATGGTTGATGCCTCATCGGTTGAAGCTGTGAAATAATGATTCAATGCATTTTAAGACACAGATGTAGTATGCTTGCAGGAATTTATCCCACAAGCATAAAAAATAGGCACACAGTCAAAAGTGGACACAGGAAAAATAACAATGATGGCTTAAGTGTTAGATATGTAGGTTGTGGTTATCTAGGCTTGTGTGCAGTTTGTCCATGTCGGAAGATCATATTGTATACAAGTCGTCTGCTACAGCACATTGAGATTCTTGCAGCAAGAAAGGAAAATAAAGCAAGGTGAGGTTAAAGGTGGAAGTATGTCTGGCTGGTGTTCACGCTGAGGTGTGTTTATCTGATCTCCAGATTCTGGAACGGGTGAACCACTTTATTTGTTCCTCTCTCATTTCTGCCAACTCCAGCTGTCACACAGTGGGACAAAGAGGGGTAAGCAGGGGACAGCGGAGGGAGGAGTGCAGCTGAAACCAAAGATAAACCGAAGACTCCTTTGCAGACTCGTCATCTGCATTTGACGGGACCCCACCCCCAGTTCCTCCAACCCACAAACACACACACGCGCGCTCAAACACAGCCACTTACACCTCACGGGCACATGTTGTATAGCTCTTACACACTCTCCCTCTCTGAGTGCTTGCATTGCCTTCTCTTTCTCTCTCTCTCACACACACACACACAAACACTCAAACAAGCTTCCCCCCCCTCTTTCCCCCTCTCTATTCTCTTCGTTAGACTTGGTAATCCCTCTCTGCTCGCTGCAGCTGTTGCCCTCCTCAAACCTTACAATAGTCCCCCAAAATTGTCATTTTTATAAAGAACTAAATAAATAATAAAGTTTTATTTTCTAATTTAGACACTGCTTTTACTTCTCACTGACTATTAGGTGTTTCCTTGCCCTGTAATACAAATATTGTATGGTGAAAATGTGGAAACATTTTATGCAAATAAAAAAATATTAAAATAAATAAATTAATATTAATAATCTACCATAATATATTAGGTTAAAGATAATATGAGGCATAAACGGCTCTTTAACAAAAATTGTGATTTACAATTTTTTACATTTTGTCTATAAAATCGTTTTTTAAAATGTAACTTAATGTTATGCATCATTTATTATTATTGCATAGTATTATTTTATGCTTTAGGCTACTTTTGTTATAGTAAAACCCCGTCTGTCCAAACCACATTCGACAAAAGAAATGACATGATCTCTATTAAATGTTTAGGTGAAAGAGGTTTTAAAAAAAAACTCCTCCTCAGGTAATATACACATTATAATAAGTGTTTGCCTGCTACATATTATCTAGTATTTTTAACACTAGTCATGTGTGCTGTGTTAAATTAAATAAATGTATTAATACGCAATAAACACAGTGTTTAGATAGTAGTTGATCTATATTGTTTGAAGTCAGTCGTGAAGCGTCGGGTCGATATACAGGCAGTGAAGCGTCCTTCTCTGTCTGTCTGGCTCGTACAGACTGTAGTTGGCAGTAGGCGTTGCAACATTAGTTAGTTTTGATAGCGATATTACGGGTTAAAGACGTGGGAGAAAGCTTAGGGAAAATCCAGGCGCGAGCGCTTCAGCAGGCACAGAAATCCCGAATAGTTGAACAAATGAGTGACAAGCTCTCCGTCCATTCAAGCTGGCCCAGTACCCCGCGCGCTGTGGGCAACATGTGGAGGCATCGCTATAGCAACCAGTGGATGTGACATGTGCTACAGACAGCGACTCGAGCCTCGCTGAATATAAGGAGGGGCTCCGTGAAAAAAACCCGGCTTTTCAGTGGCACATGATCATTCAAAGGACAAGACAACCCACTGCAGCTTCTTATAAGTCTTTGGGAAATGTGGCGGACGATTTAGCTCGCCTTTTTTCTCCCGCGCTGCCTCACTCTTTTTTTTTAAACTGTTTTTTTTTCTTTTCTGTTTTTTAAAAAAAGTATTCGAGCAGCGACGGTCTTTTGTTGAGGTGGACGCGAACGGGGAGGTTAAAAACTTTTCTTAGCTAGCGGGATTGCGAAAGGAGGCTGCAGACGCCAGTCGGACATCTGCGGAATAGGATCTTGAGAAGCATCCTTCGCGCGCTGTCTGACAATGGAACTAGGTAACTATCTATTTGACTTGTGTGTTGATGCGCATGTATAATGGTCGGTAAATAAATGTAATGAGGCTTTGAAAGCACCATTTAGCGTCACCTAAAACTTATTGCGCATCCGGATGCATCTGGACTGATAATGAGAGTGACACTCTCCTACGAGACTTGCGTGGCGGTGCTACAACATGACACGTTTTACTTTTTATTTAAAACGCTTCTGCTGATGGAAGCTCGTGTAAAGTATGTGCGGGTTGATGGCTGAGGTGGTTTCCAGACCGTTATGAAATTGATATGGGTCGTGAGTCAATGCAGAGTGGTGGTAAGAGCTGAGCAAATGGTACAGGATGCAAACAGAAACACTGTTCTGTTTCTTTACAAAAGGAGGAATCGGTGTTTAGCTGTTCATTTGTGGGATCGATCGCACCGAAAGCGCGTGTTCCGTCTGCGTGGGTCTTTGCGAGTTGCAAATGACTTGGAGCCAAATAGAAATAATAATGTAAGAAAGAGGAATAGGTCGGGTTGATGGTGTATAAAAGAAGTGCGGTATTTGGTGGTAATTTATAAGGCCTCTTATAAATCTCTGACAATTTTTATTGTCATAAATGTCCCATACCTCCTGTGGGACAGTAATGTTATAAACTTTCCAAATGGCAATGATCAGAGATTCATTGCATGCTTATTCCATGTATTCAGCTTTAATGTTTGACGCGTAATGTAAATATTTTTCTAATTTTGCTTGATATTGAAAAGTTACCTCGAGTGAAATGGTTAGTGAAATGTAAGATATAATAAGTCATAATGCATTTACATGTATTCCCTGGGAATTCAATTTAAACTAGTCTATTAA
>JAUYWG010000040.1:15629138-15652661 GCA_034779775.1 Enteromius afrohamiltoni
ATGTATACTAGTCTATTATATATATATATATATATATATATATATATATATATATAGTAAAATAACAATTTTAACTCAATTAATAAATTTTTTTGTGTAGTTTTGTGTTCAAAAATTTGTCAACTAAAATATATATGTAAGAACTATTAGTGCATATTAGAAAGACTGTAAGACTTATTTTCAGTTGTTTAGTATAGTATTTTGAGCCTGATTTTTAATTAAGTTATTTATACATTTATAATTTAGTGCATTTATATATTTTTAAATTCTCTTCCTTTTTTTTCGTTTTTAAGATCTGGGATTGGAGTGGATCATTTTTAAGTTAGAGTGATTATTTTGTGTAATAGTGAAAGGATATATGGGCGGCCCTTGTCTCAACCTTTCACCCGTCACAGTCTCTCCTCCACCCATCCCTTCCCTCAATGATTTAAATCAGTCGATGCATCCCAAATCCATCTCCCTTTTGTCCTTGCCGAAATATACAAATCTTTTTGTTTATCTTCTGTCCTTTTAAGAGCGAAACCAAAGAGGTTATAGAACTTACAAATCTAAACTCCACGCATACAGATTGCATAAAAAGATTAATTGCTATCAGTGATATTTGTTGGATGTACAGTATGTTGATCTTTTTGTTAGGTGTTAAGTTTGTGTTTTACCTTGGCTTGGACAGTAGTCCTGGATTTGTGTGTTATTTGGATGCTGTTTTTTAATGTTTTACTAACATTGTTGTTTAATCGCTCATTATAAAATGTACATGTATAAGGACTTAGATTTTGTCATTGTGGTATAGTTTCAGTCAAGAGATTCATTAATTGAAAGCTGAGGATAAGCAATATCTGATGACCCTGCAAACATACCCATTAATCTAGAAACACATCTCACCCAGTAACATATTTTCCCTCTTCTTGTTTGCTCTCTTACTTTTTTTTTTTTTTTTTTATGTCATATTCATTTTTCTAGATTTTATTTCTCTAACCATTTTTTATTCTTATTATACATTTAAATGAAGAAAAACATATATTCACTGAAATTTATGTGGAATTGTAGATACTTAATAGTTTTATACAAACAGAATTCTTTGCATATCTACTTCAGATGGGGATTTGAGAACCTTAGTACTTTTTTCTGAGTGAAAGCTTGATGTGATCTTTTTTCAGTAGACTCATGTGAATCAGAAATTTGCAGGTCTAATTTTATTCCCTACTGAAGAACAAAACCGTAACAGCACAAAATATTCTGTCTCTCTCTTTTTTTTTTTCTGTCTCTTTTTACATTTTTCTCTGCTTTTACGTAAACTGTGTTTTTGCAGGTATTCTACTATAAAACTAAATGTGTTGCAGGAAGTGAGAAGATTTGATACATTATTTCAATTGAAATAATCAGCAGATTATTTTCTTTTATAGATAATTCTTATGTTTTGAGAGTAAAGATTTAGGTAATTCCATAATACAACATTCCGTGTAAAGTCTACATTTTTGCTTTCTTCCTTATAATTAGAGAAGGTATGTTATAGAATGGTTATTTCTTTCCTTTATTTTACTAATAATTCCTTAGTGACGTTGACATTTTTCAACTACATATATCAGTTGTACATGCACCAAAATAATATGTTTAGATCATAAGAAATATTTTTGCCAAGCAATCGTTTTGTACATATAATGCAACATATTTTTTGTCAACCTTTCTTTGTTATAGGTGCTATATTTTAATTCTGTATATTTATGCTGTACAATTCATTTTTTAGTGTCGTTTTATATATTTAATATGCACTGTAATCTGCATTAGACTACCTTACGACAACAATTTAAAATTTTCCTTTATACCTTCTCTCCTTTTTTTATGTGTTTTCCAGTCCCTTGCTCAAATGCCTAATGCATGTATTCTATTTAGTTATAATTAATTGCGGACATTATTTAGCCAAGCACAATTTTCTTTTCAGAGCCAGCTTTTCATGTTAGAGATCTTTTCATGTAATTCGATTGAGAGCGCTAAGCCTACAGAGGGATGGAGGGAAGGAGAGAGGGGGGATTCTATTCCAGCTGAATGCGCCCTCCTCTACACACTCTCCATGCAACGTTTGATGGGTGGAAAGCAAACCATTTCTGCACCAACAAAAGCCCACAATAACAAAAAGTAGAATCTAATCCTTGGAAACTACTAAACCTCACATTTAGGTGGTAATATTTTCAACAACATGTAGCTGGTGTATTGGGGATTTCAGTATGTGATTCAATGAAATGGCATATGTAATTAGACTTCGATTAATATATGGTGTGTTCACAAATTTGCATTCGGTTATACAAGGTATAGCAGTCCTAAATGTTATGTTTTTACCACAATCGCAAATGCTAAGTAGATTATAGTCATTGTTTCTAAAATACCGATCTGAAAAATCGATCGTGGGATGGTATCTCGCTTTGCACGCATGGCTTATAGTTCTGTGATCAGTCGGTTGGTATGATGGAACTGAATGCGAATAGGAGCAGATTAAAAAAACTCTGAACCCCATTCTAAAGGCCTCAGTCTATTCAGCCTCACAAGGCATTTGGAAACAATATGCCGCCAATCCCCCAGCAGCTTAGCCCCGGCTGTCAGCCCTCCCCCCGAGGGGCTAACAAGCCTGACAACCCCCTCTACAGTGGAACGTTAGTGGGGCTCAGACCTTTTAGGTACTCCCCCTTGGCTTAGCCCCTCTCCCATTTTATTAACTTGGAGGTCTGAGCCAATTCCCCCATCCCGACCAAACCCAAGACTTGGAGGCTAATTAGCAACAAGCTGGTACAGTGAGGACCGACCCTAATTGCTCTGTGGTGGCATGCTTCGACCTGCCAAGACAAGAGTGGAGCGGGCCTTCACTTCCCAAGGTGGATCTACATCATTCTATAGATAGTAAAAATTACAACCAATATATTTTCATTTGGTGCTGAATGTAACCTGTCGTATAAAACATTAACTGTGATCATTTGGGTGATATACCTGCATATATCTTAAATACATCTTATATATGTCATATATATCATCTTACATCTTACATTTTGAAATATTACAAATATTACTACAATTTAAAATTAACTTATATTAAACATTATATATTCCAGTTATGGCAAACCAGAATTTTCAGCAGTCCTTACTCCACTCTCACTGTCACATGATCTTTCAGAAATCATTTTAATATGCTGATGTGGTGCTTAAGAAACATTTATAATTACTACCAATGTGAAAAAAGTTGTTTTGCTTAATATGTATATTTTATTTATAATGTATGTATATTGTATTTTAAATTCACAGAGTTTCTTTTTCTACTCTGTTCTTATTTCAGAGGGGCAAACTGAACCACATCCCCGTGGTCAAACAGAGTCAAGTAGAGCCAGGCAACTTTTTGATTCTGGTGGTGGTTTCCATGGTTTTTATTGTGATGGTGTTGGGGATGTCAGGGGCTCTGTACTGCTTGCGCCATCGTTCCCATCATAAGCTGAAGGAAAAGCTGGCTGGCTTGGGAAGCTACACAGGCCACGATGCCACGGCAGCCTATCAGGTAGGAGCAGGCCGATTATTTGAGCCAATCCTGTTTCTCTGACGTTCATCCGTGCATATTAACACGAATAAGCGCCTCTGTTTTTCCAGATACACTATGCAAGTTGTCCTCAACCAAGGTCATTTTTGCTTCCCATTTCTGAGTAACCCACTCTGCATTTGCGATCATCACAAGGTGTATTGAAGGTTCTTAGTGGTTCCAAAATTATTGTAGCTCATTAACAAAAAGGCAATGGAATTTATCTAAAGCTTTTCCTTAATTATGACCCATTGGAGCAGGCGCAGATGTCCTTGCATGACAGCGGTGTTTAATATGAATCCTAATTGAGGCAGAGCCCTTTTTAGCAGGGAAATGAGTTTGTTGTCTGACCTTTCTTTCACGGCTCCTAGAGGGAGGGCTTGCGGTGAAGGCTTATTGATTTTGTGTTGGGCTCAGCTGTACTCAATGAGACTGGATCGCAGGGTGCAAGCACTTGGCTTCCTCCCCTGCCTTCAATATTTAATAAACCTCTCACACTTTGTAGAGAAGTCCCTTTCATAAACGTCGGCCCTATCAGTGTGGCAAAATAATCAGCGTTTCTTGATATTATTACGGGGCAGACACACATTATGTCTTGACACCTTTGTTATGTTTTCATTACAGGTTTTAATTACTTTGTATTGATTTTAATTTGTGTGTAATGTTGTCGTATCATGGTTTATTGTGAGTGCTTTCAGCCCTTTAGATCTGCCAGGTTGCTTAGTTTTTTTGTTTTTTTTTAAGCGAACAAGAATAAAGGCATAGACAGGGCTCTTACTGTGTAGTTGTAAGGGATCTCCCAACTGCTGTAGCTGGAATGAATGCAGTCTTGTGCACAGGGACTCTTACAGTGAAACATGCAATTAGAATCAGTTCTGCCGCAATGATTCTGTATCAGATCAAAACACACACACACACACACCACCGTCACCAACGCCACCCACCTACTCTCACACACACACCCTCTTACATTATTACACTTTTATTTTTATTCCTTCATTGAACACACTCACGCATGTTGAAATTTTTTTGTTCCACCTGATAATGCCTTATTATATAAGAAATGTCTTATTCTAATTTTTGTTAAAGAATAGCAAGGATACGTTTAGGTTTTGTTCCTACTTCTCTTGCTTATTAAATTATTTAGTTTTTACTTATATTTACTCAAAGGTGGAACAGGCTTAAACTGTTACTATTCGAAGCTATTTAAATTAATGAATCTATATCTTGACTGCAATTTATTTCCAAAATCTGAAAATGGTCAGTGTTGTGAGACCAGCAGTAGTTTTTCGATGCTATTTTTCGGTGCTATTGATGTTTTTACATCAGTATAATTCATGATCCTGTTTATATCCCTCACATTCTAACCATACTTTATAAAATCCAATATCCACCAGGAATTTTTTATTAAGGAAAGTAGTTACATTTGTATAACCATTTTTCTTAAAGAATTTAACTTTTGTTAAGAAATCTGGCATTGAAGGTTATTATTACATACATTATTTAAAGTAAAAGCATGCTGTTAAAATCCTGATGTTTTTTTTTTAATTAGACATTAGAGAACCAAAAAAAATTGGATTGATTTGTGGGACTGGGTGCAGGCTGACACTAGCAACATTAAAGTCAGACTAAAAAACATGATGATGTACACCTCGAGTAAGCTGAAAATCACTTTTTATTTATTTTATTTTTTTTCATGCATACAATTTTTAAAAAATGTTATAGTTATTGGTTTACTGATTATAAGAGAGGCAAATGTATGCATGAATTTGTGCTGGCTGACATAAACATGATTTTATCAGGAAGCGGGCACCATTTTAGCAGTTCTCACATATTCTTACAGTCAGAACGACACATGATGGACATCAGATCAGATATTAATGTTAAGGGTGGACTCCATCCTTTAGTCCGTGGCTTTAAAACTCTTTGGTCTCCTTCCCTCCTGGTTGCTCTCACTGGGGAGCTCCATTAGTAAGACTAAACTTCCACCTCCAACCACCACACTCCCTCAGTGACCCCCTGTCAGCCTCACTCGCCTCTCTTTTTTTTTTATCTGGGTGCAACTGTTGGACATTTGATCTCAGATGGGGTCATACTGTTGTGACTAGCAACTTCTTCGAAAAGTAATTGTATGTGCTGTTTCACCTCTGAGTAAATAAAATGGAAGGAAGGCAAAGGAAAAAATAAATAATCACAACTGAGCACAATGCGCAGAAGCTTTTTCACTCAATAAAAATGAAGCTTTTAATGCTTTTAAAATGGCTTTAAAATGCTACAAAATGCTGTTTTGTTATAGCAAAAAAAAAGATACTGGTTGCCTGAAAATGCATATAGTTGCTTGGAGCTTTTCAGAATGGATTTAATTTCTTGTAAATCGCTGTAAACATTATGGAGTGCATGTAGACAGAATTGTTTTGTTAACAGTGCTGTAAGCGATGTTAGCCATTTCACTTTCTTCCACCACTGGCTTAGGCTACCCTCCTCCCTTTTCAAAATCCCTCCTCCAAAAATCAGTTGTGATCTCACCGAACCAAATGTGCAAAATGACTGACAGGCAGAGAGCATCCCATCCTCTTCTGATTGGTTTAAACAATAGCATCCAAATGTATTTTTTCTATTAACAGACAGTACTATTTCAGTGATATCTGTCAGGTAGTGCAGACATTTTCTGTGTGCTCTTCCATGAATAATTGCTCACAGCAATTATCTGTTGAGAGCCAGGTTAGCAGGGATCTAATGAAACATCTGTGAGAGAATCCATCGTGTACACCTCACTGATCCTCGTGAAGGTGATTTGAAAAATAACTAGCAAACAGCAAAGGGCTGTTTGTTTCTACTTTTTCTTTCAGCTTTGTTTCATTTGGATGATGTGACAAATGGTAGATAAAAGCTGGGAATTAGAATTCCTGAGCGACGTGAGTGAAGGAAATGTAGCCATTAAGGCCAAAGGAAAGACACGATAGCAGTATATATATATACGTTTTTGCAGCTGGTTGACAAATGCAGTAACTATATGCTGAAAAAAAGAGTATTTTGCAAATAAATTTTTAAAACTGAATGTTTTTAGTGGCATTTTATAAACAAATTGGTTACAAACTCTCATACTGTAAGCAAATATTATGCATGCTTTTGATTTATTATATATGTAAATGTATTCGTTTTGAGGGTGAACCCTTATCTATGAAAGTTGTGTTTAAATATGACTGGTAGCGTTTAGTAATTATTTGCTCCACTGGTGGGTCGTGAGTTTATGCAGATGAAAGATTTCATCTTGTAGAGCAGACAGTGACGTAATGTGTTGTTGGCTGCATCATGAACCCACTCTGAGATGCAAAGTGGAGATAAATGAAATATAGTTTATTTGATCTGATGTGGTATCAGTTTGTATTCATATGATTTTCTCTTATAAATACCCATTATGATATTCTAAGCATAATAAGCAGTGCTTTGATGCTGTACTTTGTGTGATTGATCATTTCACTCTTTAGAGCAGCTTTATGAGGTCTTCAAAGATAAGACTAATGTCTGTCTCTCTCGATAGGATCTCTGTCGTCAGCGCATGGCGGTTCAGATATCAGAGCGTGGAGACCGATCAGAGGTGTTTCACCCATCACACACGTCACGCATTAACAGCGTGTCCTCACAGTTCAGTGATGGACCGATGCAGAGTCCCTCCGCTCGCAGCAGCACATCCTCTTGGAGTGAAGAGCCCTCCCAAACCAATATGGACATCTCCACTGGACACATGATACTGGTAAACAGCTTAATATATGTCAATAAATGAACATTGGAAAGAGACTATTAAACACAGCGCTACTCATAGCCTGTGTTGTTGAAGTCATAATCAGGATGAACATTAATACACTTTATAGATGTCCAAACACTTGCCTCTGCTCCTGTCTCTATCTATCTCTTTGTTTTCCCTTCACCTCTGTTTCACATCAGTCACTTATTTCAGATTTTAGGTTTGTTTTTGCTCTGAAAGGGACTGCAGGGCTCCATGGACGCTGGCTTTTCTGACACAATGGATTGTTTTAATTTCGCCCCAACTTTTGTTTTATTCATCTCAGCACAGCTTGGACAGGAAAGACTGATAGGTGCCTGGTAGCGTTGTGTTCATTACTGAGCAGGGAATCTATCATACATCCAGCAGTGGAGCAAAAGACAGCCACTGAGTTGATTCATTTAACATATTGTGTTTTCCTGTAATGGATGTCCCTTATTGAGATTGTTTAAGGGGTTTTTTTCAGCGGTATAATAAAACTGTGTGCGTTGTTGGGCAGAGATGCATGTGCTAAAGTGTACACAGTTACAAAGCAATTGTTCAAGCATTCAGAAGTTTGCAAAGTGCTGTGGTAATGATTTAATTGATTCTTTAGCTGTTTTGAAGCATCTTGTCTTCATATACACACACGTCAAGGATATTAAAACATTTAGTAGTTCACACTTTATAGACTGATAGAGACAATTAGATTTCTTTTTTTTTTTATGTGCAACCATAGAAAATGTTTACGCACACCCTCGATGTTATGATCTATAAATGTACATTACACTCTGAACAGTGCAATAATACTTACATGTAGTAGATGATATTAATATTGGCTTTTTTTTCTTTTTTTTTTTTACTTATATTAAGTATCGGCAATGTGATCTCCCAGACTTTTATTTTGATGCACAGGAACTCCCATTCTCTGTCTTTGTTAGTTTGCTGTATATATTTAACATTTATCAAAGTCTTTGAATATATAATTCATTTTTACTATATTTCTAAAAATAAAAATACTATAATAGGATAACAGAATCAAGAAGTTTCTTTTGTTTTTGTAATTCAGTTATGCATTTCAAGTTTAGAATACATTTTTTTCTAAATTTAGTAAATATTACATTGTAAATTGTATTCCAACATGTTTTAAATCTTTAAACTAGATAGTGTGATATTGTGTATATTGGCTTTATATTGACTATCGGCCATGAAAAATCCATATTGGTCTGTGCGGCAATGACTGCAGTACCAGCTAGTGCAATGTACTATCAGAGGTTACTGCTTGTACACTATCCATCTCTCAATGGGTGCAATCAAAGACTGGTTATGAAATAATAACTATTCTGATAGCGTAATCTCTCAGTATGTCAGGTTGCTATAAGGCATCTGTTTTCATCCCTCCTCAAAGATAAGAGCAAAGCTAGAGAAGGCGTTCTCCATAGCCCAGCCTCATATGGTGCAGTCCAGCATTACAGTATAATGGCACAATGTTTTGCCATCATATTTTGATTGACAATCCTAATTTTTTTTTTCTCTTTTGTTTAATATATACTTTTTATTTGATTTCAGTCTGCTACCACACTGTAAGATACACTATTTAGTCTAATAATACAGCTAATTATTTAAATGCATTGTTACAGATGGTGTTTCTGTACATTTAAATGGCTCAGATATGCATGTATACTTAAGATGTAAAGCTTAAATCAGATATTCTAAAATAAAATTGGTTTAGGAGTCTGACATTGCTTCCAATATCAAGTACTTCTCTACTATATAGAAACACAAATACACCAAAACAGTAGTGTGTCCAAATACAAAGTATTTTAAGAACCAGTATAGAAGAAAAGTACCCAGATGACCTACTACTTACGGTGAGATACAAAAGTGTGCATTCAATGAGCACTTTACTATCCCATGAGGCCATAGGAGAGGATTGTCGATGGTGGTAAAGCAATGCCACTGGCGCTGTAGGTCAGCATCACCAGAATTTGGTTCATAATATATAGAACATACTTTTTTTAATGACCATGTAGTACATTTTATTTCAAATGTACGGTAGTAACTACTCAGACAGTATGCGATTTCGGACACACTGTGAGATTTAGCCTAGATATCTGACCTTTTTTATATATAGCTACTGCAGGATCATGAAGAACTAATTCAGAACCTTGGACAGCGCCACAGTTCATTTCTGTTGCTCCTCTGCGCTCTGTGTTAATTGTTTATACTTGCAGTATGGACATGGTGAAAGATAATGCGAAAGAGAGACAGGTTTTGTATGTTTTTTTTTGTTTTTTGGGGTTGAGCAACAAATCCTTGTTCAGTTTGAAGTGTTTGTATGTGTGTGTGTATGCATTTGCAAACCAGCCTTACCCCACAGTATTTAGAGCTTATTTGACATTGCATAAAGAAGTGATGGAGGGATTTTTTTTTTCAGTGTGAATGGAGTGAAAAGGGTCTGCTGTCTGTCAGGGAGAAGTACCTCAGTGATTAAATGGTTGGCTAGTTGCCAAATCCCTCT
Organism: Enteromius afrohamiltoni; assembly: GCA_034779775.1. NCBI lineage: Eukaryota > Metazoa > Chordata > Actinopteri > Cypriniformes > Cyprinidae > Enteromius > Enteromius afrohamiltoni. The sequence continues at coordinate 15,638,976 of JAUYWG010000040.1, forward strand.
GTCTCTGATTAAATCACGCATCATCTTGCTAATAGAGGTGGTATTAGAGAAGGCAAATAGAGAGAGTTACTGTTACATATGGTCTCAGAAACACACACACATAGGGCAGATGCTCCATCAACCATCTGTAACATAAAAAACAAGAAAATCGAACATTCAAAAAAACCTTCTGTCCAGAAGGTCAGATAAATGTTCAAAAAGAGCAAATTGTCCTTATAATAGCCATATGCAGCCACTTACAGTTGTCGTTTGTCTACTCACGGCACTCAGGCAGAGCTGGAGAAGTAAACTGATTGCTGGGTAATTTGTTTCTCTTGTGATATGTAACTTGAAGGATGAGAACATTTTAAGTGCAGCTTCCTATCACAGTTTACCCTGGTAAAATGGCAGTGGTTTGGTGGAAAAGTGCTTTGGCTTTTATTAAGTTAAGGTAGATTTGAGAGTTTTAGGAAATTAATATTTTTATTCAACAAGGACACATTTTTATTTCAAATATGAAATGTGATCTTTCTGTTCATCAAAGAATCCCATTCTGGTTCCCACAAAAATATTAAACAGCTGGTTTGTAACAGTTTCTTTTTTTTGCATCTGCAATAAGAAATCAGCATACTGTATAAGAATGATTTCTGAAGGATCATGTGACAGTGAAGACTGGAGTAACGGCTGGTAAAAATACAACTTTGCCAGGAAAAAATTATATTTCAATAAAAAAAATACATTTTAATAGAAATGCAGCTTGATGAGCAAAAATCATCTTTCCAATCTCAAATCTAGTAATGTAGCTGTTATGGTAAATTTGGGTAATAGTTATACTAAAATGATAGCAGTGGTATTTGTGTCTTTAAATGAAAAGGAAAGCCTATTGATACCTAGACTTTCTTGGCCACTGGCCACATTTTTCTCCTGTTTGAGTTAATCTTATTACAGTGGCATTTAATCAAAGTCTTTTCTCCTTCACTAAATCATGAATTCCATATGAACCATAATGTCTTCTATTAAGCGACTTGTCACACAGTTCATCTCTTAAAACAAGGTCTCTCAAACACATGGCCACTGTTCAGAGAAGGGCAAAATGCTATTCAAATTAAAAAAATATATATATTTACGAACATGTTCTTATAGCAGTGACGTTGGTGTACATGAAGGCATAGGTGTTCTATAAATTATGTCTTTAGAATGTCTTTAAAGGGCACTTTTGGCAGGCAGGAACGTTTGAATGTGTGTCAAAGCCCTGCGAGATTACGGATTGTTGTCTGTGTATGTGCCAAGAGGATTCTTGACATTAGGTTATGAGTGTGTAATTTGTTTTCACACAATAAACTCATAAACACACATTCACATGCCCACATGCACAAGGTAAACCCCTTCTTGTGGGTTAACAATAGGAGGCCAGAAATAAGCAGCCAAAAAACAAGACACCAACCGCCAAACAACACTTACGCTCTTACGCTCTGGCCAGCGACACAGTCCTCTGAGCTCTCTGTCTCTCTCTCTCTTTCTCTCTCAGTCTCTGTCTTTCTCCCTCCACTCCCCTTTGTCTCAGTTGAATTCAATTTGGGCTTCTTGGGAAGGCGGCTTAAGCGCAGACAATCTTATCAGCATTTGTGCAAGCAGTGAAAAGGAGTGATTGAAGCAGGCTGAAGAGGCACTGGCGTGCCCAGGCCTTTCAGGAGTCTTAATTGCATGTGTGATTGTCAGGACAAGCCCCCTCCCCGCAACCTCCCTTTCTCTACCTCTCTCTCCCTCTCTTCTCCTTTGTGGTGCATGTTTAGGATTACTGTCTACGATTCCCGTGCTGAGCGGGTTTGAGCTCTTGTCTGTCTGAAGGTGGATAGGTGAGTGATTGTATTGTTGGGAAGAAAGAAAGCACAGAAAGCGATAGGTTGGCCTTGGAGGTAAAGCTGGATTATAGTAGACGAATGGAAACTTGCTATGGAGCTTTTTTACTCGCCGGATTTAGGGGAGGGACAGAGACTTAATTCAAAAAAACATTTACACAGGATGGCAAATGGCACATGAAATGCATAAGCACAAGAAATATGGTTCATACTCTTGTTTGCATTGTATAAACAACAAATGTAACCCTGCACTGAACTGAAATCCTCTGCTTTACATGTGTGTCACTCTTCTGTATGTTGTCTGGGCTGGAATGCTTTTCGTCTTTAAGTTATGTATGTTACAGGAAATATTCGATTCCTCATTAGGACCTCTCATGCAACTTTTGTCTCTGTGTCTTTCTCCCCTGTGCAGTCATATATGGAGGATCACCTGCAGAATAAGGATCGTTTGGATAAGGAGTGGGAGGCTCTGTGTAGTTACCAGGCTGAGCCGGCAGCATGTGCGGTGGGTCAGGAGGAACAGAATGTCCAGCGCAACCGCCCACACGGCGTCCTTGTGTGTGAGTGCTTCGCAAATTGTATCTGCCTCGAGTGAATTTTTATTTGTTTTCTTGTCGAAGAACAGCAGCACGGCCTGTCACAGGCTAATGCGTTCTGTTTTGATTAATTAAAAAAGTCAGTGGCCTCTTCTAATCATGCACTGATCAGAATTTTTATAAAAATGTTTACCAGAGGAATGACCAAATATTTATTAGAAGTGTGTTAGTGAAATGTTGATGCTCTATTAGATACGTCCTCATTGGTCTGTCTGTCTTTGATGATCTGTAGATGATCACTCCAGAGTCATCCTGAAGCCAGAAAATAACCAATCCAGATCTGATTACATCAACGCCAGTCCCATTGTAAGTATTCACGCTCATTATTTACATATTTTATGCATCAATGGGAGTGAAAACACCTTATACAGGTTGTTCATGTGACGGAAACTCTGACTCTGTTTTTAAAACACAGTATTTATCCCCATTTTTACCAATTGCTTGGACTTTGCCAGGTCTATTTTAAGTTCAATATTGACCATTCTCAGACTGTCAAATATGCTCTTTTGTGTATGTAAGCACAGGACTGAGAAAACACAAAGAAAAAACTTTAGTAGTTTCAAATAGTCATTCATTCATTTCTAGAACAAATATAAAGACGGTAACCAAAGGTTTTTCTATCCACGTATGCTTTTTGTGTGCATAATATAAGACACAGACCACGTGAATGCTTTAAAACAAAACACTGTGATTTCATTGCCATTACAGACACAGTAATTTTTGTTTTGGCCCCTTAATCAGTACATAGCCATAATGTTAATCAGTATAATACCTGTGCAGCAATATCACACTGGGAAAGTCAAACTGAGTCATTTTTACATGCTGTTATTTTTGGACTCCAACTCGTCAAAAGATGAAACAAAAGGCACAAGCGAGTCAGCCCTCCCTCCCCGAGGGTTTCGCGCTGCAGTCGGGGTTGGGTGCACTGATCCGCTGGTGCGGAGACAAATGCATGGAGGCGCAGTAATTAAAGCGCAGCAGGGATTTGGCAATGTGCGTTTCAAAAACTGTGATAATTATGTCTGTCAATGTTTGTAGCTTCTTTCTCATTAGCTGCAAGAAAGAAAAAGGCCTCAAAGTAAATCATTCGTGATATTTTTCACAACCTCCTCACACCAACACCCTTTCTTTTTCGAATTTAGTGACTGTTTAGGGTTGAGTTATATTCTGGATTTCTATTTCTCTATCTTTCAATCATACATAAACAAAAAAAAAGATATGAGTGGTGCAGAAAAAGCTTTTTAAAAGCATTTTGCTCCTTTCAGTAATATTGAGTAAATGAAACCAGATAAAAAATATTACATTCTTTGTAATTCTCTAAGAATTTAAATTTTATTTATCTTGGTAATATATCCTGTGAACAAATCATACAATGCCCTATCTTCTTCTTTCTTTTATATTTTTCCTTATAGAGCATTACAGGATGCTTGATTTACTGATAAACCCCCAAAAAACTCAGCTCTCTTAAAGTAATTAGACCTTAAGAGTGTGATCATCTCTTAAGAGTGTGAAATGACAAATCGACTATAATAACACCCTGTATGGAAAGCGGGTAGTCAAAAAACAGTTTCATATAGACTGCCAGCATTAGCCAGCTTGTGTATATATAATTGTTCTACCCTTAAATTGCTCTTGCCAACAATTAAGGTTGTGCAAAGCAATTATATCCATTTTCTGCCATGCTAATGGGTGTGCGTGTCATTCACTGTAACCATGGGGTTTGAATCTGTCTCTCTCATGCAGTGGTGTTTGATCTTTTTGTGAGGCTATAGAGAAATTAGTGCAGAAGTACTGAACCATGCAATTACTTTAGCGAAAGTTTTGAAAGGCTTTGTGATCGGCTTTTGTGCTTTAAAGACATACGTACTCCCAAACGCACTCCCAAAGACAGACATACGTGCTATCAAGCACACTTTTACACAGACAGCTGTAGCATTTGATCAGCATGGTGAAATGTTCATCAAATTAGAGCATTTTGGATGTGAAAAACGGCCACGTTTATCAGTAGGGCTTTACTTTTTTAAAATGATCTTAGCTTAGGGCTTCAAGGACACGCACGCATACACATGAAAGAGCAGCAGCAATTCTAGAAGTGTTTGGAGCTTGTGTTACAGTCTCGTCCACTCTCTGCTTCCTTCATTTAATAAGCCCAGGTCTGACACCCTAACAAGACTGCATACTTGCCTCTTTACAGCAAACACGCTTTTGTTACATCTCAAAATGGGCACATTCCAACCTGATGACAGCTTTCACTTCTTTTTGTAAGGAGACATTTCAGGTCAGAAGAATGTTCTCCAGTAATACATCCAGATGATAATATCCTTCCGCTAATATGACAGGATGTGTTTTTATCAGTGATTTTTATTTTTTTGCTTCACCTTTTCATTTAGACCCGATGAATGGTGGTTTGTGTTGATGTTCTTTGATGGACAGGCCAGATAGTGGGGTGTGTAGACTAATGGTCAGAGTAAAAGAATGGATGCCATACATCAGACACAGATAATAAGAGTAAAAATCTGAAGTGTGGTCATCTCAGTTTGTAGACATGGATTATTAAATAAGAATTGATTAATAGCATGCTCCATTCTGCCCATCCTCTTGTACTGCATAAATCATTAAATGCTAATCAGATTTATGTGTATCCAAGAATATATGTGTGATTTGTTGGCACGGTAGACTCTGTTTTTGACTCAAATTTGGTTGACTTCATAGACAGTGCATCAAATATATAAACCATGAACATAGAAAAAATCTCATTTAAACCTGAAGCAGAATGAGAGTGTATACATGAAAAACAGAGAAAACTATATAAAGTATTTATTGTTTTAATGTTAATAATAATGCTAAATGTTAATATTAAAATCAGCAGTTTAAAATCATGTTAAATATTATTGTAAATGTTAAATTTAAGGATTAGATCAGTAGATCTTGCACATTTTCCAACTGCAAGATGGACAGTGAGCACATTCTGGTGTGTGTCAGTGAAGAGTTACTTGAGTCTCAAAAGGTTGAGAAGCACTGGCAACGGTTGACAGTTTGCAAACCTATTAGATTAATTAAGTCAAAAGAGGTGGATTGTCCCTTTGCTGTGGTATGAAATCTACTTTTGCTTGTTACGGTTTTGCTGCTGATTAGCTGAAGTGCCGGTGAAGATCTTGCCTGTCATTATTTAATTGTGGCTAGTGCATTATGAATGTCGCAGTCCATATCCATATCAATTTTTTTTTCTTTCCATCATTAGCCTTTTTCCATTGGGACAGCTTTCACTCAGACAGACACACAATTACACGCAGACACCCTCCTCCAGCCACTGAGCTTCTCATCAATAAATGCGTTTGATTAGAGAGATGCCTTGCTTTACTCCCAGAGCCAGCTTTAATCAGAGGTATTAAAGAATGCACATGCTCAGAGAGGACAGACATGGGAGAGAGAGGAAGAAGGGGTGACTGGAGATGATAGAACGATATAGAAATGGAAGAGAGAGTGGATGTGGAGTAGATAAAAATGAGAGCGAGAAAGACAGGAGAGAGGGGTCGGGAGAGGGGAGGTGGTCGTGAGAGAGACAACTCTGCTCTCATTAGTGACAGGCCTCTGTGCCTTTGCTTTATTTGATTTGCTTTCTTTTCTTTTTTTCTCTCAAGCTTTTTAACTCCAAACAGAAATCGTGGACATTCTGTTTCTCTTGGCTTCAAGTTTGTTTACCCCTTCCCCAAAGATCGGAGGGGACCTAAGAAATGTTCAGAAAGCAAATAAATAAGATAAATGAAACAGCACAGTTTACATAGAGGCTTCGTGTCAGAGGAGAGCACCATAGAAACCAACATCCTTCCAACATGCAGACATATATTCTTCTTCTGTAGACATATTCTTTAATCAACAGAATACTCAGTGTTTCGTTTTCAGTATTAATTCAAAAAATGTTAGTTTCATGAATATTCATGAATTGTTTACTTTGCCTTTTCACTTTTAAGATGGACCATGACCCTCGAAACCCAGCCTATATCAGCGCTCAAGGTCCTCTTCCCTCCACACTGGCAGATTTCTGGCAGGTAAGATACTCAGATACAGGTGTTGTCCGAGTCTAATTTAAATGGATAAAATGCAAGTGCCAAGAATGAAAATGTTAGGTTAATGATTCATGATTCAAAACCAGTTTTCAGAGATAGTTCCTTTTTACCATATTAGCCATTAGCTTGAATAGCTTTTGCATTCATATTGGTTTCAAAATCTTTCTGTAAAAGCAAACTGAGATCTCAAAATACAGCGTAAGAGATCTCAAATAAGAAAAACTGGGATTTTTAATGTTAAGGGTAGAAAGGACACTTTCTGTCTGCACTCAGTAAGCAGCTTTATGAACATTATTATATTACCTTAATTAAAAGGTCCCTGAAGGTTTGGGATTCCTCGCTGCACAGTGTCAGTGCTGAAAATATAAGTGAGGGTCTGAACTTTTTCTCCAACACAGATGAAGAAAGTCTCCGCTATAATAGTTGTGATTATAACAAATTGATTCCAGTGCATTTATTTGTTTGTTTGTTTGCATATTAGAATAAGTGTTAATTGTTCAGTTGATTTTGAGAACCATCTAAATGCTTTTTGCTGGCATGCGTAGGATGTTTTCAACTCAATTAATATTTTATAATCAGCAGCTTTGAATTTGTTTTCTCTTCGTTTCCTGTTTTTTTGAGGGTTAGATAAGTAGATAGCGTTAAATACAAATCGTAATCTACATTTTAATAAACTGACTGTGGTAATGTGTTGCTGTTACTTGACCCTCTATAATCACAAAGCTGTGTTTACTAACAGATGTGGGTGTACAGTAATTGATGTTATTGGGTGTTTGAATTTGTCATTTTGTCAATTACTGGCAGAAAATTAATTATCTAAATTGATTTAATTCCATGCAGATGAATTATAGACAGTCAGGCCAGTTCTGAATCCATAAAAGGCCATTAAAAGTTCCTTTTAAATTAAACGGAGTACATTAATCCCTGTCAATTAATGTAGTGATGTCATTGTCTCTGTGTTTCTTCTCATTAATCAAAGGTGATTCATAGCAAACACAGCCAAGCTTTTAAAAGTTTGAGTCTTAGGTTTTCTCTTTAATAAAGGCCATACATGTATATTTACTTATATGCAAAGTGTAAACCTTTTCCTTCTTCATTAGGCATGGCTTGTAAGACTTGTCATTCACAAAATTTGTCATTCAAAAATAGAAACCATGTTAATTAGTGATGAGCATCCATGTCGTTTAAAGTTCTGAGGTCATTTACTAAAAATGTGTGGGTATACATCCAGACAGAAACTAATTATTAAAGTGCTTGTTATAAAAGTGAAGAGGTGGGTAGAGTACCCAAAAACTTTACTCAAGTAAAAGTAATAGTCTCAATAGTTACTTGAGTAAGAGTAAAAAAGTATTGGATAAAAAAACTACTCAAGTAGTAAGTTACTAGTTACTTTGGATCATATACTGAATATCCATAGTCCATAATCCATAGTATTTTTATTTAGATATATAGGTAAAATGTATTATATATACACACACACACACACACACACAATGTTTATGAATTTATGACAAAAATCCTAATTGTCAATTATTCCCTTAAAAAATTATTCGGATTATTACTTACAATTTTTACACTGAATTATGTTTATACGATTGTTTGAACCAACTATTAAGCCTTAAATAACAATTATACACGGGATTGACCTACTCAAAAAAGAAAAGATAAAATATTATTAGGTTATACTAAAACTACAATTAAAACAATGTAATAACCCTTAAAATAACGTGTTGAAAACATATGTGAAGCATGCAGAATAACATTAATTGTCCAGCCCTAGCACACACACACAGATTTTAATGTTTCTTTTCTTTTAATGTAATTTATTTCAGTGATGCAAAACAGAATTTTATCAGCCTTTACCTCAGTCTTCAGTGTCACATAATCCTTCTGAAATGTTGATTTATTATCAATGCTGTTCTTTTTAGCCTTTTATTTATAGAAGTATCCAGAACAAAATGTCACAGGTTCCATAAATATTAGGCAGCAAAACACCACAATAAATCAATTATGCGTTTGAAAACTGGAGTAACATTTACTCAAGTAAATGTGACAAAGTAAACGTAACTCGTTACTACCCACCTCTGTAAAAGAGTAGTTTAATAAAACTGTTTTCGATATGTTGGTATTTAAGGTCTTTTTAGATGTACTTTCCACTAAACTCCTGAAGACAAGTAGTGATTATTCCCTTTAGGTCCACATTGCAATGTAATGTTTTAATATGAATGTCAGAATTGGAGTTTTGTCCACATATCAAAAAGAAAGTTTTTTTTTTTAATATTTGCATCAAACTCTGGAAAGTTTTTATCAGAGGGAAAGAAACTTTTACATCTTTCAAGTTTTATTCACAGATTATTCAATTGTGTCTTTATGCAATTTTTATTCAGGATTCTGGCCAAGCACAGAGCACTCAGTCCTGTTCTCTGCAGAGTTTTCAGAAACATGTTTGTTGGTTTTGTTTGACCTTTTCTGCTTATTGCACTGCAAAGCTTAAACTCAACAATATTTGATCACCTGGTCTGGAACATTAGTGCATGCTTCTCTATTGACCTTCAGTTCCCACTTCTTTATTGAAGAATCAAGCATTTTGATCTTTGTATAGGAGCTCCTCAATCAGAAAATGTTAAACTATTCAAGAAATGGTTTTTGCAAGGCTGAACAACATTTATGTTTTAACCTTATTTGACCAATAATGTATATGCAGTGGCAATCATCTAAACACATTTCTGTCTTTATTCCTGTAAGCTAATGGTTGCGCCATAATTTCTTTTAAAATGAAACTTGTGAAACAAAAAACTCGATTAAATACTACGTTCGGTGAAAGCTATTTTGTATTGCCACCATTCTCTCATCATATAATCATGAATTTAAGACATTTTATTTTTCATCAATTTCATCTCCAGTGTTTTGTGAGATTAAAAATGTTAACATATTCATAATGGTAACTTTGTATTGCTTTTTGAACTACTTTTACCATGGTGTAATGTCTCTACATTTCTCTGTTAATGACTCTGTGGGGACGTGTGGCACATGAGTTTGATTATTTTATGAGCAGGATCATTGTATTTTATTGCTACCATAAAAGTCAGTGTTTTCCCTCATTTTCCTAATGGCCGCAGTGGGCCTTTCCATGATTGAAGGACACAGTAAAAGTGTGATTAGAGGAAATGGAGCAAGGCTGAGGAGGTTCTGTATACAAGAGGAAGGGGAGACCGAGATATAAAGGGCAAGAGAAGACTTAACTAAACCTCCATTACAGTGAAGAGTGGGCTTGAGTTATTAAGACCAATTATATAAAAAAAAAAGCTCAAAAGTTCAACTCTCTGAATACAGTCACACCCTAAAGGAGGGAATTTTTGTGTGTCGCAACTATATTTTGGGCTGTTTTTCCAATGCTTTTCCACTTGTGATGTCTTCACTGTAACACTGCTTTTGCATTTTCTGTGTAGATGATTTGGGAAAGTGGCTGTGTGGTTATTGTCATGCTGACACCTCTCACTGAAAACGGCATCAAACAGTGTCATCAGTATTGGCCGGATGAAGGCTCGGACCTCTACCACATATATGAGGTAAAGCTCCCGTGGACACTGTGGTTTTATATATTTGAGTTTTAGGTTTTAATACACCGTGATTACATATAAGTGGACCCTTTTCACAAACTATGATGGTGCATTTCCTCAGTTATTAACATTGTAAATCTAATTTACAGAATAGTTTTGTCAGCTGTGGTTACTAGAATAATTTAGTAAATAAAAATACAGAACAATCATAGTTAATCACAAGTAGCTTTTTCCCCTTTTGATGTATATACTAATAGAATTATTCACAAATCTAATGGGTTTTATGTACAGATGTAACATAAAACCCAAATAACTACAACTACAAAACTGTACATAACTGATGAAAACTATTAAAATGCATGTTTGCTTAAAGAAAATACTTTCAACTGTTATGCAGGAAAACCTTTTTTTTTCGTGTTTTTTCAGTTTTTGACTGAAAATTATATTTTGAATCATTAATTGTAAAATTATACAAAGTGTATGGTTAGGTCTTTTATGTTTTTTTCCATTTATTTATGAATCGTTTTTTTTTTTTTAAATGCAATTTTACCTGTTAGAGCGCTAAATCACACTGTGCTTATGTTCTTGTAGGTAAATCTGGTCTCTGAGCATATCTGGTGTGATGATTTCCTGGTGCGCAGTTTCTACCTGAAGAACGTCCAGACTAATGAGACCCGCACAGTCACTCAGTTCCACTTCTTGTCCTGGATGGACCAGAATGTTCCAGAGTCAGCTAGAACCTTGCTGGACTTCCGCAGGTGTGTGACCAGCTGCTATATTTTACTAGGATGTTAATGGCAGGATGTTCACCCATGTCATTTTTGTCTTAAAGATTTGAGCCAATATACAATATTTTTCTTTAAAAAAAAAAAGTGTTAATTTACCTTCAGCCTGTAGGTTTAGAAATAACAGAGTGTGTCTTTTAAAGAAATAAAATCTTGCCCTTCACATGGCAATCCCTTTACAATAATCCCTATTAAATTAAACACTCCAATTAAATGTGAAATGTTCAGCAGTAGAACAGTAGTGAAAGGAAAGCCAATGGCAGCATATGACTCCCTCATATTTCACTTGCTGTGAACGTTCTGAAGAAATACAATAGGCCTCTGGGGGAAAACCCTAAAGAAATTTAACAACCCTGGCACGGGTGGATGTATACCTGTAATAGGATGATCCATTTTGGTCTTCTAGTTTCTTTTTTCATGCTCAAGCAGAGTTAACAATTTTAGCATGTGTTCTGCTGTGCTGTTACATTTAGTTTATTAATCCAACTACTTCCACCACAGAACGAAAGGAAATTATGTTGGCACGTTACATTTCAGACTGCCTGAGTTTAATGTGTAATCTTTCGGATAATTTCCTGTTGTTGACTCAGGACTCTGTGCAGCTCACTCTGATTTGCTTACACTCATGAATTATGGTATATCTATCATTAATCTAACCATTTTACAGACCTAGGGGTGCAGTATGCTTTAGATTTCAAATAATTCTCCTTATAGCTATTGTACGAAATGTCTCATGTGCATATGCATATTACATATGAGAGAAAAATGTATGGGCTGACATTTCTAAAGCGTCAGATTTGGAGAGCTGATTCTGTTGCTGATTCATGGGAGGACTGTTGGATCATATGCACAAAGCGTTTAGATCTAGAATGCTGATGCTGGATCTTGTGTCCTGAGAAATAATTGGGTAATAAATACGCAGTGATAAATGAAAAGGGTGGGTGGGATGATCCTCTATCAGCAGTCTTAGTGATGATTGACATATGATCACTGACTCTGAGTTATGACTCCCATTCCGAGAACCACAGTATTCTGAATAATCTTTTAACTTTAAAAAGAAATCCGCCAAAGTTTCAGTGACACCTTGAGCATTGAGGCTTTGGCGAGATGGTTTTAACCCTGGTGCTTCTGTTTGACTTGCTCTGGTTTCTGTTGCCTTTCTGAATATCTCCCCAAAGGCCTGTGACACAGGCTTGTCTCATACACTGCCATGACTCACACTGAATCTGTCAAACGCTCCTCACTCACCTCTCTTGTTTTTTCGTTGGCCAGCTAATTAGCGGTTGCCAGTGTCATTTTTGTGATGTTGCAGCTAGTTATATGAGCCCAGTTGCATAGTCACAAAAGTGATCATTGGAAACTGTATCTCCTCTTCCAGGCCCTTGATTTTTCCTTGCCTCCTCACCTGCATCTAAGACTCACCAGATGTCCCTGTTTCTCGCACTCACCCACCCTTTTTCTCTGCTCCTCTGTTTTGCCCAGAAACACACGCTAATGCCCCAATGCATGATGGTCCCCTCTGCACTCTTTCAGATCTGCTTTGCCACAGACAAATATTTAAAGCACTTTTCTTACACATTTATTGTGGGAGAAACATCAGGTTTTTATTCATATTTATTTTAAGGTCCAAAAATGTACTTTTTGTCAAATGAGAAATTTTTACTTATCTAGAAAATTATTTTGCACTATTTTTGATTAAAACCATTTGTGTTCATACTCACTGTTATTTCTTTCCCTCATACTTCAAATTATGATCAAGGAATGTCACATTTGCTTTGCTAAAAGAAAAATAAAATTTTAGGCATTCTTCTCATGGTAGTTTTTTCACAATATTTAAAAGTCTATATGATATGCAAGTGGATTTTTTTTTTGTTAATAGCTTTATATATCCTTTATATATTTTTTAATTGTGTATGACTTACATCAACGTGGGTAAGGTAACCATTCTTATACCTTGAATTCAACCATGTAACCTGCTGTAGTTCCTTACAAAGTTAAAGTTAATCAATTCAGTTTTATAAACTCACCAAAGCAAGTTGTTCTTGCTTTTGGCTCTTGGCGAGTGTTAATTTTGGACCCAGCTGTCTTTAAATAACATTATATAAATGTGTGCAGCAGGTTCTAGAATTGAAAGTCGTCCCATGAGCATTCAGATCTGATCTTAAAACCTTTTTTGGTATCTCTTGAGAAATCAACCTTGAGGTATGCACAAAGCAGGGTTTTTGGTGAGGGATAAGCAAAACAATATGATTTAACACAGTCGGTTTCCATGGCAACAGCACCTATGTGCTTAAAAATCCTGCAAGGCCTTATGGTTTTGCAGGCATTATAATCATGCAAGGTTAATGTGTTTTGGGTCCTGACACCTAACCACACATCATTTACTTAATGGCTTGTCACAATGTGGCGAATTTAACAACCTCTCCATGTGTTTTAATTGTTTAGAATGGACCTTTTGGTTTATATTGATTTTGATAGACAAAAGGACGAAAGTCCTTTCTGTTTGACAGTAATGTGTTTCATGAGAAGAAAAAGTCATATATTTATAAATGACCATATTTATAAGAGTTTTTAAAATGGTAACTAAATATTCCATGATCTACTTATTTGCACTTCCAGTATTAATGACTTCTTTTTTTCTGTCATTGCAGAAAGGTTAACAAGTGCTACCGGGGCAGATCTTGTCCAATTATTGTTCATTGCAGGCAAGTACCAGAATAATATAAAAATGCATTTATAAGCTTTTTGCATCAGTCTATCTTATCTATCTATCTATCTATCTATCTATCTATCTATCTATCTATCTATCTATCTATCTATCGTTCTATCTATCTATCTAT
>JAUYWG010000040.1:15652761-15669231 GCA_034779775.1 Enteromius afrohamiltoni
TCTATCTATCTATCTATCTATCTATCTATCTATCTATCTATCGTTTTATTTATATAAAATGCAAAAGTAAAAGCATTATTAAGTTCAGTGATCAGTGGTCTTATTTCTCAGGCACTGGTTAAATAAATGAAGTATTGAGTGAATATCTACATGAATGATGGTAACAATGGATGGTCTTTACCCTCAGTGTGAAATCGAGGAATGTGAGAGTCTGTGTAAACTAAAATAGTGGCCAAATGATCTTTAACACCAGGGGTTAATGAGCAACATGTTGTGCGTTGTGGGGAAGACAGGCTTCACAGCTGCCATGCATATTTGAATAATTCAGAATGATATCAGGGGAGAGGAAAGAGTTTCCCTAAATAGTTCTCATTTCCCAAACCCCCCACTTGAATGTATTTTGTGTGTGTGTTTAGACCTGAGCAACCTCAGAAAGCGGCATACACACACATTCATTCAATAATACACTCCTAATATTCAGCCGCATGTCTTGAAAAGTAACCTTGATTTCAAATCAGAATGCAGTTTACTATCTAACTGCATCTGAGTTTGGTTGGTTCTCGCAATTTAGTCGATTGCTTGAAAGAAAAACAAGTTTAAAATGCTTTTTCAAGTCACTTCAAATTTCCACTGTGTTCAGTCGCTTTGTTTTTGCTCTTAAAAGAGCTGTGTTGTGTTATTTCATTTTTTTTTGCAAATGCAGTTTAGTTTTGCAAAGAACAGGAAAACAAGACAGCAGTCGTCTTTGACAGAATTATTGTGAATGCTGAAGGATGATGCAACAGCAAACAATGCGGCTGAAACACAACAGAGAAATGAGCGCTTTGTTTTCGTTTTAGCAGGCACATACTGTAATGCTCATTCAGACAGGTCTGCTCTGTTATCAGAAGTGATAATGAGTTTCTGTCTTCATTTGCAGTGATGGCGCTGGAAGGAGTGGAACCTACATCCTGATTGACATGGTTCTCAATAAAATGGCCAAAGGTAAGAGCGCACGACACAGATGAAGAGGCGCTGACATAACACACAACGTTTCACACAATGAAGGTCACATCATGCATTAGGAGATGATTGAGGTCATTAATGAATGGCCAAGGCTCTCAAAAGGCTAATGTGAATGAAAATGCATGAAAACATAAAGATGTATTTCTTCTTGTGTTTGCATCTGTAAGCAACTACGAGGGTTTCAGCTAGACCTAATACAGTTGGCTTTTCACATGCAAATATTAAACATTCAGCACTGCATTCATGTGAATCCAGCCGCAGAGGCGGAAGGTGCCTTCATAACCTGTCCGAATCACCACCATTCTTCCTGACCCCATCTGGTGAGGTCACCCATGCATTTGGCTCCCCCCATGCCTCTCTATTCTGGTCACCAGTCCATCCCTACTCCTGACCCGACCATGGTCCATGGCTTTTTCCATAATGAGGGATCAAAGGCCAGATGCAAGGGAGAGCGTCGCCACATTTGTGCCTCTTTCCCATGCTGTCAGGGGCCCGGAGCCTCGGCCCTTCGCGACCCCCTCCATCTCCCTTTTGTCTGCTCTCAGGGAAGGAGGAGGGGCTCTCAGGTTGCCCACTTTCCAGTGTTCACTTGTGTGATCAAAGCCCCAGAAAGTCCCAAACAACAGAAATCTCCCTCTTCCATTCCCCTTTTCTCTCTCTCCTGTTCTTCATGTCTTCCTCTTCTCTCTCTCTCTCTCTCTCTTTTTTCTGAAACACCCCGTAGTATTTTTCTTTCACTTTTGTTCATCTCCAGGAATGAATTGTAAATTAGTGAAGAATGCTGTTTTAATTCCAAAGCCTTTTCTTTTTAGATGCCCCCTCCTTTGCTCGCTCTCTGTCTTTCCCCCTAAACTTCGGAATCTTGCACTTCTTAAGACATGAAAGTGTTGGAGCACTTTTGAGGCTGGAACCCCAGCTGCACTCGCTCCCTTTCAGAAAGCATCTATAAGGATTCCCGCTTTTCTCTTTCCTTCGCCCTCAAACTCTCTCACTCTCTCTCTATCAATCTACGCAGAACGGAGGGGGTAGTCTTTCTTTTCTTTTTGAAGAATGAATTAATGAATGAATGGGAAATAAGGCCTTGTTAGACCTCTCCTGCTCTCCGCTCATTTATGAGGAGAAACAACAATGGACCTGTAGAAAAAGTCATTCAAGCTAAAGGTGAAAGGGAGATTTCTTCTAATCAGCCTTTCACTCTTAACGCCCTGTGAAAAATTTCATATTCACTTTACAGTTTTGTTTCAGTCAGTGCTGCAGATGTAAATTTGTATTTCCAAGAACAACAGCTCTGCATGAGTGCATGTAAACTGTATGCAGGTTCACTCTCTGTATTTTCATTAGCTCTCCTGCCATTAACCACTGTCTCTGAATCTCTTATTTCAAGCGATTATTCATGTTGGAATTAAAATGATCTGCACTCCTGGCTAAATTTGCTGAAAAGAAACTAAAAACAAGTTATTAAGTGACCTGCAAAACCTAAATGAATGGCTTTATGCAAGTCAAGAAATAATATGTAATACAACTAAATCAATCTGGGTACATTGAACAACTAATTTTAAGAGTAATATTGGATAGAAAAAAAAATACATTTACAGTTTTTTGTCATGCTGGGCAACAATTAATTGCAATTAATTGTATCCAAAATAGAAGTTTTTGTATGCACAATATGTTTGTTTGTACTATGTAATCATAGTGTATACACACACACACACACACATATATATATATATATATATATACATGTATATATTCAAGAAAAATATGTGATGCTTAAATATTAAACATATTTATATATGAAATACATCATATGATTATAAATATATATGTAAACATTTTCTATATTTTGGAATGCAGCAATTATTAATGATTAATTGTAACCCAGCACAATTTTTTTTAAAGATCACTGGTATTGTATTTGTATTTATTTCTTATGGCATATTTATTACATACTTTGTTCATATTTTGTACTTCTGCTATATAGACTAAACCAAGGCTAGCTAAAAACAAGGTACAGACACCGTATATAAGCTTTGTCCAACATTGTAAAGGGAATGTAATTCCACATAAAAAAGTAAGCGCTGGAGAGAGTGCTAGATGATCTATGATTATGTGGAGTACTTTGAACTCATGTTATGTGGCTCTGTTGCAGGTGCTAAGGAGATTGATATTGCTGCTACCCTGGAGCACCTGAGGGACCAGAGATCAGGCATGGTACAGACCAAGGTAAGACACAGTGTAAAACTCTCAGCTTAAAGAAAAGCGAGGAAGTGCAAAATGATGGACTCTGTTAAAGATTTAAAAGTCTATAAAATCAAAATGTAAGCATTTTTTTCTGTAGCACTGCTTGCTTTATTGCTTTGAATTTTTTTTCATCTATTTTTCTCATGGATATGTCTGCATTTTAGCAATAATTCAATATTAATGCCATTATTATTCAGTTTAATACCCTGCTAAACTCATCATCAGTAGGGAAAGCTATAAGTGCAATTACACCTGCATACATCGTCCTGAGACGTCCTGTACAATACGACCCTAACCACACTGCTACAATTAACATCGATTTGTAATCTAAAACCACACAGTCAATAAAGCAGCAAAAGCCAGGCTCAGAAAATTAACTTGTAATTGATCACTTCTTCCATGACAAATACGTCCTGTTGATGCCGCTAGCAACAACGTTTTGAACATCAGCCAGAAGGGCCTAGAGAGTCTCCAGCATTACAAGATCGACTGATACCAGATCTGTTTCTTCAACTGTGCTAAAGAAACATATATTTAGCATTCTACTGTTTGGAGATAACGAGATGAGAAAATGAGAGTCCCCTCCTCACAGCCACACTGAATTACATTAGCTGCTGTTTATGAAAGATAAAGACCTGACTACCTGGTTAGATACTGTAAACTGAGATACTGAGCCTCCATGGATTGTGTTGATAAGATAGCATTCAGAGCATTCGATCTATTCAGAGGATACTGAAAATAGTGAATATGTAAATGTTATTACATAAATGTTAGCTTCCTCTCTGTTTTATTCATTTTTCATATAATCGGGTTAGTGAATGCATTTTGCCGAAGCAATCAGCCTACTTTACAGAATAATCAGCTACTCATTTTTTTTTTGTTCATTTATCACGGTGTGCAACAAATTCCTTATATTTGAGTGAAAGCCAAAGCTGTTTCCTCAGCCAACGGTTATGGTTTCTAAGTTAACAAAATGTACCAACAACTGTCAGAATGTGTGAGATGTTTTAAAAAAAGTCTTGAAAATATTGCTGCTATTATTTCCTGAGCAAGTCCTCATCCTACTTATTAGTTCCTAGTCACATTGTAGTTAGTCTGTCTTTGACTCTGTAAAGTAATTACTCACTAATAAGGATATTTGGATCTTTCTGTTTTGTTTTCACCTATTTATAAGCAAACTAGTATTAGTATTACTAATATAGTCATGTTAAATGAGTGAGAAATCCTTGCACACCTTACATCTTTAATCACTTTTAAATCAACCCTGAATCTTTTAATTAGAAAGAAACATTATACATTTATTGAATTATTTACCTTAATCCTAATATAACAGATTGCTCACAAGCTCTGTAGTAAGTTAATTAGTTAGCTAATTTCTGGACTTTTTAACAGTACGTTACTTGTGATTTTACTGTTCTGGCCTGCTTAGTCAGTGCTTCAGTGTTGCTCCAAAAAGCAACATATGTCCAAAGGATGCCCCCTCGCCCCACACATTTAGAACACTCTCAAAGCTGGCACTTGTGTATGAAATTGGTCTGCCTCCTAAAATCCATTCTACCCTCTCTATTCCTGGCCCAGAATAGGAATGTTTTGTGCATTAGCAGCTTCATGAGCTCTCCGGCCTTTGTTTACCTTGGAAGAGAAGCTCATACACAGCTTGACTGATCAGATAAATAGCCACAGCCATCCTTCATCACGTCTGGAGAACATTGAGGCATTAATGTGACACCATCTAGTGGCAAAATGGTCACATTTACACTTTTAAGCCACCTTTTTTCTTCCAAATCGCCTTGCTTATGACAGTGAATGATATTTGTGAAAATGATCAAATCCTTCTCCTGCGTTTACGACCATTTGCATTCATTAGGCTGTCTGTGTTCCCAGCACAAGCTATTACCACTACAAAGTAAAATGATAAAATAGTACATTTATTCAAGCTGTTTAGTTTTTGTACTGACATCACAAACCTTTACCTTCACTTACTACATACTACATTTTTTGAGAGACTAATTTATGTTGCTTCAAAATACAGAAAAGTGCATGTTAAGTTCTTTCAAGAGGGATTTTTATCCGTTTCTTCTTTTGCGAAGCTTTGCATCTGACTTGACGCCCACTTTAGCCTAGTTTATTCCGTGGCCTGCAGTGGGAGGCTTTGGTTTCAAACGTTAGTTTTGAGGGTCGCTCTTCAGACAATGATCGATCTTCACAGGGTGCCCCTCAGGGAAGAGACAGATTTTGAGTCATAGTTTGAACAGAGCACACTGAGTCACACATTCTCTGCTTGCACACAAGGAGCGAGCACACACACATTTTTGTATGTATTTCCAGCAACTTGCGTCGTCTTCTGAATGACATTCTCTTTAGGTCATTTTTTAGTGTAAAATGTTGGTGTTTTTTCAAGTCTCTTCCACTTTCTCTCCTTCTGTCTTCAGGAACAGTTTGAGTTTGCATTGACTGCTGTAGCAGAAGAAGTGAACGCCATCCTGAAAGCTCTGCCTCAGTGAAGGAAACTTTCACAAACTCTTCCAACCTGTCTTCTTCCTCTCTTTTCTGTGTAACCTGGGTACTTATGAAAATTGACACAATTTTAAGCTCTATCCAAACTCGGACGCGTTGTATTGCGCAAGACATTTCTTTGTACTAAGTGTGTGTGAAATTCTATAGCATTGAAATAATTGTTTAGAATGATATTCAACTAGCCAACTAAGCATGCAATCATAGATTGTATTTGCTGCTCGGATTGGTGTTTACATACCCACTAGTTGTGCATATGAAATGTCTGAAGTGATGTGATCTTAGCATTGCTGTATTGCACTGTATTAGTTCACTGCGGTTATGTTCTTATACAGTGAGTTCGTGTGATTACACTTAAGTTATGGATGAGCAATACTAATGTGACAATGAGAATGCTACAGTATATTGCAGTTCTGTGATGTCCTTGGCATCGACTTTCACTGTTGTGATATATAGTTTCTAGACCAACTAATAAACAGATTGTATTACATATAGATGAATTAATTATACATACGGAATGAACCACATGATTAAAAATGGTCTGCCAAAATGTAATTGTTCATATTATTTTGGTGTGTGATATAAAAGTAACGTAATAAATCTCAAAATGCTGAAGCTTGAGTGATAATTGCATTCATGAATCATTTGGAGGCATTCTCTAAAATCAGCTCTGGTGAGTTGAAGAACAGAAAAATTCAGTTTTTCTCATCTTTAAACAACTAGACGGATGCACAAATAATAAAAATGAAGGTACTATTGTTAAAAATTTATTTGGAAACTTTTCACTTAGGCGCTTACATAAATATTCACACCTCTTAATTTCCTGTCTGCAGTGTTATTATTGACAGCACTCATGACGTCCATGCGCCTTCCTGCTATTTCTGTATGTTGATTTGCATTTCATTTGCATATGTGTCTGTCGCTTAACCTGCATCTTATCAGTATGCAGCCAATCTGAATGTAAGGAGGCCATGCTAATCATCTTATGAATAACTATATGGTAACCATAATTGTGCATGTTTAATTGGTCGTCATCAGAGGGATACAAGTTTATTAGAAAAAATTAGGGATGGTAATTGCTTCCTGCAGCAACTAGAGTATTATGCGGGATTGTGATATGCTGTCGCCTATCGTTCAGGGAATTCATATTTCCTGGTATCATTCAGCACTGCTAACATGATTAATTATTGCGTTTGGCGACAACTAGTTTAACTCAAGCTGATTTTTTAATTAACTTAGTTTCACTATCATTCTTTTTAAAATTCATCCATTTAGATTGTCCTTGATCATTTGCATTGTGATTATTCTCGTCTGTTCCAAGTTGCTTAAATCAGAATGTCATTATCCATTTTCTTTTCTCTCTCACATGAAGATATCTCATTTTTACCACCACAATGTCTATGTGTCAAAGAGGAGGAATTACTGCTAGCCTTATTAGTCCTAAATTGTTCAATTTCATTACATTCACTGGCACACTAGAACTTGCAAATAATTTGCATGTTTTCTGGAATTTGTCAGCTCGTGACCTCGAGTGACCCAGGTTGATGTTAGACATCATAAGCATAAAAAAATTCAAAGAATTCAAAGCTTCAAAGGACATAATTCACATGAATGAAAGATACCGATTTAAACTGAAAGATGAGCCTCGCTGATGATCACTAAATCAAAAAAGTAGCATTGCAAATGCCGTTTTATGGGACGTATTAAAAGCAGAAAGATTGGTTAACACTAGTACATAAGCATTTTGATCACAAATGACCTTGTGTGCTTCTGTACTAGATAAGAGCTTTACTTCTACCTGACACTGCATTAGAGGATAAAAAGGAATCTGGCGTGAAACTACAAAAAGACATAAAGCTACACAGAACGCCCACACTTACAGACAGAACGGTTCAAATGACTAATCAGTTCTCACAACTTAAATGTAACTGAAGGGAGAGATATACTGTTGCAACAACGTGGCAAAGCCTACAAGCAAAGGTAAATGTTTCATTACTAATGTTCACTAAAAATCTTTAGGAGTATGTAAAGTGGCATTAACTACTATGCAATTCCATTTCAGTTAATCATTTAGTACAATGCACTTTGTACATACATGATTTTACATCTGTAATTACTTACCCCTTACACCTTGACCCACCCTTAAAGCTACCCATAGCACCAAACCTGTCCCTAACCTTACTCATATCCCACCTGAATAACAGCAGAAGTGTTTTGCAATACGATATGTAAGTACATAATAGTTAGTATAGTAACTACTTTGTAGACTGCCTTGATCATGTCTTGATTAAAAATAGTTGGTTAGCTCGTAGTTGTTTTCAGAGCTGAGGGTAATACTTCATTTTAGTGCCCTTGTACTTAATATAGTAACAACAGTGAGTTACATTATGCCATGTCTTTTTGTCTGTTTGTCATCATAAATATGAACCTATAGGTTGATGACCCATTAGCAGCTGTTTCTATTGGCTGCTATACGTAAGCCGTCTGCCATATGGTCAAAACAGGTCAAACATAAAGCTCAAACCACACATAAAGGTCAATCCTTTGAGCCTTTTTGTCTGCAACAGACTTGAGCAGATGATTTTAACACAATACAAACAGACAAAGCTGTTAGCTAACACGACAGGTACTATATAAAAACAGGTAACGTTGAGTTAATGCATATTAAGAACACAATCCAACACATTTGTACCTGTTTTGAGAAAGTTAATCCAATTTTTTTTTATTTAAATGTAGGTGTTTTTTTACAAGCTGCACAGAGTTGTGGCATCTTTAAATCATTGATTTTTATTGAGTGACAACATATGCTTAAAGACCATTCCAAGATGGCAGATGTGCCTGGAGCGGATGAATGTGGCTCCTACCTAGTCTGATTGTCCCCTGTATTTACACTTGTGTATGCAAACCCTTGCATTCCTTTGTTTATTATGTGGGGCTGTTTCTTTATGGATGGCAACATCAGCATCCTCTGTTCAATGTATTTTGTATTTTTGTTGTTATTTAAACATGCACCCTGTAAATGGATCTCATCTGTGTTACAGATATTATGAGCATGGTCACTTCATCTCATGTGTAAAGGTTCCCACAATATTCCGATATCACTTACCGATGTGAAGAAAGTGAGATTTCCCAGCTCCACATTTTTCACTGTGAAAGGACTAAAAGTTGCGATTAGAAGTCCTCAAGAGTATGACTCAATCAGAGCCCTGTAGTGAAGCTCACTTAGAAACCCAATTATCTTTCCATATTATACCCAAGTCCCCTCTGACAATCACTGGCCCAGTATCCCAGCTCTTTAAGAGGACCCTTTTCAATAGGAGATTCCCTTCAATAGTACTTCAAACTCAGTTCCAATCCAGCTCATAATCATGTCTTTGCACCCTTTTCCCTCCTAAGAAATAGTCAATGAATAAAGATAGAATCTCACGTTTAGAAGCAGTTTGTATTTACTCTAAAATCAAAGCATATTCAATCCTACTGTGCAAAACTTAAGAAGTGGATGATTGCATTTAGTTTTAACATTTAAACACCCTCCCACTAACATATATAACAGCATAAATATATGTCCTTTAGGATATATTCAGAGAGCCAGTTGATCCTGTCTGAACTGCTAGACTGTTTGACTTTTCTTTTCGGAGACGCCTGCAATAAATATATCTTTCGGCATAGTGCAGAAGATCATTGCAAAAGTTCATTGGTCTTAAATCAGAAATAATCTGAGCACCATCTTGGTTTACCAGCAGCATTTTTCAAAATGGGTTGCTTTTAAAAGTACCTGTTTGATCAATAGGTGTCTGCACAGGTAGCCGGTTTTACCCCTAAAAAACAATGGTGAACCCTGATGCTGTTTGGCTTGGGCGACTTCCAGAAGAGGCATGTGGGAAGTGATCCAGGTCTCCTTGAGACGGCTGACTGAAGCCGGGCTTGTTTTCTCCCATCTGAATGTGCAGGGCTGTAATGAGAGGGGAGCAGATTGCAGCAGTAGCGTCTCATGTCTGGCCAAGACCCCTGCTTCCTTTGATCTCCTATAAAACACAAACAAGCTTTTTAAACATGGTGCTACAAGGCAGGCACTCTCACCATGTTCTCCAATGCAATGAACCCAGTGAATAGAGAGAACATGAATAGGAGTTTACACACATACATACACAAACGTTCCCACTCGCCCAATGCCTTGATGTGCTGGTATATGGATGAAGCATCTTTCATGCCCTCACCAACTTTTACCCAGACAATGTATTACAGAGTAAAGGAGGCTGATTTTAGAAACAATAGCAGAATTTAGATATAGTTTGGCAAAGATTCTTAAAAATACATTTAGAGACATACATATACAGTATATATAATGTTTACATTTCAATTTATAATATACATAAACATATATAAACATAGCATATTTGTCTTAAATAGTTTATATATGTGCATGTGTGTGTAATGTTATAAATATACATGGCACACATGCATATGTACACAAAAAATTATAATTGTAATCATTGCCCTTCAATAATATAAATAAATATGTGTGTGTGTATTATACAAATTAAAATGATTTTTTTTTTTAGCAAAAGTGACATTTACAATATTGCTAAAGATTTCTGTCTTAAATAACTGCTGTTCTTTCAAACCAAGGTTCCCAAAAAAAATAAACACTAAAACAGTTTTCAACATTGATAATCATTAAAAAAGTTTATTGAGCACAAAATCAATATATAATAATTATTTCTGGAATTTCTGGAATCACACCAATAAATTTGCACAAATAAATATTTTTTACAAATATTAAAAAAAAAGTACACAGTTATTTTATATTCTAATAATGGACAATTAAAATGAAGGTATGGTGAGCAAAAGACACTTTAAAAAACTTTTAAACAGCAGTGCATTTGGGACAACATTTAATTTTATATAAAATATAAATTCATGCATATGTACATACATTTGGCTACACCAGATGATTTAACACCCAAGGTGACTTCCACATGTTGAGGAAGCGAGCGTTTGATAAGGGAAATCTCCTGATCTGAATGAGAATCTCCTCTCATTACACCTCATGCTCTCGCACGGTTATTAACCACAGAGGAAGCACAAGGAGAAGCTGACAACACAAACGAGGAGAGTAAAAACAGACTGACATTTCACAAGCTTTCATCCCTGTCCCATCATGCATCAGGGGACACTTCTGGCATTTTGTCTCCTCTTTTTCCCTCGTTTTCATCAGTGTCGTCGACGGAGGTCACCTCCGCGACCCCAATATTGCAAACTGTCACTCAGAGTAAGTGAGTTTATCAACACACATCTAATCGGCCAGCCTCTCCGCAGGGACTTTAACCATCTGCATACTGAGATTGGCTTTTCCCTCCCTTTCCTGCTCAGAGTCGAGGAGGCGTCGCCCCGTGCTCGCATAATTATCAACGATAAAGAGCGGCGCTAACAAGAATGTCATGGTATATTAGTGTCACAGACGTATTTAGACACCTAAATGATATGGATTCTGCAGTTGAAAGTCAGAGGTCAACAATGATAAGGGAAGCTTGAGAGGTTATTTACAATTCTGAAACTTACCAGAGAATAATATATGGTCAAATCTATGACACAGAAACAGCAGACGAGCAGTGATGCACATAAAAGCCTGAAGAACACAAAACACAGTCTTACTTGAAAATCCTGACAAGGATGATGTAGAATAAGCAGAGACGTGTTGATGTCTAATTTAGACAATAATTATGTTCATGTGGCCTTTTTCCGCAAGTGTCACTCAATATGGGCTGTATTGTAGATAATTGCTAGGTTTTACAATACACTACTGACCTTATTCTCCCCCCTACTGTTGCAAGTGAGCTCACTTTTTTGTAAGCCTTTTTGTGTGTGTGTGTGTGTGTGTGTGTGAGACCATGTGCTGTCACCGTGTAGGTGTACGTGCATGTGTTTCTGTGTTTGTGACATTGAAACAGCAGGCTCCATATTGTCCTTCATCTGTTTATGGTAATTATGCCTTTTATACCTTCTCAGCGCAGGAGGCTAGTCGGCCCGATTCCATATGAAAGGTTCAAATGCTTTATAGGGGAACAGCTGCACTAGTAAAAAAAAAACAAACCTTTGTATCAAGCACATGTGTGTTTTTTTCTTATATAAAGGATGAAATATCATGCGCTTGTCACTGCAAAATCCCTCCCTATGTTCATTGTGCGAAAATTCAATAACGTGTTATTAAAAATGCTCGCAGCCATTGTAAAGACGACCCGCACGTTTAGACCGAGGTGGAGAGCTGATTATGCATTTTAATGAGACTGTGATTCACGGCAAGAAAAAGGTGAATAAAAGACTGGAAAACAAAATGTGCCATGCGGAACAATAAGCTGCAACAACTGAATCTGCATTCTGTCAAAGTTACATAAAACACTGGAAAGAGCAGCTCAGACTCTGTGTGGACTGAAGCAGAGATTTCAGCATCCGCTAGAGTTCAGATAAATGTGCACGTCCCCGTATGTAACCTTTCTTTTCATTTTGACAGCCAAAGTGGTCCAATAAGGGTCTCGTCTCATTTTTCATTTACTGTTACATAGGCACATCCTTCTTTCCCTTCATACTTCAGATGTGTTTTCTTTTTCTTTTTTTCGTTCTTTTAATCCCTATTCATCTCCAACTTTCCTCTAGACCTCTCCTGTCTGACCGTCCCTCCTCCCTCCTCTCGCTACAGCCCACTCTTTTCCTCTCTCAGTGTCTTGTCACTCATCAGTGGCTAATCTCTTAGGTTAGTGGAGGTCAGGTAAGATCAAGAGGTCAACTCCCTGGTGCTCCTGCTGAACAAATAACAGATAGTGAACTCTGAACCTCGCCTTTGCATGAGAATCAACATCATTTTTCTGCAGCTGGTAACCACAGCAACCAGAACTCTGCCAAACGCCTGCCCTAGGGTTTGTGATGCCCCCCTCTTTCTTATGCTCTCACTCTCTCTCTCTCTCTCTCTCTCTCTCTCTCCTTCTCTCTCTCACTCACTTACTCCCCTCTCATCTGCATCACAGATGAGTCCTCTCTCTACACTGCACAAAAAAGGGGGGGGATCATTCATCCATAATTCATTGTGTGTGTCCCACCCCCCTTCCGGCACGACAGCCCATCCTAGTAACAGGAACCTAGCAACAGCAACAACACTCCACTAGGCTTTCAGCCTATGGGGAACTTTCAAGTCTCATCAAATTCAACCAATAGGGCGAGAGCAGAGGGGAGGGAAGGGGAGAATAGTGTTTTTCTACACAACTGGGAAGCACAGTCAGGGTGTGTTCCAATCACCCAGTAGTGCCCTGCAAAGTGAATTTTAAGTGGTAGACCTATTTTAAGTAAATCTAAAGCTCATAAGATATGTGACAATTACAAAATCATTCAAGGCCATGGGTTGAAGTTAAAAAGACAACACATTTATGTATTAAATATTGCAGCATTTTATTGAATAAAAAGATTTTAGGCCTTGTGATTTATATTCGCTGATTTATGTTTTACAAAAGTGGGTATATACATCAAAGTATTCATGTAATTTATATGTTTATAATATAGAATTATAAACATAGTATTATAGAATTATATACAGTATATAGTAGTTTAGTATATGAGTATATAATAGTAATTTGTATATAAGTTCATCATACTCAAAATACTAATCATTGTTTGATGACATTACAGGACATTGTATTAATATGTCAAATACCAAACTATACCAAATTAATAAACTTAAAGGAAGTTAATTTCAGCAAATATCCCCTGCTCAGTGAGTCAGGAACAGTGAACACTCAAGTGTAGAACAAACAGTCATACTTTATTACGTTCAATTCTCGCTATTAACAAACCATTAACTATGGCTTTTGCCTCAATAAACTCCTAATTTGCTGCTTATTAAAAGTAAGGTAGTTGTTAAGTTTGGGTAGTGGATAGGATTAGGGATGAAGAATATGGTCATGCAAAATATGTGCTTTAGTACTAATAAACAGCTGATATGTTAATAATAGGTATGCTTATAAGCAAGTATTTAATTGTGCAAATTGGTCCAGTGTTGCCAGACAAGCTTACTGACTCCAGCATAACTATAATAACTAAACGCATAACTAAAATAAACAATGACAGTCAAAAAATGAGGAAAACCTGCGATATATTTTTGTGAAATTTACCACTGGAAGCGAAACTAAAGTAATAAAAGCTTAGTTTGTTCTTGGGGTGATAGGACCAATAAAAAAGCTAATTAGTAATTTCATAAGAGATACAGGCCAAATTTTCTCATCTTTTCAAGCTCTTCCAGGAACACGTAACACCAGTACATGATAATGAATTCTG
Organism: Enteromius afrohamiltoni; assembly: GCA_034779775.1. NCBI lineage: Eukaryota > Metazoa > Chordata > Actinopteri > Cypriniformes > Cyprinidae > Enteromius > Enteromius afrohamiltoni. Next base: position 15,666,844 of record JAUYWG010000040.1, read on the forward strand.
ATCATTTCTATTTTTCCAGACCACTTGACCTGTTGACATATTCAGTGAACCATATGACACAGAGACCAGAGCAATGCACATCAACAATTATGCTCTCCAGTGATAGAAAATGAAAGCATTGCATTTGTCAACTGAACGTGAAGAGTTCCGAAGACCCAAAAATGGTAGCAGGTCTGCCCCGATGGGCTAAACAGCAGGGAGACAATCATGCAAATTAAAAAATACATTTATTTTAAAAGGATTATAAATGTGTGAAGTAGCATAACAAAATAAAGGTTGCAGTTACACCCATCTTGTCTGTCTGCAGGTGGTGCACAGATGTAGTAGTGTACACATAAATGGAGTATCTTGTTCACTTTATATTTTTCAGGGGCAAGCACATGGTGTTTATGGTGTTTTTGGCAACCAGCAACTGGTGTTAACCAAGCAGTTATACCAGTCTTTATCTTACAAAGGATTTTGAGAATCACCACATAAACTTGTTTTAGGCTATTTCAGTTGCTCATGTTCTCTCAGTGAGAAGCAAAAGTGGCCCACAGTTTATGTATAAGAAAATAAAATGTTAGCATTTACATATAATTGTGGCTAGGACTCCTTAGAAGCTTTAGGGTTACGACCTTACAGGATGACTTCTCACACAGCATCATACTGTATTTAGCCTTTTAATCCTGGCAAGAGGTAGTATTATGAAAATCTGGTTATATGAAATTAAACTAGCTTAAAAAACTTGCAGCATGGAAAATACATGAACAAAACATTTATTTTTAATGTCTTGTTCACGAGGGGCTTTAAACCATTAAATCAGGCAAACAATGCAGAAATCATACTGTAAATGAAAGTAATTTGATGATGCCGTTAGAATGAGCTCCTCAAATGCATCAAACTCAACAGGTTACAGCAAAGCTATTCCAAGCCTGGACACACATCACAGATTTGGCACTTTCAGCTAGATTTGAACAGTTTGAGACTCTGTTATATAATAAAGCTTATGGAAAGTGTAGATTTATAACTCCCACTGTGAGAGGAAGCTGGGGAAATCAGATAGAATGGCACTGGGACAGCGAACCTTCAAGGAGCTGCAAAAACATAAAATTACTAGTAAGTAACTAGTAACCAACATGTTGAAGTGCATGAATTAGATGTGAAGGTCTTATTGAATTATAATACAATACATACCTATGCGCATGTGGTTGTAGACAAAAATCCAAATCAAAGAGCCTCAAATGTTTGTCAGTTATGCAGCAAAGCAAAGAAATTGAACTAAGGCAGCACTTCAATAGTAAAACGAAAAAAAAAAGACATGATGATGGATAGCAACATGCAACACAGTCTCACTCAAATTCGTCACGAGCACAGGAAGTACACGGAAGACAGAGACAGCCACCACATCTATTCCTCTCACAAATCAATCGTTTGGCCTCAAAAGACTTGGAATATTATTAACATTCAAATAAATTATGACGGTGGTTGTATCTGCCTGCTATGTCTTGTGTTTTAATGACAGATGGTAGGTTTAGGGGCAGGGGTTGGGTTACGTGCTCATAAATGTGTAAATAATATAATTTAAATAAAACTGTTTTGACTGTTTACATTGAAAAATCACACCCCTACATATATGCAATAGTGCCATTGTAAAAACCCAATATATCTTTTAATTATGACGATAAAATAATTATCGCTTTGGCATATTGATGCTAAGAGTTTCCTATTTAAAATAACAGAGGACCCTTCACGTCGAAAAGTGACTAAAAATGGGTACCTTGATCTTCAAAAAGGGACGCAAAAGGGTTTCGACCAAGCGCCAAAATGTGACGAGTTGGATTGAGACTGTTGCAACATGACAATTCTCATTTTAGCAAAAAAGGTAACACTTTATTTTGAGCTCCAATTCTCATTATTCACTTTGTTTTTTAGCATGCATATGGTATACTAATAAAGCATACTAATGCTTTATTCTGCTTGACTGTGTTCTCGATCCCTTAACCTGACCGACCCAGTATCTAAACTAATCTAACAAATGCCTTACTATTAATAAAAAACAAATTAGGAGTTTGTTGAGTGAAAAATATTAATTAATAGTGAATATTTGTGCCCTATTCTAAAGTTTTACCAAACAAAAGTAATGGTAACACTTTATAATAACTACACACTATGAATAATTAGTTATTAAGCATTAAGCATTAGTAAGCATTTATTTCATCCTTTATAATGTGTTAATAAAGCATTTATTACTGGTTTGTAAATAATGTAATAATTTAAAAAACGATAAACTGATCATTGAAAAAGTATGAAAATACAATTATTAAACATTATATAAACGCAACACCTTTGTTTCTGCTCCGATTTTTCATGAGATGGACTTAAAGATCTAAAATTCATTCCAGATAC
>JAUYWG010000040.1:15669331-15684133 GCA_034779775.1 Enteromius afrohamiltoni
TGTGTATATATAAATATATATATATATATATATATATATATATATATAGTGTGCAGTTGTTTATTTTTTCTATTTTTTCCTTTGTACATTTAGATAAGCTTATAAATCAAGAACAAGGCATTTATAGTTGTACTTAAACTGCTTACTAATGGCTATTAATGTTGGAACAATAGTTTATAAAGGATTAAATAAATGCTTACTAATGCTTAACTAATCATTCATAGTGTGTGGTTATTATACCATTATACCAAGTAACATTTTGTTAAGTTCCAGTAAATGTACACATTTTTTGTTGTTTCTCACCCCTTCATGTCCAGTGAAATGTATACTTTACAGTACATGTTACAAGAAGTTGCTCTGTCATACCTACATACAGTGGGCCAAGTGCACAGATAAATATGGTTGTAACTCTTCTTAACTGAGTCCTGTACTGAGACAGTTCAGTAAATTTGTGTAGTAAACCCCATTCTACAACCGAATTCACTCTCAAAAAAGACAGTGACAGCACCATTTGTATAAAGCATTATGTGTACAGAACTGAACTGAACGGCTTCTTGTTGGCAGTTTACAGCGGCTGTAAGAAGTCAAAATATTGCTATTCTTATCATGTCATTCATCAATCATCATAAATAACTCTTGTTCTGGACATACTGTACGCAACCGATAATTGATTTGATCCATTCAGCATTTAACCTCAGTGACCACTACACCATCCGGTACAGGAAATCATCTCGACAAAGTTAATATTCAAATGAACTTATGCCAAAGATATATGCTTTAATATCAAGCAGAAAAACGAAATCTTTTTTACAGCTAAAAATAGCTGGACATGGATAAGGCCAGAAGCTAGTCCCATAAAATTGACAAATTCCACACACATTTTTACATCAGGAAAAAGGTGGATATAACCTGAATTTGTGATCGAAGGAAGAGAAGAACTGCATCTTTATAAACACTTCTTCTAACACTGTCTCACACAAACAGAGCTCTGTTCATCTTGAATATTTCATTTTTCCTAAAGCACACAGTATGTTATTGAGAAATTATGAGATTTGCATTGAGTAGCAGATCAGACTTCCCAGAGCAGTATGGCTCTAGCTGTTACTTCACACCGGGAACATAGCTGTGGCCACGGCAGGCTGTTTCCCCTTGGATACATAAAACGGCAAGCTAATTACTGTGCTAAACCCATTCATAAATCATGTCTGCTCATATTGAACTAATGCCACATGAGATGCTGTGTCAACGTTTTCTTTTGCACGAGTGTGTTAACTACTGGACATACAAAAACAAATTAATGCAATGCTTGCTATTAAGGGTCAGTAAATAAAAGCGTAATTGAAGGCCCAAGCACAGATAACAGTATTTAGGGAGTTTTTAGGGCCTTTATTTCATGAGTTGGCTTAATGATGTGCAACATCATAATGTGGTAATTTGGATACAATCTTAATACTAGTAAAGAGGAAACTACTATATAGTTTTTAAGACTGCATGCAAACACTGCTTCTTTTTCTGATTAATTTTGAAAAGATGCCGTTCAAAGAACATGAAAAGTCTTTCTTTCTTTCTTTCTACAATAGCCTACTGCAGCTAAAGTTAACAGTCACTGAACAGATGATTTACTTATCTATTTTTCATTAGTCTTTTAATTTGGTAATACTTTAGTATAGGGACCAGTTCTCAGTTGCTTGTTTTAGCATGCCTGTTATTAACATTCTGGCTGTTCATATTCTGCATGAACATATCCTTAACCCTATAAGTCATACAGTAGATAATGCTTTTTGGACCTTAAAGTGTGAACTCTCTAATTGGTTGTTATAGAGATTCCATCATCAAGTCTAAACCTGAATCAGTTTCTTTCATCTTTTATACATGCCAGTATAATAACTACCAGCAATAGTTTGATTACCAACATTCTTCAAAATATCTTTGTGTGTGTGTGTGTGTGTGTGTGTTCAACAGAAGAAAGAATCTTATTCGGTTTGGAACAACCTGAGGGTGAGTAAATGAAAACAGAATTGTAATTTTTGGCTAAACTTTACCTTTGATCTCAAAGAAAAATGTGTGTATTTAGTGAAATCTATATATTCGTGGCAGGTACAATGAAGCACTCAGAACACTGCAGTCCAGACATGTTACAGTAGAAGTGAGCTCAGGGTAATAAAAGCAGTTTCACATGGCAATCACCATGTGAAGCCTCTATGCTAAGGAGATCTCTGAAGCAGTTTGAAACCAATTGGGGCTAATGTAGAAGCATATTGTCCGCAGGCAGAGACAGAGGAAAGGTGGGGAGTAAAGAGACGTAAGGGAAAGAAAAGACTCAGGAGGACAAGAGGAGATGGAAGGAAAGAGGAGTAAAAGAGAAAGATCTCACAGGGGAGCTGTGTGTTAGAGCATTGTTTACCTGAGATGGGTCGATGTGTGGGTGGTGAGGGGGCAGACTACTCTCTGAATCTGTCTTTCCTTCATTCTCCATCTCACAAAGACAATGTTTTTTTTAACATTGTAAGCCTACGGCAGTGATTGCTATCCGCTGACCAAGACAGTCTTAGTCATCACCCAGAATACAACAGGACATCATTTTAAATCAGATTGTGGCAAGTGCTTTGTATATTTTAAGTGGAGCAAATATTTGTCTATAGTGTACAGAAAACGTTATTTTATTATATTATTATACGTTGTATTATACGTATATTATATCATATTTTAATTATCTGCAGCGCCATGGTCTTAAAAGTTGTAATTGGCAACCAGAATCACGCGTTCAAAAGCGGTAAGTTATGTGAGGCAGTGTTTAATGAAACTATGAATTCAGAGTCTAGAGAAAATATTCTTCTTCGCAGAAGCTGTTCAGATGTAAAGCGCAAAACAGTTATTCGAGAGGAAAACACACGAGTGCCTCTTGTCAGTGAATTTACATTCACAAAATAAACACCATATGAAAAATGAAGAAATCAGTAACCCTAGCCCTATAACCCTAACCTTAAATAAATAAAGAATCAGGATCAACTCTTGCAAAATACTGAACACAGAATACTACAAATAGCACTGAATAAACATCAGCAAAATAATGCTACGTGAACAAGCTTATAGTTCAGTTTCTGAACTTGAATTGATTTTGATTTGAGGAAGCAAGCAAGTCCAGACAAACTTTGAATGTTGGCTTGGCAATACTTTGGTTGAAAGTTTAGATAGATAGAGAGACAGACAGACAGACAGATGTCAGATGACAGATGGATGGATAGATAGATAGATAGATAGATAGATAGATAGATAGATAGATAGATAGATAGATAGATAGATAGATCGATATATTATCGAAGCTCTTATTTTTTTAAATTATTTTAGATTTATCATATTTTAGGTGAAATTAATACAGGATTACAGATAGTTCTAAACGATAACATCACTTATAGTGTTTCCTTCTGTACTCCTGTACTGACAAACATCTCCACCTAGTGTTACTTCACAGACCTCTCAAACGCAGGTTTCATTTACTGCTGATATGCTAACTGTGATTGCAAAACCACAGTTAGCAACACCAGCAGTATGAAACTATTAATAAGGTCAGTTGTAGCAGTATGAATGTTTCTGAGCTCTCTGGCTAAACTCTTTGCAATGTTATGTGTGAAAGTTTCACCTGTGAGGGATGAATTCGATTTGCCCGTTTTTTTTTTTTGGACAAATGTTAGAAATGAAAAATTAGAGATAATGCTAATAACTGAACCTATTGTAAACAGCAGGATTGCAAGAGTTTGGAGTATTAGTGTAAAATATAAAAAAAACACCTGCAAAGATTCATACATGCCACATTTATAAACAGTACATTTGATTTTAGGAGGACACCACTGATATTTCCTTTTCTCAATCAGCAAGAACCACCTGATTCTGAAGCGTTCCTTCTCATCAGGATCTATATTAATCTGAGTTGAGACAGCTTGCAAATTGAAAGCAAAGGAGAGGAGGTGAGCCACCGATATGACTGCTGCTGTGCTTTCTAATTAAGCCCTGTGAGACTTCAGTCAACCAAACAAGACCCAAATTACTCTACAGGTCATGTGCACATACCTTGCCATGAATAATGCTGTACTCCAGGAGCCGCTTTGGCAATTATAAGAAATAGACAAAAAAAGTTTTGTTTGTTTTTACAAATTAGTGATAATATATTCACAGAGCATATAAAATGTGCAGCTTTCAGGCTTTATTTGTGCATGTTTAAAAAAGGCAGAAATAACTAGACATACACGCTTTAGAAATAAGCCTTTTTGTCAATATTACAAAGAAAAACCTTCACAGCTGTAAGTAAACAAGCCATTTTCTAGTATGGTTAATTTTTTTTTTTTTTTCCCCCAATAACGCAGTTTAAAAGTTATTGTTGTACAGCACAAACAAACATTCATGGCTTTGAAAATAACAGTACTTGATTAAAAACGCCTCAGTTCACACCACTACCAATTAACAGCATACATCTGTATTAGGAAATAATACATATTCATAAAACATCAGCAAAATCAGAGCAGAAACTTTTTTAATTTGAGTTACTAAAACAGTGTTGTTATTATATTTATTTCCCTTTGTAATATAGGCTCTATGATTTTCCACAGATTTGGATCTGTGTTTCAAATCAAAAACAAAACGAAACATAGATGCAATAGTCAGAGTAAAATTAAAGCCATGCTGCCAGTTCTGAAGGGACATGCAATATCTGCAGTTTTCTCTGAAATATTGATAAAGTGCTTAAGACTGGATCAAATGCAGACTGGTGAAAACGTGTTCTTTCACACTGGTGAATGAATCATTTAAAAATCTCTTTTCCTTCTTTTTCTCCCTTTCCATTCTTGATGCAGTAGTCCGGTCGGTTTTGTGTTCCCTCCTCAACCTCCTCACCTCCATAGTGATACTTTTAAGCATCTTAAAAGCGAAAGATCTGTTTCAGCAAACTTACAAACTCACTTTTATGGTTTTAATGAATAATTTTCTTCATTAAAAATATATCATAGTGCTAAAAACAGACATGCAAGTAACCTAAATATAATTTTACTAATTAATGAAGAGATCTGTTTAGTGTTTTAAAAGATGAATAAATGTATTTCAGTTGGGTTTAATTATGGTATGAGTGGTGTGTTTTCAATACTGCAGGGGATTGTCCTTCAATATGCTTAAAAACCATGAGTAAAGTAAGTACAAAAGAGAGTGCGATTGCTTTTTACACATGAAAGATTTGCAATGCATTCATGGTGGTGGATCACCAGATGATTAAATCATATGGTTTATTAAATGCAGTTTGCTTTAAACTTTATCCTATATCCAAAACAAATAAAGAAGACAGTAAAAAAATCAAATGGAGAAATAGTAAAAATGAGCTGATGCAACTGTGACTTTTTAGTGGTTCATACTGATTTTGACAACACTAGATGAATACAACACGTCAAAGCTTTGAGAAATAAACTTTCTATGCATTCTATTTAAAAATAATAATTTGAGCATGTGTGAATATATAATAGGCATGTCTTTATATATCTCCTCAGTTTTTAAAAAAAATGAACAGTAAATATATATATTGCAAATATTATTAGAACCACACTCCAATCCGACTCATTCTTGGCATCCGCTTCTTTTTGGTGTCCGATTCCTTCAGCAATAGTTTCTTTCTCCTGTTGTCAAAAATCCCTACAAAAATAAAAGTAATTTACTATGAGGAAATTTAATGAAACATCTGATGACGCTCATTAATACAGCAAAACAACAGAAATGAACCACAACAACTTGACTAATATTTGAAAACATCCTTCTGATTGTTATAGACATTAACTGTGGCTCACAGAAAAAAATAACAGAATTCAATCACTTTAAATCATTAACTCCGCTGGAATGTTGGACCCCTTAATGGAATTCCATTTCCAAATACTGTTGAGTGCTTTGAACCAGTCAAAAGCAAGTTGTATTAGCTATAAATGTTGCCTGCTGAAATAAATTTCACAAGCAAGCAGACGCCACCACAACCACGCTGACAAACCTCTAATATCTGACTCACTCGTGCAGCCTTGAAAAATACAGAACTCAGTATCTTTCTAAATCAACACTGCATGAAACTGCTCTGCTCCTCTGATCCTGGCCTCTATCCTACAGGCAGAGCGTCCAGCTGGGACACAAACCTCTGGCAAGTCCCAGATTCTGCAGGCCTCTGTCCTCCTCCTCCTCCTCTGAAGGGTTCTGGGCCACATTTCGAAGGTAACGGTGGTGTGGGGCAGCCCCAGTGAGGGCATTCTGTCTGCGGCTTTCCTCCAATGCATTGTCGTCAGAAATACCTGTGAGCAAGACAAGACACGACTCAGATAAATTTGCATGTCGATTACCTTTTGTGTTTTTTTTTTTTTTTTTTTTTCTCACTTTTGCTGATTTGTGCATGCACTTTCAAGAATAAAGACTGTCCACATATTTGGAGTATGACAACATTCATACTAATAAATACTCATCATAATCTTAAACTTTGTGTAGAATTAAAGTTACTCTGACTCCATCAGTCACCTTGCAGCTTTAATTACACTTATATCTGTGTATTAACAAGACAATAATTGTGTACACGATGGACTTTTACTGTGTAGTGCTCAGCTATAGAGTCTGTGTACTTCATAAGGTTATTTTTGAGTCTGATAGTCTGAGTCTGAATCCTCTCTACTATGGAAGAAAAGCTGTGACTGTTGAAGTTTGAAGTGCTTTTCCGTGGCTTGTTAGTAGTACAAACAAACCAAAAAGAAAGCTTGATGTTACAGTGTTTATGTAAGCACAGACTCTGGCCGTGATCTTTGGGCAGTTATTTATTTCTTTAAAGTCTGACATCATCCAGCTTGCTTCAGGGCATCAATTCCTTCTCATATTTGTACGCACTGGTTATGAGGAAAAAGTAGATAGAGGGCAAATAGAAAAACATATTTTTTGTATGACATCAGTGTAACAAGTCTAATCTGTGATGATAATATTAAATGCACAATCAATCATTTAGTCAACCTTCATGAATTATGTTAATTTAATCACTGCGACTTATTGTACCGCATAAAACAGACAAATGATATGGAACATTAGCAGTTTATAATAAATAAATTGGGTTCAATGTTTCATTCATGTGAAGTATCTGTCATTGCTCAACTAGAAACATGAAACAAACATGATCAGGTTGGTTATTATTGAATTCCTGGAATGTCCAAAAAGCATACAAAACAGGAATATTGCTTGCTTTGGAAAGACATAGTCATTATAATAGATATAGTGCTTTCCTCCTGAAAGCTTGTTTAAGTCAAGTCAAGTCACTTTTATTTATATAGCTCTTTTAACAATACAGATTGTGGCAAAGCACTGAACATTATCAAGTAGAACAACAGAGTAATGGTAATGTATAATGACCAGAATTAAACTTGTTTACTGCCAAACTACATCTATTCAGGACACGGAGTTGATTGCATTTATGAACTCTGCTTGAACAGCTTCTGCTTCTAGACGAATGTTGTGAGATTTCAACAAAAAAATCTGACATTTGAAATAAAAAGTAAATAAACAATAATGCACCTGTTTCAAGCTGACCTTATTCCTTTACCACTACAATGCTTAATTCCCTAAATTATATTACAAACCAAGTTGATTCAAAAGTTACGATTTAAAATAGTATTAAGGTTTTTCTATATTGGATTTACCCAGATTTAATTCATTTTGATTTGAAAATGTGTTCTTAATTTCACTGATAATACTCTTGTGTGGTTATTTTTCACAAAATCTTCATTTTTAGTTTGATCTCCTGTCATCCAGGTAGACAGAAATAGAAATAGAGTGAACGGTTACCATTTGTTTTGCTTCATACAATAATAACAGTGCTAATATTATATAAAACATAACATATAACATATAAAAAAATTAAATGAGCAGAAAATGTATAAAGAAATTGTGACAAGAAAGTCACAATTATTCTAAAAAGTAAGGTACTGATTATTTCGCAGACAAAAGAAGCAAAAGGTATAGGTTTTAGCACAACTTTAAAAGGTTTAGATTCACTTCAGATGTTGACTACTGTATAATATATATCTATATATACATACATACTATCAACTGTCTCTAACTCTGATGTCTTTAAAATATTTTCATCCAAGAAGCTCAAATAATTCTGTAAATCCAGTGATTAATTGTTCTTGTTGAAGCTCAGACATCAGTTCCACAACTTTTATTTATAGCAACTTAGCAAGGTTACATTTTAATTCAAGTTTAAGCAGCGGAACTGGTAACGCTATCATGTTGTCACCTCTCAGTAATTTTGGATAACAGTATATTCACCAGAATGTAAGTGTTGTCCCCTATAACACAGTCATAAACATTAATTCATATTGTGCTTCACCTGCCATTTACAGACGCTTGTGCATCACCCCACAAACACACAAAAGTATATGAGAAGACTGTAAAAGAAAAAAAAGTTTAAATAGCTCCTAAAGCACTCCTTGCCTGACACCCACCCACCACCCCTTTTCCCCATAACCGTGATGCATTCATTCATATTTCATGTGGAACGCGTTTATTGTGATTAGTCATGTAAATAGATTGAGATTTCTTTATTCTTTTCGCGTGTTAATTTACATTTATATTGAATTAGCGTACGGAATAGGGGCTCGGAAGAGAGAAAAGAGAAGCTGATTATGCGTGCAGATTATGGGCACATCTCGTGGCTATTGTGTTGTGTAATTAAAGGGGAGAGAGGAGAAGAAAAGGGACAGATGCTGCTTCTCAAACTACCGGACCTTTTTTCATCTCCGGAAAAGGCTTGCGTCTGCTGCAACACCCTCCTCCACCTACCAACAACCCCCCAAAGAAAAGATGAAAAATAGAATACATTTAGAAGACAAGCCACAATCTCTTGTTGTCTGGTGGACCCTCTTACTTGAGCTTGGAGAAAAGAATCACCGTGACCCGAACCACAACAACAGCTGCCTAAGGTGACACTGGGAAATGTCACTGTTTGTACTATGGATCCTAAAATCTTTTAACATCAACAAGTTAATTACTTTAAATGATAACATGTTCAGAACAATATACAGTAAGGGATATATTCAACCCTGGAGCACCAAACCAGTCATAAGAAGCAGGGGGATATTTGTAGCAATAGCCAACAATATATTGTATGGGTCATAGTTTTTTGGGGTTTTTTTGTATATGCAAAAAATAATTAGGATATTAAGATCATGTTTACTGTTCCCTACTGTAAATATATCAAAATTAACATTTTGATTAGTAATATGCATTAATTTGTAGAACTTTACAGGTCATTTTTTAATTACTTTTTTTGCACCCTCAGATTCCAGATTTTCAAACAGTTTATAGCCAAATATTATCCTATGCTAACATACCATACATCAACAGACAGCTAATTTACTCAGCTGATGTATTTATCTCAGTTTTTTTTTTTAAATTACCATTATTATTATGTTTTTAGCAGAAAGAATGCCATACAGGTTGAGGAAACCAGTACTTACACATACACCAGGGTGTGCCCCCCAGAAATGTAATTACAGTGTTGGCAGCCTGAGCCTGCCTTGTTAGATTTTGCCGTTTCAGTCACGCATTTATGTGAATCCGTAAATGTCTGCTACACAGAGAAAGATTCATGTTTTGGATAACACAGATGCCTGCATCAAGATCTATTTTCTTCATTAAAAGACATTTCATATTCCTATATATAACTTGGGACAGGAACTTCAAACCAGCAGAGGACCTCCTTTAGACTTTCTAGTATAGTCTACAAATCAAAACGTGCTCTTCTGTCTCTATCCTGAGCTTTTTTCATCCCTGGCATGGAAAAAAAGAAAAAGAAAGAACCAGATAAAGGATCAGTAGTGGGGGAAATGGCAAAAGAGAATGACACAAAATGAAAGATGAAGGAAGAGATATAGAGGAGAGAACGTGACGCATAAGAGGCCCAATCGTCGGCACAAAGCGTAACGAGCCTGGTCAAACAGAGACAAAAGCAGCCCGCGCAAGTCTCAATTTCCGCGCGTATGATTGGACGCGTTATTACCGCGAGGTCGCCGCGGTGACCCCGTAAACTCGCTGTCTATTACCGGAGGCGCGCTTCCATACAAACGCACGCATTGAGGAGCTTTTCTGAAAAGCATCCGAGCAAATCATGGCGCGGTGTCTAAATCCCAGGCAGGGACTAAACGTGTCCCGCTCACGAGCTCTCCGCGGAGTGAAAACCCTTGGCGTTGAGGTTTCTTTTCCTCGTCGAGCTTTGAATAACAAGCAGCGTTTATTCGTCCGTGAAAAGCAGCGGAGAGATCATATCTAGCTTTTAAAATATGGAGGGGAAATAAAGAAATGAAACAGAGAGGCAAGCCTGGTGAATTTTATTGTGTGAAAGCGTCCTTGCTTTCAGATCAGTATATTGCGCTATTATATGGCGGTTACCCCGGTGATAAGACAGGAAATGTTCTAATCCATTATCATTTAATTACTTTCAGTGGCGAAATAAATATTTTGCATGGAAACAATTAAAACTGTAATAAATGCAATCTTTTAATACATATTAAGCATTTTCTCTGTTCAAATCTGAGGGGTTTTTTAATTAGATGGTGGGTTTCAAAGATGTGCTTTGTTTGAGCTGCGTAAACTCTCAAGTGTTTGAGGTTTAAGGTGACAATAATCTATGTTTTCTCAGATGTGCAGGTTTTACAAATTAAGAAGTTACTTGTATTTTTAAATAATACACCTATTTCAATAAGTTCAATATTTTACATGGCACAGATTCCTTAATGGGGGCTGATATGTTAAAGTCACATGACCAGCTGAATACTACTGGCTTTATTTTGGTATCCTGATGTTACTGGACAGTGGACAGTGTTGCTCACAGTATTAATGATGGTTGACAGTGAATATAGCATGATTTTAGTGGCCGGAGAAGATGACATGAAAGGCAAACCACAAAAAGGATGGAAATCACTGAGAAAATTAGTCTCTGAGGAAAAGTCTGGGACTCTTCCAACAACAGAAAATCCTTCACAAAGACAGGAAAGTGAGCGGCCCTATCTTTAAATGAGACTAAATGAGTGTTCTGACATTCTGATAGCATCTCAGCAGGTACTAACAGAAACCCAGAGCTGGCCTCATGTTTTTCTCTTCTGTCACTCCTATCTTTGCCATCTTTCATAAGCCTTGGGAGGACAGCAGTAAAACACGAGGGAAACACTCTTCATCGGGCTTTGGGTGTTTTCAGCTTCCGGTTTCATCACAGTTGTGGGTGATTTTGATCATATTTGGATCATTCATCAAACAAAGAGACAAGGACAAAACGGAGGAAGGAAATTAATGTCTATTTTTGTCTTCATTGACTTTGTCTGTCTGTATATAAAGTCTATTTGTGTGGCCTTTTTTCATTTGTCGACTATGGTATATAATGTGTTTTCTGACTGGGATGGCTTAGAGAAATCCACAATGTAAAATTACACATTACATTTGGTGTGTTTGTAATATTTTTAAGTTCAAAATAGCCTATTGTAAACATGTTCACAGGTAAAAGGTGTTATGCTCGGTTTTATTTTGATTTTGTAATGCAGTTGTAAAAAAGTCATTCGTTTGTGTTTCACATTGTGTGGTAAATGTTTTTGTTAAATTTATCTTTCAAATATTGTAAACATATTTTGCGCAACAAAGACGTTTTGAAATGACTGAAGAAATGGCGCCCTCTAGCGCTGCAGTGTCATTATAGATTAGACACACCTTTGCGTTTCAGTCAACAATATGTGGTGGAAATTAGACCGCTCCAGAAAAGGTTAACAGCCCTTCACAGGACATTCCTCATTAGCAAATGTTAAATCTATTTTGCTATTACTAAAGGTAAAGGACAAGGTAAGACTGACTGGAAATAGACGAGGGTGTTCGTATAACATTTAGGCTGCAGAGGGCGCCAGTGGACAACAAATCAGAAAACACCATGGGATCCTGGAGATAGCTGCAGAGTTCAACACACCTGTCTTTATCAATTATCAAGTTCCCTGAATATCTTAATTAGCTGGTTAGAGCTGAACAGGATTGGTCAACCCTGCATTACACAGCTTTCAGAGTTAATCGTGACTCGTGATGAATCTGACAGTGCTCTCACAACAAAATGGTAAAAGCAAAAGTTAAATACCCTCCCGAGGTTAGATTTCTCAAGGTTAATGTAATTTTGAAAACTGCAAAAATTCAGCATTGCTGCATTTACAAGAATCATTTTGATATGAAAACAAATTTTACTAAACAATAATACACTATTAGGCTACTGGTTTACTTTATCAAATATAAATAGACTTGGTAACCATAAGAGACTTCTTTTGAAAACATTATTAATTGCCTCAAACTTTTAAATGTTAAATATATAATCTTTCTGCTACTTATATTAAATACTTTTGTCTCAAGGTTTTTCATAAATGAATACCTGCTCATGTTCAGCACTTACCTTAATGAGGGTACAAATCACCACAAACACCCACAAGTACATCACATGATTGTAAACATGTTTCATTATAATAGTGAGGACATTTGGGCCTCACATTTTAAAATAATTATTAGCTTTGTTCTTTGTTCAAACAGTGACGTTTGTATTTATTGAAATGTTAGATATATTTATTACTGATTTAAATCTAAAAATTAGACCAAATATTTAAAAATGCTTCCAATACCAGTGTTAAACAAACTGTTGTTTAATAACAAAATACGTCGAGAAAATCAATTACATCTCTTCTGCATATCACTTCCCATCCTCTAATGGCCAGCACTGTGTGTGTGTGTGTGTGTGAGGTCATCATTAAAAGAGCCTTTAGTACTAAATCCTTAAATATACAAAGGATCCAGTTGACATCCTGGCATTTCCTGATTTGGTAATTAAATAAATAAGCTAGCATAATGAATGTTTATAACTATGAGTTTACAATCTTTTTACAAACGATTATGGAGGTTATTATTACATCGATATGAGAAGGACAACATTTAAATAAATAAACTGAGCTCAAGTTAATCAAAGTGAAATCTTGTTTTTGTGTCCTGAAATCAACACTGTAGAGGAAACCAAATAAAACCACGGAAGTATGTGCACATGCATGGGTGGATATTTTAGAAGCTAGTGGAAATAAGGTGATGTAAAAGCAGATTAAAAGGCAATGTTTTACTCATTTTAATTTTGTAAGTGCTGCAATGAGACACATCAGCCAAGCAAAACGACACACCTACACACAAATTAGAGCAAGTTTAGAGCCACTGCAAAGAAACTGTGAGTGCAACATTTCAAACAGGTGAAAGTGAGATTTATTGAACCTGAAACTTAACCACCTTTGTGTCTTACAAAGAACAAAATGTCCAGCATGTAAAGTCACACAATATATATTCTTAATAATAGAAAGGTCTCAGGTTATGTAACAGTTAGGCATGAAGCTAAATGATAAATTATTGTATCAACAACTTAATATTATAAACAAATGGTGGCTGCTAACATTGGTTAAGATCATATTTAATATTCTACAGTGGAGAGGTTAAGACTTCAATATCTGAACAGTTGAATGGCTCTACAGCAGAAAGCAGATACAACCTGGTAAGTTCCAGTTTCAATCGGGCAATAAGCGCTTATGAATGAAAGAACAGCCATCAGCTTTCAGAAAGGAATGAATTGTGCTCGTTCAAACTGAGGTCTCCAGTTTTGTAAGGAATAAATGGTCCCTGTTTCCCAAAACAAAAAAAAAACAAAAAAAGAGCTTACATCGGAATGAGAGTTCACCCTGTTTAGGTCTGCGTTTCACTGCACAGAGGGTTACAGCACCCCCTAAAAGCTCACATCACATGGATGTGTCACATGACCTACTCTTGGCTTGCTGACTGGTGGAGAGCAGGTGTTTCAGTAGCCATCAGCCTGGTTGGGAGGGTTGGTTATGTTTAGGAATGTTTGGGTTAAAATATTTTGAATGTTCTGCAGAGTTCAGTGATCACTTGTCCAGTCCTTACCATTGACTGTGAGAGATTTGATCTGACCGTCCTCCTCCACCTCCACCCTCTCTTGACCGTTCTCCACAATACTGTGATGACACAAAAGTTAGCTGTAGAGTAAGTGGTCATCAACTGTGCAATTATTACCACAGATAGTATTGAAAGCTTCATCAAATAAGCATCAGTTCATGAGCATTTTGCATAGGTATGTAGTGACTGAACTTTATGCAAAAACAGTATTGGGTAATATGCTTGAGGTTGTGAATCACAGTAACAGTTAGAGGCTGTTACAGAATGTTCTTGGATACCGTTTGGTGGTGATCCTCTTTCCGTTGATGAATTTGGTGGATGTAGAGACTGAGCGGAAGTTTCCCATTCCACCACCTCTACCACCCCCAAATGAAGAGGAGGAAAATGGGGTGAAGCCACCCCCAACCATTGGGCCAAAAGGAGTAAAACCTACAGAAATGACGATGATGTTGTTTAATTATGCCGAACAAACCCAGATAGACTTCTTATTATCAGTGATTATTCACTAGCCACACACAAATGAACAAACCTGCATCAAACCCAGAGAAAGGGGAATCAAATGGAGAAAACCCAGGAAAGAATGATCCCGTTGTCCTGCTCCTGCTCACACCCCTGTGACGCCGCCCACCGAAGAAATCATCAAAGGGATCATCAGCTAAATCAGAAGAAAAAGGAGCTTAGTGGACTACAATGTCATGGCTGTACATGTAAGATACAGGTCCTTCTCAAAAAATTAGCATATTGTGATAAAGTTCATTATTTTCTGTAATGTACTGATAAACATTAGAC
>JAUYWG010000040.1:15684431-15737568 GCA_034779775.1 Enteromius afrohamiltoni
TGAGGTGAGACCCTTGAGCAAGGCACCGTTCCCCCAACTGCTCCCCGGGTGCTGCAGCACTGGCTGCCCACTGCTCCAGGTGTGTGTTCACAGTGTGTGTGTGTGTGGTTGATCACTTGGATGGGTTAAATGCAGAGCACCAATTCCTAGTATGGGAAACCATACCTGGCCACTTGTCACGTCCTTGTCCTTATATTATCTTGGAAAGGTCACCAGTTGGATCTATTGGCTTGTGTTCTATTTTGCCTCTCAAGAGTATGGTTAAGCTTGTCAAATAACTATCCAATACATGCGTTATAAGAGAAAATCTCCCTTCAGCTGTGTGCACTGCTCATGTCTCCTTTCATGCAGAGATCAAAACCAACAAGTTTTCCATTTCGGGCTTTCAATAAATTTGCACATTTAATTTTTTCCTTCTCAGTTCATGGAAATAATAAGTTGATGGCATCTACACAGGTCTATTTTTATTCAGCCACATCATTTCAGGACCAGTGTTGCAATGTAGCATTATGCCTGCTGAAACATGTCTAGATCAATGCTTCTCCATTTTCAGGCACTCAGCACCTTCATGTGAACTTTTGAATCTCCTTCAAGCAGTTTAATTTGGCAAGCAGAACCATGCCTGATATCTTCACACACACACACACACACACACACACAGTGCAACTGTTATTCTAACCCACCCCCAATCTTGTCATGGCTACATAAACACAAACAAACATCAATGACCTTCTATCTTCAAGGATGGTCTTCCTGAAACATTCCAATTATGAAACAATTCTCCGAACATTAAAATATTGTTCACAAAAAAAAACAACACACATGCCACATACATGCTGAACACACAGACACATTCGTTTTCTCTCTCTGTAGTGGCCTAGAGCTATTAGCCGTTCCCTTTCTCTTGCTGCGCTTTTATTCGGAATCTATTTCTGAGAACATTCCTAGTGGATGATGCACAGTCTCTTCTTGTCCCACTTGCTGGTCTGAGCGCCCTCGCCATATTTAGAGTGCCTGTATGTTTTACACACATGCTGTTCAGCCATTTGTTCCCCAGCAGTTAAAGGCAGTGGGCATGGGCCAGCAGTTTAGTGTTTAACAGACGGCTAATATGTGTTATGCATGATCAGCTCTACAACACTATTTTCAACAGCTGATGTATTCTTATATCAGCTTTCATGCTTTTAAAAGCCTATTCAACAAATCTAATTAGTTCACCCCAAAAATGAAAATTCAGCTATTGTTTACAACTTTTTTTTTTTTTTTTTTTTTACTCCAAACTTTGTTATTTTTTTCTGTAGAAAGATGTTTTTTCATCTTCACATAGTCTGTGCAGCTCTAAAAAGATATTTATATTAAGCCATCATTCATGGATAATCCTCAGAAGACTTGGAATGTAGCACAAGTCATTTCAAGAGTTCACGTTTCCTGGTAATAAAATATAGAATATAGCGCAAATTTGGCGAGAACGGTGGACTCAGAACCCTAGGGAATAGAATAATAGAATAGCGCTTGGCTTGTTCGCCGTCTGCCCCCCGGGCGTGGGGTAGAGGGAAAAGGTGGAGAAGGGGAGGAGGAAGGATGCGATCAAGGCGAGATGTGGGAATGCAGAAGCTGGGGTATTTTATAGTAAAGGTAAATGGTTTGATTGGGCGTGCTTGATTAGGAAATTGGTTGCCAGCTGTGGGTGATTACTGCGTTCACGATCCTCTTGAAACCATGTTTTTTGCAAAACATATACTATAGACTACTTTCATGGTGCTTTATGTCCTTGACATCCTGTGATTGTCGTATAATCGTAATAATCCTATACAGGTGTAAAATTATTAAGCATACAGACAAGTTAAAACGTCCCTTTCAGTAAAGTGAGAACAATTTTCCCAGAATACACACCCACGTTAAGAACGCATTTTAGTGAACAATATAATTATAGTAGATTAACAGAAAGCTAATCATCTAATGAACCCAATGCAAAACCTAATTATAACTCATATCACTGTGAGAGATTAAATGACCTTCATTTGCTCTTTGGGAAATCTGTTCTAATTTTTAACAGTGACAAAAAACTCTTCGAATTCAAAATGATGCAGGTTAAACATGGTTTTGTTAAAACACTATACATTTTCTTTTCTATTCCATGTTTATTTTTGTCATCTAATCAATTTTAATTTTTTATGCACCTACCAAAAAAATCTGCAAATGGATCTCTGCCTCCGAAGAATTCCCTGAAGACATCATCTGGATTTCGGAATGTGAATCCTCCCATGAAATCCTCATTATAATGGCCTCCTTTTTCCAACAAGTAATAATTAGAGGAAAACCACATTTTAAACATGTAAACGTGTCAACACATAACGTAAATCGGGAATAACTTCACTTACCTCTGTGAGATAGGCCTTCTTTACCATATTTATCATATTGACTCCGTTTGTTTTCTGCATGAAAGAAAAGGTTAGTTTCACTTAAAATAGACATAGATTGTTTTATATTAATTATACACTCCTTCCAACACATTCACATATTTAACTTAGAAAAAAAAATATTTTATTATTACTAAAATGTTTATTACCCATAATAACAGGACATTACAGGGACAAACAGGACATTTTTTAACAAAACATTTTAATTTGTAAAGATGTAATCCAAAGCGTGACTTTTGCATAACATTCAATCCTATTCTGTACATTTAAAACATTACAGCTCTTTATGCTTGATGCTGTTTTTACAATGAAAGTTAATGTAATTTAAAATGCATTAATTCTAAAATATAAACGGTAGTACCATCTGACAGGACTTCATATGCCTCTGAGATCTCTTTGAACATTTTTTCTGCCTGTTCGTTGTTGTTTGGGTTTTTGTCTGGATGCCACTTCAGTGCTTTCTTTCTGTATCTGTAAAACACACATACCCAAACCCCCATTAAAACCAGATTTCTTAAATATGGAAAGACAACACAAAAGACAGGGCATTCTTACAGTATACCTGACAACATTCCTTCACGTTTAGTACGGTACAGCAAATATGAGGGACATTATGTACTGTACAAAAAGATACACTATCAACCAAAATAAATATGAACAATATTACACGAGTAATATGTTTGATATCACTATGCATGATTCGGCTATAGGCATAATTTGTTATCTAGCAAATGTTAGATTTTAATCCATCGTGGAAAGAAGTAGTTCTGCTTATAAAATTTAAAAATACTCAGTGGTTGTATTCCACTTGTGCCGTATAGTATGGACTTAAATTGATTTTGCTATGGGCTAAGCATGTTTTAAGGCTCGACAGATTTACGAACGAAAAGTCTGGTGTTAAAATTGTACCGTCTTGTTTTGCTAAATGCATGAAGTAAAGAAGTGCCACTAAAAAAAAAAAAAAAAAAAAAAAATGAATATGCATTTACCCGAGTTTCCCATTTATGTGCTAAATTTATAGGAGGAGAGGATTAAAAATAATCACACAACTAACATTTGCACTCTTCAAGTTACTGCGCCATTATATAGCGTACAAAAACAAGCAAGCAGTATTTTGCGCTGATATTGGTAGATTGCGCAGGTCATGATGGGAATAAGATGTTGTGTCTCTGTTCTTTAATGCATGATCAGTAAATCCCACAGTATTTTCCCCTCGCATCAGTTCTTTTATGGCATTGCGCTCTAACACTAATTTGCCCCGTTTAGTAAACCTGGCCCATAATATGTAAATCAACAGTTCAAGGAGACTAATTTTTTGTTGTAAAGTACTCCATGGTCCTCATTCATGTTGCTAACACATCACTGCATTACAAAATCATGCACCTCTTACCAGCAACAGTACTTTCAATACAGGTCATGCTGCACAATGCGACTTCAATAGGTGAAGCAACAGGTCAGCATCTCTACACACTAGGCCTGAGTCAGCGACACACACCCGGCCAGCAGCACGCAGCAGGGTCAATGGCCTAAACCAAACACTCCATACACTAGGGGATTTGTCCTTTGCACATCTTTTATTAGTGTTTGTCCTCCATAGCTCTGTGCTTTAGAAATTCGCCCCTTAACCATCAGCAAATTCAGTGACCTACAGAATCAGGATTCAATACACGTTTGCTTACCTGACAAACAAAGGACAAAACACCCTTTCCAGGGAGGCAGCAGATGAAAAAGGCATGGGCCACAAGGAACCGATGTATCTAAACACCACTAAAATCTGTATGTTGCCTGTCTACCCACAAACTTCACTCACTTTCTGCTTGTTATCAATATGGCAGGCTGATGTTATTTTTAAACAGAGAACATCAGAAGTGAGGAATTAATACACAAACGCATTAATAAAGACAAGCAGCAAAGAGCAGAGAAGTCTCACATGGACAGTATCAACTAACCCCTGTGCTGCACAGTCACTGTTATCATTACCGCTCTACTATGTCCCGTGTGTAAAAATAGATGCCCATGACAGGACACAGAGTACTTACGCTTTCTTTATATCATCTTGGGATGAATTTTTTGTCACACCCAGGATCTCGTAATAATCCCCCATGGCTCAGGTTTTGGGTTTCTACTCCTCTGGATGAGGATAAATTTTCAGCAGTGGCCCTAGATAGAAAAAGAAGCGAGAGATCCAGTTGAACACATAAAAGGGGATAATAAACAGAGGGTGTGTTTTGGTAGTTAAGTGGGTGGGTGGCAACCGTGACGGACAACCTCGAAACATCAACTCATCATTCCGCTTTACATTTCACACATAAAAGCATTTATCGAGATTAATGCTTGTGTTTATTATCCATTTCAGTTTGCTTTGGGGAATATTGTAGAATCTTCTTACACACACACACAAGAGATCCTTTTCTGGTTTGAGCTAAATAAGACACAAAAATGGAAAATAAACAAACACAAAATAAACAAACCATTTTTTTCGTTCTCATACCATTTACTGTACATCATCTATATATTTTTAAAGCTTCACCACAGATCAAAACATCTAATGAAGAACAAAATGTCGACTGCTTCCAAACAATCAGGGACCAAATAGCCAGTTCCAGTAGCTTTCCAACTGGATCTCACTGGTGTTATTTATATCTGCAGTGTCCTTCAGGACAGGCTCAGAGGTGATCGTGGCACAGCACTGGCTTGCATTGTAACAGATGGAATAAAAACTACACAACGTAAAATCAATACATTTAGTTCACCCAATAGTTCAGTAGATCCCACAAAAATCTAAATGATCAAAATGCATTTCCTCTCATG
Source organism: Enteromius afrohamiltoni (assembly GCA_034779775.1). Taxonomy (NCBI): domain Eukaryota; kingdom Metazoa; phylum Chordata; class Actinopteri; order Cypriniformes; family Cyprinidae; genus Enteromius; species Enteromius afrohamiltoni. The sequence goes on from JAUYWG010000040.1 coordinate 15,689,663, forward strand.
CCGTCCAAGATGTACAGGAGTTTATTCCTTCTTACTTATTTGGAAAAAGCTAGCATTACATCACTTGCTTGCCAATGGAGCAGTGACTGGGAGCCGGCAGAATGAGAGATCAAACAAATGATCAAGCACTACAAATAGGTACAAGGTATTTCATCCTTAATTTAATCTGAATTGAATTGATATGTACAACAAAAACAACAGTCTTTTGCTCAATGTTCAGTTTTCATTTATTTCCCTTTAAATGAACGGAAGATTTGAACATTTGTTCAAAATTAACATCCATTGCTCACAGCTCAAATTAAGGGATAAATAATGTTTACCAAGGCACTGAAAAAAACAAGATGATTTGTATTGCCAATATTTAAACATAGGAGCTTATAATAATATATATTATATACCTGTATGTCTTTAAGATCTACTGTACAAATAGCACAAAAAAGAAACACTGAAGACTATTTAACGATTTAAGACCATTTAAATTTGAAAAGCTGCAAATAAATAAAGAAATAGATTGTTTATCATCATCATCATCATCATCATTATTATTATAAATATATATATCAGTGATACGGTAAAAAGACATATGCCCAGTCTTAATACTCACAATACACCCTGCTATTTCATCTGCTCTCTTAAACCTCCACTAGATCATCAAGTGCTTTTCTTTTAAACCACACCTTCTGCCCCACAGCCAACATTCCTTACTCATAGCTCCAGTCAATCTGGTTAACCTTTTTGAGACAGCCTCTTCATGGAAACACACTTTTAACAGCAACAGTCCTCCCTTTATCATCACCATCATCTTTCCTCTGTTCTATCTTCTTCCAAATCTCTGTTAAACATTCCTTAGCTACTTGTCATGAAACAGCAATCGGGGCAAGCTCACAAATGTGTGAACAGATGTGTAATGGCTGCTGAATTCTCTGGAGCTTGTTTTCTGGCTTCTCATAGTAGCACTAAAAGGAGGCTGTCAGTTCAGCTCACAGCAGATCACTTGACTGCAATAACTTGTGCCAAATCTGACCACAGCTCAGACGGTTTTGTTAGCTGAAATTGGTTCAGTGGTTTAAAATGCTAAATTAAATTTAATAATTAAATATTTTAGCTGAAAAAAATATTTAATTATACTACTTTATGTGACCGACACAAAATCTTTATTATTTTACATCATCATTATTATCGTAAACGCATTGGTTTAGTGAGGAGTGGTTGACTTGAAGTCTTAAATAAAAAGTCCTCTCATTCTGGAGTCAAGGTGGATAGAGTTACAGGTGTAAACAGAGTGAAATGTACACTGGTACCACCTCAAAGGCAAAACTACACTGGGCACCTTTGAAAGCACTGATCTCTCTGAGACACATTGACACAGCACAGAAAAACATTTTGCTGGGTTACTTGATAATTAAGACCATCACATCTCATGCCATTTTATAGGATTGACAAACTGATGTACATTATCCAAGTTATCTATTTTACCCCCTGCCTGAATAAGGTTAAAAGAACTGAACAACTTTTCTCCACCTATAATTTTGAAAGGTTGTATATCATTTCAAGTAAAGCCATGCTGTAAACTAATGCCCTTATTAATGGGCAACTCTTAGGAATTATGTTTTTAGTGGTTAACTGTGAATCTCATAATAAATGAAACGGAGACCAAACGGAGACCTTATTAAGCATGCCTACATATTTAAAATGTGTTAGTTTGAAATTGCAGACCAAAACCTCAACGACAACAGACCATAGTTCACAAAATGTGACACTGGACCACAAAATCAGTCATAAGTATAGCCTAAGATAGCAGATTTTCAAATAGTTTCATCTCAGCCAAATACTGTCTTATTTATTCAGCTTTATTCAGTCAAACACAGGTGTCCATTCTTCAGATCATTTTCTAGAAATGTCCCACTCCTTACGTTGCTCTACACTGAAGTGACCTCTTAACGTTTGTTTATAGAAACGATGCACACCAGCAGAACTAATTGACACAAGATTACAGGTGTGATCAGTCGCAGAAACTTCTAGAAAGTCAAACCAGTTTCAAATCGATTCCCTTGCATTACACACATTACACACATAAATAAAAAGAAACCATTTGACAATTGCACGTAACACTGATGATTTTCCATCCTGTTTTCGCTGTTAATTAACTTCTAGACGAGCGCGCCAAGGATGCTGTGGTCTGTATATGCGGCTGACAAGATTAAGACACGCAGACTATGTCTTCCTTCTCCTTTTCATAGCAAACCAAAAAACTTTTTAACCAACTTTTAACTCACCAATCTTATGTAACGGAGACAAGTGTCCTTATCCCGCTGCTTTATTCGGACCTCCTCCGTGTCCCCAAATATGAGCTCAAGTTTCTTGATTTGTAATGCTACCCTCGAAGCAATCCTTCTGTTTGGTCCAAAGTCTGCCCGTTTCTAAAGCAGGCTCAGGTGGTCAGAACAAGCTCCCTGTGTGACAGACAGGGATGAGCAGATGCGCGTCTCTTCTTGGGATGTCGCTAGTGCTCTCCAACAATCCGCCGACCTCTATAAAGCGATGTTTCGTCACTTCCTGTTACCCAACGGCAGAAGGAGATTGCTCAGTTACAAATGTGACCCATACCTTTGATCTCAATGATATTATATTTTATTACGAAAACCTAAAGTTACCGTCTGCCGAATTTGTTGTTAATTTTCTCATATTGAACGCAAAGTTCTTGAAAATGGCGTAAATATCCTGTATCTTTCACCCTCTTTCTTACTTATTTAACCATCTTATTTCCTCTCTTAGACTTACGAATAACAAAAAAGTGTACAATTTTTGACAACTTTTCTGAAAGGATGTAACTAAATGTAATGTTTTTTTTTTCTTTGTTTTGTTTTTGCACTTACCTTATGGATATTATTCTATTGAATGCAAACCAAATATCTGTATTTGTTATTTATATGTATGATTGTACATTGTAAGACTATACCAATGTTTTTTCCTCAGTAAAGTGTTATGTGGCAGCTGATGGTTTTGTAACATGGAGAAATTTCAAAAAAGACTTCTTGAGTGTGACGGATGAATTTATACAGGCTGCGTTTCAGCGGCTGTGTGAATGAAGCTGTAGAAAGAGGGCAAATATTTACTTAATCCATCAATGAAAATAAATCTCTTTTTTTTTGGTCCTATATTGTTTTGTTTTGTTTTGTTTTGTTTTGTGTAAAACTAATATCTGTCTACATATAATCAGAAGACACAAGTTGAAGTTAGTGATCATGCTTTTGAGGTCCTGTGAAGTGGAAAGTGAAATCACAGCTTCACCTTTACAAGTGGGGCAAAGGTTGAGAGGTGTGATCTGTGACTGCTGCTTTCTTTCTGGGTGTGTGTCTGAAACCAGCCCACTCAAGGCCCAGTCACTGGCAGTCAGTCATAAGAACTCTGTGTTCAGTGAGTTAGATTCTAGAACAAGTCCAAATGAGCTATTATTTAGTGACTGCGATGTGTATTTAACTGCTCCTTCAAATTCAATTTTTATTTTTATTTATTATGGGCTATTATATTGGTAAATTGCATCTTATCAGACAGGATGTGATGCAGGCATTGAATTCTTGTTGCTAGACTGGACTGGAGGGTGAAGATAAGGACTATTCATGAGTGACTCCAGTTCTTTTTTTTTTTTTTTTTTTGCCAAAGAATGTTCCAAAAAACTTGTTCTGAAATTTGATTTTGGACTTAATTCAGACTTTTGCCATGTAGCACAAATGTATTTTTCGAATGGCTCTTATCCGCTCCCCCTGAGTATACCCATATTAGAATTGGTTAAGAGAGCATTATGCTATTTCAGACAAATGTAGTAACAAGTTTGAAGGATGTGTTGAAAGAACATCTGGTAAGGCTGCATTCTATTTAAGAATGTTAGTGTGCAAAAGTGCAGGGGGTCCTTTTGGTTTCATTCTGTTCCACGGAGTAGCTATTGTACTACTTAAAATGGTTTAAAATAAGTGGATTATTTTTATTTGTTAAGTGAAATGTTTTATTATGTTAATTCTTATTACACAATAATTGTGGAAACACTCATACTTTTAAACCATATAACATTTCATATTTAAACAGGGACTTAACATACAGTTCAACTATATCCGATAAATTACACAACAACACGTTTCTCAAGCATATGAATCTTCAGAAGTGAATAAAACATTCAGATAGTGGCAGTGTAATGTAGGAACGTGCACCATCGTGACATATTTCTCATTTAACAGGTATTGGGAGATATGTTATACTGGTGAAGAGAGAGATTAAAGATCTTTTTTCAAATGATATGAACATAAAAGATGTAGACGTGTGTAGATATTTAGGTGGTTCAGCTACAGCTTCTGTGCTCTGTACTATTATACGTGCGTTTCTAAGTGTTGGCCAGCAGATGGTGAACATTTCTTTCTCTTGATCATGCATTTATGTATCTGATAAAGCACGCTGCTATTTTGCACTATTAGCAAAAGAGTTAATACTAAAATGTGTATTTTTCAATATTAATAATTCAATTAGACCTTTATCTTGTAATGACGGATCTCGGTTTATAAATACAGCATATTAAAACTGATATAAAATGTCTTAAGGGTGATCAAGTTGTCAAAAAACATCCACAGGGAGGCACCCTCGGTCTTCTAATGATGTAATTTGTCTCTCCGTCTTTATATATGGTTGTCATTTTTATGACACATTAGAAATTAAGTTAAGTTAAGTTCAGTTAAGTTAATGTTATTGATCTGTCCATCCATCCATCCATCCAGATTTGTGGAAAATCAAAAAAAAACAAAAATAAAACCTCAGGGTAAGAAATCACAGGTGAATAAAAGTTTAAAACAAGTAACTAATTGCATTAAGAATTGCTATGTTGTTCTTTTTTTTTGTTTTGTTTTAAAAAGTGCAAATTGTGCACTTTTTAATTTTGCATCTAATTAAATATGCAAGAAATGTCATACATTTCCAGAACAAAAATCTGAACATTGGATATCGCTAAGTTCATAATTCTTTTTTCGTTTTGTAGACATATTAGAGGGGATTCCGGTTATACCTTTTATCACTCAACATGAATAAAATGCAAAACCATCTGTAAAAATCTTCAAAATATGCATATGAAAGAATAAAACTAACATTTATGTAGGTGTTACTGAAGAGGGAGTTCCTGTACACTGACAGAAGAGAAATTCTATTTTTAAATAGATTTAATACATTAGAAATCTTTTCCCTTCCTTTAAAAAAAAGCAATCAGACCCTGTTAAACGTAAAGGGTTTTATAAAACCCATTAATTGTTCCTAATGACTTCTCTGAAATGAAATCTTTAAGCTTTCATATTCTGGTCTGAAATGACTTGACCCTAAGTGCAATAATAACATTTCTAAAAGCTATATAAAATACCTTTGGTATATCTTTGCACGTGGATGTGATTGATGACCAGAGGCATTAAGTTTGCGAGCTATAATCCATTATAAGGTAATAGGCCCAAATAAATCTCCCCATAATTAAGACCGATCCTTCATAGCTATAGGACAAGTTGGTTTTTTAAGACCCAATTACCCCCGTCTGAGACTGCTGCTAAAATGCTGGAGATTTGGTCAGAGGGAGGAGTCAAGAGGCGGAGGCTGGCAGAATATATATTATGGAGATGATCCAAGGAGGAATAAAAAGTTCCCCCTGCTCTCCGGCCATCTCTTGCTCTCATAGCAGGACCCTATTAGATTTACGTCAAGCGCACACCCCCTTAATTTATGTTGCACAGATAATGCATTTGTGGTCTCGACTAGCCTCCTTTCTTGTTCCATCACTGGATGTTTCTTTAATTATATGTCAAAGGCCATAAAACTCCAAATTGAAATTCTCTTCCCACAGCTTTCTTAAATATTCCATTTTAACAAAAGATGCTGATGTCTCCAGTGCAAATAAAAACTCAAAACATATTTAATCATTGCCATACACTCTGATACACTGAACACCGGTCTTTGTCATTCAAAAAATCATTCAGGGCACATACACTTACGGTCGGTAAACGCACATCTTTACACAAACTTTCCTTTCTCATCACCAGGGGCCTGATCCACGAAACAATTTTACCACATAAGCCAGGCTTATTTCAGTTAGTCTGACCTATTTTGAACCAAACCAACTGACAATAAGTCAAACTAACTGAAATAAACCTGGCTTACTTGGTAAACTTGTTTTGTGAAACAGGCCCCAGCATCAAGACAAACTACACATCAGTGTTTGTAAACAATCAGATACTCAGCACCTGTATGAAGTCATATATTCTCATTTAACAGATGGCGGGAGACAGGGTTTTTTTACTGACAAAGATGAAGAGAGAAATTAAAAGTCTTGTACAAATGCTGAACATCAACGTTAAAAGATGTAGACATACATAATCACATATCCATCATCATCATCAACCTGTCCTTACAACCATGCTGAACCCAGTGAAGTAGCAGCAAAAAAGCAACCAGAAGATGCTGACAGGAAATACTTCTTCAATCCTCTTCATTTTCCTGAACTGTTCTGTGCTAGAGCAGATGTTGGAGTCGTGTCCAGTACACAGGCCTTGGCTTTGAAGTCACATATTTCCTTCCCTCTTCAATTTGACTTGAAAATCTCCCTTTGAATCACTTAAATGTCTTCAAAGTCTGTTTTTATTTTTAATGCAAATGTCATCATAATATTCATTGCTATGATGTAAAGGCCCAGTGTGTGGAATAAATGATTACACAATTTAATTCACAATTTCTTTTTTCTCTATTAGGTGCATGTCTACCTGAACCGGCCAATTCAATTTATTCCATGATTAAAAAGAGACAACTACACACCACTTTCTGTGCTACTGTTCTACCACCCCCAGGTTAACCTACTCATCCTGCCTGTCAGTTTCCAGCGAATGCTACACTATTAGCAAGCCCTGTATCAAGGCATGTGCATTTGTATAGGTGAAGCGGTGTGACCTAAAACCAAGCCAACTCTTTTGTATACTGTACTGGAGAAGTTCAGGCATGCCGTTATACTGGAGAAATCTTGTTTAGCTTGTTCTTGAGTTAGCGAGGCAAACGCATGCATTTTATTGGTGGACACTCAAATTGTGCTGCACTTTTGTGACAAAGAGCAACTGTAAAATGACAATGTCTAAAAACATCCAGTCTGGTGTAAGAAATGTGAAACCAAGGAAAATAAGTAACTTTTGCGCTGCCATTTTAATTCGCTCTGTATATCCACGTATGTTCCTGTTCAATGTTAGTGCTTTTGACCAATGGACGCCTTCTTGGGTGCTGCTTTGAATTTATAAATGCATTATTTACAAGATTACTTTCTTTGAAGTAAAAAATAAAACTGAGCATATATTTGTCCGTGTCACAACTTCAAACTGTCCGTTTCCCAGCACCTTCTGCAAATCACTGTAGATCCACACAGATGTCCATTCTGACCATTTTCTATCTGGTCACCACGACAAAAGCCGAATACTCTTGTCTGGGTTTCAAGGGCATCTCGGAGTTGATGTTTTCCTCAGCTGAGCTCAAAGCCAGCAGAGGATTCAATAGCATAGAGCAACTTGTTCCTCATTTGCTGAGGTTCACAGAACTCTGGCAGCTTGAGAAGGTTCATGCAAGTGCTAGCGGTAGGGAGACGCTCCAGGTCAGTGCCTCCGTTATGGATGCAAAAGGCTGGGTACAGCTCCTAGAGACAAGGAGAAAGTCTTATTAACATCAACGACAAGGTAAAAACAATACTGAACACATTTATGGAAGAAATAAGAGTTGAATGAAAAAAAAAAAAAAAAAAGCTTCTTCCAGTTACAAAACTAAATCTGATTTTAAAAAAAACAAAACTTTTTATTGAGTTGAGTTTTGAGTTCTTTTAATCAGTTGGTCAAAAACACTCAAGACATTACTGGGTTAAATCAGTCAGACACATCTTTCCCCTTCATCTTTTCACACTCACTGAATTATTTAGGGCGGTTACTAAATCGACATCTGACTCACCGCAAGTTATGATTAATTTGAGTAATGACCGTCTAGAAATGAAGCAAGCTTTGTGCACTTGTACTTGTGTAGTTGACCTACAAATAAGTATTTGCCTAAAAATGTGCTCGCCTTCAGGTCATCCAAGAGTTTGTTTATTCATATAAACAGATTTGGAGAAATGTAGCTTTCTATCACCAGCAGATCATCTGCAGTGAATGAGTGCTGACAGAATGGACGTTCAAACAGCCGATACACAATAATCCACACACAACTCTAGACTATCAAGAAACAACCCATCAGCAAGGCACTTTAACTATAAAACACTGCTGCTAAAAAACTTTAAATCATTAAATATCCATTATATTTATGCATTGAATATCAATTTCAGATATAGGACTCATGCTTTAGCCTGAAGCAACAGTTTGAAGTTAAAGACATCTTGCTTTGAATCAGCTTTGCACAAGACATTAATTGACAGACTGGAGTTATGTGGATTGTTTGTGAAATATTCTGATGTTTATATCAGCTGTCTGAACTTTATTTCTGATGGCACCCATTTACTGCAGATGATTCATTGGTGAGCACATGGTGTATTGCTCAGTTTCTGTTCCAACAAAGAAACAAACATCATTTAATCAGGCAGCCTCTGCAGATAAATGCAACAAACAGCCTGATATCACACTGATGCAAAATCTACACTTACAACTTTTCAGATCTGTGAAAGGTTACTGGAAGAACAACAAGATAGGCCTAATGAAAAAATCCTCCACATGGCTGCAAGACTCAACCCCAAAATGAACCTGATTAAACCTGCTTTAACGGGCCAATTTTTCTAACAATTAAGGTATTAAAGTATCGTTGCTTATCGAGAAAGTGTCACGATGGGAGCCATCATTTTGAAAAAAGGGTATCCATCATCTTTTTTAAATAGCTCTCTGTGACAGGGCTATTTCTCCCCTAATGAATTCTGGGGTGTTTAACGGCACCTAATTAAGGCTGAGCTGGCTGAAGAGGCAGACAAGGTGGGAGGCCATCTCCCCTTGATCCGTCTCTCATCGTCTTTTTCTTCTTACTCCTCCTTTCCACCCGTTCCTCAGAGCGTCTGTACCAAAGTCAAATTCATTAAACAGCCCCACTTTAATTTTGGCAGTAACACATATCTGTGGAATTGCTCAGAAGCCATGATTTTCCCCCACCCAAATTCATACAGGCTAAAGTAATCCGCTTTAAACTGATGACAGCTATTAAAATATGTAACAAAGTCAATGAAATGACAATTACTGTCCTTGGTTAGTCTAAGTAAGGCATAAAAACACACTTGATGTTTCTGTTCTCCAGATTTTGCTGAGTGTAATAAGCCTAACTGACAGAATTCACACTGTGACATACAAGACAAGAGACGACAACAGTCCTGTTAAATAAGAAAATTGTTGGTAGATGAAGTCGGCAGAATAATTTGTAAGCTGTCGTATGCTACTCTCTAATACCAATATTTTCTTGCCTTTGATTGGATGCTAGATACATTTAGTGAAAACCATTTAAAGTTCAACAGGGCATTTATATGTTTTTATCAGTCAGATGGATTTTACACACCCAGTGGCACTTGGCAAAGCCTCAAATAGCATTACAATGCTAAGGGTCGCAACCTCCTTAACACAAATAGAAGCCAAGATAAGGCCTATACTGATAGCTGTTATAATGTGAAAATGATTTGTTACAATGAGTCTGTTTGCTCATGCACCCTTGTGTACATGAATGACGATATACTGCGACAAAACATATTCTGTTCACTTATTTCTCCGTTAAGGCAGCACACCTTATAGGGAGTAGAATTCTTTGTGGAGGGATCCTGATAGCTTAAAAATGTAGAAAATGGGACAAAATCATCAACGGGTGTGAGTTGGCGTGAACTTCAGCTGAACTATTTGTGATAACAGAGGTGCAAGTCATATCGATGCAGCGGAGTTGGGTCATGTCTGTACATTTCACTTTTCCAGGGAACCCATATAAGACACCACACAATCCCAGATGAATCATTAACTTGTATTTAAAGAGTTCAGACACAACAGAACTGAACGGCTGATGTCTTCTTCATGCCAAAAGTTAATTCATTAAATGTACATTTTTAGAGGGTTTTGGTCCTCACTGACCTTGAAGCCTAAGAGCGGAGGTCGTGAGCAGCTTGTAACAAACTTGAGCAGCTTGCGTTTCTCCTCATCGCTGAAGCTATCCACCACGTCCCAGAAAATTTGAATCACTGGATGATTTGCTGAATAACCACCTATAAGTAATGCAGCAACAGTTCAGAAAAAAGGTTAAAAATATAATTCAGGAAGTAAAAGTCCAAGTTCTGTGTAACTAAACCCTAACAATAGATCAGATAATACTGTGCTTTACTTCAAAACATGGATCTAAAATGTTAAACTTTTTTCTTAAATCCTGTTTATGGAAAAGAGTCATTTGAGTTAACACAACTTTTAAAATCTGAACAACATATGAAATACGAGGCATTCTACTTGCCACCTTTGAAAAAAAAAAAAAAAAAAACTAGGCATCATATAGTAAACAAACAACTGACTGAGAATCACCAAACTGTCAAAGTGTTTTTTGTGCAAAATATCACACGGGAAAATAAAATGTTTGAAAGAAAAACCGTCTGTTAAGGATACACACTCATGATATTCTGTGAAATCTGCAAAGTGCTCAAAATCTATGAGTTTCCGGCAAAAAGCAGTGTAATGTAATCCAGTCTTTATGGGTGGTCCCAAAAAAAAAAAAAAAACAATATCCATCAAATAAATAAATCCACTACTAGGCTTTATTACTAATGAATAAACTATAAATTCACAATTGACCTGTGTATGTTTTTGCACTCCCTTACTAGTAAATACAGAATAAAGAACTATTTTTTAGCAACTATTTAGCAACCTGTCTTCTCTGGAAGAAAATGACTAATTAAATTAAGTCTAAAATAAAAAAGTGACTAATAAAAAATGTGATGAAGGTTGATGCGGTACCTGAGTAGTTAGTAAATTTCTTCAGATCTTCCAGGCAGATGGGCACATGAGCACCAGAAATCAGTACCTGCAAATACAGATTTAATCAAAGTGTGATAACTGTCAATCATATCTGCTAATCTTGTTATTAATAATCTTTTCTGACACATGACAGATGTACCATTTTCAGTGTAAAGTATGTGTGTGTGCTTCTACCTGAATTTCCTGCTGATCAAACATGCGCAGCCACTCCAGGTTGACCACGTTGGCCAGGCCCTGTCGAAAGGCCAAGCAGTGTGCTCGGATCTGTTTGTTCAGACGGTAATCGGCCACTAAATGGATGTATGCTATCCTGTTGGCTGTGGTTACCGGGATGTCCTTTCCCCCTGGTTTGAGCTCAACCACCTGGAAAAAGGCACAAATAGATGGAAGTGTGACAGGCATCATCACCCTGGGTTCAGCGGTGATTTAAAGTGCTGAAGGCAATTGAGTAACACAGAGGAAATGAGTGCACACGGACAACCTTTACCTCGCTAATGAAGGGGAAAGTAAATAAAAGGTTTACATTTACTCGGTTACACCAGTTTTTTTTAAGAAAAAGTCTTCAAACAAATGTTTTGAGTTTTTTAAGTTAATTTACGTTTAGCAGTAATTATTATTTGACTGACTATTAAGGTTAAATCCACCACCCCAGAATGGCCCCCACCTCTGTACTAGAGGCATCGACTTCAATAATGAATTTCTGGACTAGATGTTGGAGTATAGGGGCGGACGTGAAACGTGACTTGAAGCTTTCGAAGGCTTCTACGGCAGCAGGAGTCCAGATTAAGCCGTTGGATGATCGTTTGGTCAAAGCGGTGAGTGGGGCTGCTACGATGCTGTTATTTCATATGAAACGTCTGTAAAAGTTTGCAAATCCAAAGCATCATCACAATTCTTTGAGCGTTTGGGGTCTGGGCCAATCCAGCACGGCCTTTACTTTCCTTTCACCCATAGCCACCCCCTCCCGGCTAATGATGTATCCCCAAGAAGGAGGTACTGGTGCGATGGAAATTTCTGCAAGAGAGACTGCTTCCGGAGCAGGCTGTGGCGTTGGGCAAATGTCCGGTTCTAGTTGGTGGGTGGCAAGTCAATTGGCATGGGCTGAAAGCTCAGAGGAGATCTGCAGGATAGGTGGTGAATCTTCTGAAGGCGAAGTCTTCTGTGATTAGGCATTAGGATGGGTCGGATCAATGAGCAGGGTGGTTATTAGAGTGGTCATACAGGCAGGGTCAAAAACACCAGCAAACAGAGCAAAACTGACAATCCGGAATCACAGTAGGCAGGGTCGGGGCAGGCAGAGAACAGGTCAAAACAAACAAACACTATGGAAAAATACTCAGAAATTATCACCGTGGCAAATCAAGACTTTGCAACAGATGAACTGGCAGTCTGGCTTAAATGTGAAAGATAATGAGCAGTGGGCGTGGTAACAAGGAACAGGTGCACAAGGTCAGGCCCAGGTATGAGGCAGTATGGAAAATAGAGTCCGAAAAGTAGGGCTGTGCAAAAATATCGATACATCTAAATATCGTGATAATTTCTTTTACAATAGTGTATCGATAGTTAAACCTCAAGTATCGATCCAAGTTGCGCCAAAAAAAGATAACAGAATCAGTTGTGCATTTCATTTGTAAGGATTTGTGGCCGTATAGTGTGGATGAAAATGCCGGCTTCAGGCATATGGTGAATACTATGGAGCCACGCTACATGATCCCTACTCGCAGACACATAACGGACGTAGCAGTGCCCACAATTTACGAAGAGGTAAAGCTACATGTCAAAACATTGCTTGCCTCAGCAGAAAGAGTGGCTCTGACATGCGATGCATGGACCTCCAGAGCAAAAGAGTGGTACGTTACGATTACGTCACATTACATTTCTGATGAGTGGGAACTCGTTTCACATGTTTTGCAGACACGAGCAATGCATGAGAGCCATACTGGCAATACTTGATGAACTTAATTTTTTTTGCCACTTACTATTTTAGTTTTATAAATTGTTTATTTAATTTATATGTAACTTTAGTGGCATTTACATTTTAGTTGAATGTTTAAGTGTTAAGTGTTTTATAACAATATGGACTTCAATCACACTGTGCCGTTCTAATGAATTGGAATGGATGGAAAATAAATTGGAATTGGAATTTTAATTCATCTGCCTACTTTATCAAGTTGTCAATAATGTGACACACATATACTAATACAAACTATTGCAATATATCACAATATGTATTGTATCGCAATATATCGCGATTTATCGTATCGTGACCCATGTATCGTGAGGCCCTTGCCAATACACAGCCCTACTGAAAAGGCCGGTTAGTACTCTGGCGAGGGTTTCCTCTGATGGTGCGGAGGAGATGGCCTGGATGCCTCCATTGTAACATACTACATATAATATATATTTAATACGTAAACATGTTTTCTAAAATATATAAAAGCATGTGTTTGCATTCACAAATTCATTATGTAAACAAAAAAATATTTTTGTTATATATTTTTTTCCATTTAGTCTATAGAATTATTATTTAATAATTGCTATCGAGGTTAACAATCAACATTTTCTAAACATAAACCATTTGTTAAAAGAAAACAAAACAAAACATAAATGTGGAGAGCATGCACAATTTATCCATACACAAGAGCGGCAATGCTAGCTATCATGCAGGATGATTAGTTCTAATACTATGCTAGCCACCGTTTTCTCCCATCTGGTCAACAGAAAAGTTCTTTCACAGAGATCTAGACAGAGACGTGCTTTATCTCCACCAGCCAAGACTAACAACACTTAGATCAATTATTAACAACGCCAGAGAATAAGAGAGAGAGAGAGAGAGAGGGGGAGACATAAAAGAAAAGCAAAAGAGCACAAAAAGATGTGTTGATCACCTGGGCCTCTCCCAGATCATTGTTGACCACTGTGAAGTTAAGGCCGAGGTCTTCGACGTCACCTTCATAGCTCTTAAGGAAAAGCAGGTTTCGGTACATCTCTGGGTCTAGAGAGGCCAGATGGTGGATGTCCACATCTGCACTCGTGCCCAAGAGCTTGGACAGGAAGAAACTTGCAAATGGCAATTCCACTAGCATATTTTCATACAGCGCCTGCGGAAGAAAAGAAACAGAGGGGTATTCAACTAAAGACAACCTCCAGGAGGGTAATGTGCAGCCAATATGAGATATGTAATAGACAAAATAATGTCTTCATCCTGTGGGCTAATTGGTCTCAGAATCTGACGCTTTCAATTGAAGAAGCTCAAACTTGAAAAACATCAACTGTATCTTTAACCTGTTGTTCCATTAAGAATCACAAGGATGGCGAGTCATAAAAGCTGAAGTACCGCAATAGCCCTAAAAAGACCATATCTGAGGACATTAAAATATACGGCCTTGATTGCACTAAAATCCCTTGACCACATAAGATAAATGGATTATAAATTTCCCAAATCTCCATAATGCATGCATCTAAAACACACACAGAGACTGTAAATCAGAGCATTTACTAAACACGGGTTAATTGTGTGACTTCAAACACAGGACATTTTTTATGCAAAATAATCCACTTAGCAACATTCTTCCCACAAGCCCTGTTGTGGGAACATATGTGCTGTGTGCGCCCTCCTGAAATCTATCAATAACGTTGTTGCAGAGAAGAAGCCGCAATAAGGATATGGAGGCACGACGCAGACTATTTTTCAAACCTTCAAGTTATTTATGGGTGTTTATTGCCAGAAATTGTGCCAAAATGACTTGGGATAAAAAGGATTAATGAATGGCCGGGCCTTTTAATATAAGTGAGTGCAGTGGCAACGCAATTAATGCAAATTGTGGCACCATGAGGAGAGTAAACGCCAACAACTTAGCAGCTGCCTTCTGTTTCTGCCAAATAAATTTGTAAATTTACAGCATTAAGAATCAATAAAAAATTTAACACACTTGCCATCAATCAGGAGTTCTGACCTTCTCTTTCCTCTCTGTTGCCCTTTGGAGAGGGGACAGTTAAGCACTGCTTGTTGAACTGCAGAACACGTGGTGTTTGTGTGTGTAACTCCGTTTGTATTTGAGCAGACTGCTGAAGTATTTGTGTGAAAATAATTAAACAGGGGTAATTCTGTACAAGTGGCTTCAAGCATGTTTCGTGTTGATATCTTAATAATGGTCTTTTGTCCTCACAAGTATCCACATTGAAAGCTGTCAAAACAAGGTTTTCTTTGACATCATGATCTATAAATGCACCCAGTCCATAATGTCTACATGCTAATATGCAATAGCAGCTATTCATGTTCAAAGTCAAGATTTTATTTGTCACATACAGAGTCATATATAGGATACATAAACATTTTAGACTTTAGATGAAATATATAAACAGAAAGGCAATGGTTTTAATAACATAAAAAAGGTATCTGGAAGCAAAATCAAATTAGCCAAAATATTTAATTTTGCAAATATGGCTAATGTGTGATGTGTCATGTCAATGACTGGGGATATTATTCTGTGGAAAGCACTAGTTCGCAGGTGCAGACAAAATCTGCATTTTCAACGATGCCTAAACAATTAAATGAGCAAAAAGTATAGGTTCCCCAAATCTTAACTGTACCAAATCTGTTTTTTCTTTACAAACCCCAAAACATTAAAACTTTTTCTTAAATGTTTTTAGGAATAATTTTACACTTTTGCTAGAAAACGATTGTATAAAACACCCCTGACAGGTTCAGAGAACTTTTTGTAACCACAGCCAGCTATATAACATTACCTTGCTGACAAATCAGCACAATTTGCAAAAAAAAGGTGCAATACATCACAGAAAGTAAAAATCAACAGTTTTTCTGTGTTTCGCCCAGCCAACAGCAAGAGTGACGCAACTGTAATCTATACAGGTCGTCTTTATAAAAGCTCTAAACAAATATCAATATCCCACTCAGTCTGCCACTCCTTCACATATTTATGGAGAGAGAAGGAGGGTTAATTGAAAGTCAAATTCAAATTAATCTCGTCACCTTAATTGCTTTGCCCATTACTACAGAGTGGGGGCAATTGAATGGAATAAGATCAGGAAAATAGGGGGGGGGGGCAGCCATTCCTCAGGGCAGGAGCTCAGTTATGTCCCTTCCATCGTACAAGGTGTGCATATGTGTGTGCGCGTGTGTTCATTATAGCTCTCTAATAAGTGGCCTGAATTGCCTCTTCACAAGTGGTGTTGATGCCCGTGACTGTAAAACAGATCAAAACTCTATTACCAGCGGCACAGAGCCTGTTATTTATGGTGCTAGCTGATTTAGCGTCCACGGCCAAATGCGATGGCTACACAAACAGAGATGGGGAATCATGGGCTAATGGAGTAGCCTAATTGAGCAGCGAGCTTCTTGGCATGAGGTAATTCATCTACCCTTCCCCCAGTCAATGCGCTTTGCGATAAACAATCCTGGGCATACGCATTAATGAAACTTTAAAAACATTAGCGACTAATAAATACCAGCTAGCGGACACACAGAAGAGAAAGCCAAAACAATAGCAACAATAAATTGTGGCTCAAGGTGTAGTCATTATAGAAAACACAGGGCAAAATTAGGATAATCAGAAGACTTATCAAAGTGGTGTTAACATTTACACATTATCAAATTAGTTAACCGCATAATGCTACTGTATAAATAGATTATGAAATTCTTTGGACATTATAAACTGCCATTTTTGAAGCTAAATTGAAGTTACAAAACTACTTTGAACTTTGTCATTTTTGTTCTAATGGTTTCCTACATTTAATTTACAACATGATCTTATGAAAACAAACCCAGATAAAAAAATGAGATCAAAGGGCCACAAATAAACTTGACTTTAAGCTGCAGTGACCTTGTAAATCAAATGGATAGGATTTATAATGGCAACTAAGCTACTCAGTCTGATAGCACTGATTGAAGCTGACCTTTGACCTTCAGCATCGATCTATATGACCCTGTTTGTGTTTAAGAGCTTATGCGAGTATCAGACAACTAGGAGAAAATCCAACTAGGAGTTCTCAAAGAATTAATTTACAGTAAAATTATTGAAATAATTGTGGTCTGTAAAGAAAAATGTTACATCATGTAATTCTTATCTTACCTTTCCCAGTATCCTGCCAAGGAAGTAGTAATGCCGGGTGAAGGATTCTCCCACAAGCATCTCTGCAGTGGGACTCGGATAGAGAAGACCTTCATTTGTTGTCTTGAAGAAGCCTTGGTTAGGATTAAAGCCTGACTTCAGCAGCTCATTCAGGAACTCTCTGAATATTCCTCCTCCATCAATGCCAGCTTCATCTAACCCATGCGCATTGAGCAAATGAACCCTGATCCTCTTCTTAAGGTCAGGTTCTAAAACCAAGATAGACATATGTTCAGCATACGCCACAAAAAAAAAAAAGAAACATTTCACTGTTATCTATAAAGGTCTGATGCTATTCCACCTAAGAGACTTTCTAAAAGAGTTCTGACACTCAAAATGGATTGCTCTAAATCATCTAAACAGCTTTTGTTGGCAGCTGCTATGATGAAATGTTCTAATTCCTTTGCAAGGTTAATGTCTTTTTTTCTCAGTGTCTAAGAAAGCCACACTCGTTGTGCTACATGTTTTTTCTGAAGAGTTTTTTCAACGTGTCAGAAGGGATAGTTCTGCCTTGTTTACCATTCTCAGGGGATAATTTGTCGTAAGCATCTTCATAGATGTAGTTTCGTCGAATGGTGATATTAACGCCATCCAAAAAAGGGCCCTCCCCTTGCACTTCACGCTTATCAGCATAGATCAACTTCTGGAAGATCTGGAAGCAGAATCAAGTTTAGCTGATTAAATCTGGGCATGTATTCCATTAAGATTTTCACTTGCATTTCTTATCTAAAGCACAAAACTATTTCATGACCTCATTACAATTTTTAATTCACAGATGACAGAATTTAGAATGTTATAAGTGTTACACTATAAAAGTGATGGCCGTCTCACCTTCACTCTCTCCTCAAAGGGCACAACAAACGGAAGTTCAGTGAGGATTGCCAAATGTCTCTCCTCCGATACTGACAATGGTGGAGGCTCTAATCCAACTGCGAAGAACACAACTATTTCTGTAAACCTTTATTCTTAAAGTAATCTTTCAATACTTATCTCTTTTCAAAAAATGCAACCGAAGAACATTATTTTAAGCCAAAAAAAAACTACTACGTTTAATGCAAGATAAAATCCATGTGTGTCACTTCTTACCCTCACACATTCACATGTTAATGCATAAAGAATTATACATTACAAATATACACAACAATATAAAATTTCTGGTAAGAGATTTAATCAGGAATTAATACTTCTAGTCATGAATGGAAGGACATATTAAAAGTAACAGTAAGTATATTTATAATGTAACAAAAGGTTTCAGTTTTCCTCTGTACTTTCTATTCAACAAACTGTTTTCAATACGGGAAATGTTTATTCAGCATATTAAAACCATTTCTACAGGACCATGTGTCAGAAAATATTTATTTTAAATAGGAATAATAATAATTCATTTTCATATTCATTCATTTTATTTTATTTTTTTAATACAAAATGTTTTCCAGTATTTTTGAGCAAATGAACTAAACTAAATGTCCGCTGTAAAAGACCTACTCATTTGCATGTGTTCACTTGCACAACCTTGAGTGAGGTCTGCTAGCAGTCTTGCTGAATGCAGTATTTACAGAGCATCCTATTAAAGATCACTCAATCCCCCTCTGTCTTTCCTGCCACACACTTTTAATTAACTCAGCAGCGATTTGCCCATCCACCTGTCCTCTCCCTCCATTACAGGGACGTTTGTTTTGTATTAAAACTCCGTCCTACAAACGCTTTTCGACCACAGGAAAAAACCTGCCGTGGCAGCAGATGAGAAGTGTCACTCATCTAATACGCTCCTTGCATGGTGGAATGATTCTACTCAATTAGTCAGTCCTCTCTCTCTCCACAAACAAGCCATCAAGGGGCCATCTTTGTAGAGAAATATGGCGCAGCGTGGTCAATACAGGAGCCATTCGTCACTACCTAGCAAGTCCATTTAGGGAAATGAAAAGGTCCAGACAAACAGGCAGCCAGATGTGTCCAGCCTTAGGCTAATTGAATTATTAAGCACATATGCTCCAGGTTGGCATGGAAAAGACCAGAAACACTGGTACTAGTTAGTGTTAACACCCTCTGGAGTATTCAGACTTGCTTTGGAATGAAATTGCTTGACTGGCTGTCAATATTACTTTATGTTCTTGCGTGCATGTGTTTTTCACTACATGTTAAGTTGAGGTCTTACCGTCTAATGTGGACTGCAGGGGTCCAATGCGTCCCATTCTCCTGGTTCTCCACACATGTCTTGCAGAGGGCACATAGAGCTGAGTCACCTACAAACAAATATCATTACAAAAAGCAGACTAGATACCTACAAGCTATTAGTGATTTAACACACATACACATTTGAACTAATTTATTCAATGTATATATCTTTTTTTTTTGGTAACAAAATTTATATATTCTTTTAAATGCAAATGCTTTACAATTATCGTAATGTAACGTCTACTTAAATTGCATTTCTAATATTTATCGATCAAAAAACTATTCCACTAATAGCAAAACCATTTGTTCTGTTTAGTAGGTTTGAATCATATGATCAGCAAATTAATATTACCTTGTCTGCTCTGATGTTGACCTCATCAGACAGCCAATGACCTGATGGACAGAACGGTCTTCGAATATCCCGGGCTTTCAGCATTTTTACAAGGTTGGTAATCACCTTTAAAAAAGAAAAAATGTTAATGTATATAAACTAATTTCAATTTTAAAAGCAATTTAAAATATGTATTCACAAAAATGATAATTAACATTATGATTTAGTCATTTTTTTCCCCATTCTCTTTAAACACTGGGTAATTCACCCATAGAATTATCAGCTGACTTCATTCAAATTCATTTTTCTACACTTCTGTTTAATAATAAAGCTTTTTCTTCTCCGATTACACTGTCTAACAAATGTCTGGCTGGCCATTTCTAGAGAATGCCTATCAATCTCTGACCAAGACATGCTAATGCCAGAGAGTCCGTAATAACGGCAAGTGCAAAACTCTGTTGCTAGTGGGTTTGTGGAGCAGGGGGTCCGAAGGCTCTTCCTGTCTAAGTGGAATGAATAAGCATTGGTTAATTAGCCCATCGGGTTAAGTGCTGGCCTTAATGGGTCTCTCCAAAACTCCTGCGGTGACATCCCTCTCCAAACACAGCCAAGAAGAAAGTTCCATTAGCAATATTAATACAAGCTTAGTTGATCATTTTCATTCAATTAACTTCTTTCAATTAAATAGATAGCTCGACAATAGGAGTGATAAAACATCAGGAGGGACGGCCCATGGCTGGAGGCAAACATTAGTGTGTGAGGGGTCAACAGCGTTAGAGCTGACTGTAAATTGCACATTCAATTTGGGAAATGCGTTTCTCCTGCTTGTACTTCTTTAATGGGTCGTTTTAGCTGACAGGAGGCGTTTTCCTCCATCTTTTGTGGAAATCTTTCAGAGCCTTTTGTATTCGTACTAACTCTGCTTGTGGAACCTAAACAACGGGCTGTCACTTACAATGATACACTCAGAAGCTTGCTGGAGTAGTACAAACTTAAAAAAAAATAAAATAAAGCTAAATTGTTGCTATATAAAAGGAATATGAAGACATCCTCAGCTATGTAAACTGTAATGTTATTGAAATAGTAACCTGACATGTGTGTTTTGTATGGGATTGTAGTTATTACTATTATTATTTTCTCTCTCCGTATGTATATAAACATGTTTGTGTTGTTTTTTATTCTACTACACACTGAGAGGTATATAAAAGGCTATAGCTGTATATGCTGTGTAGCATATGTTTAATACATATTTTACATATGTTTAATACTCTCCTTATTTTTTGTTAACATTATTGTTTTTAATAGCAGTGTTAATTCTGTATATTACACTAAATAAAATTAAAAGTTTACAAACATTTGATTAAAAAAAAAATGCAGAAATACTAAACCACTGACATGCTATTAATCTTTTTTGTAAAGGCACTTTCAAACATTTGTTATAATTGTTACAATGTTGCATTTTTCCCCCTGGGTTGGTTCACTTTAACAAAGGCAAAATTTCAAAGTGCACTGTTTATTTTAGTTACATGTGAGTGGCTTCACATTGGTCAGGGTGCAACTGTTTATGTTCTGAGATTCCACTCATAGTCATACATCAAGATGGACTGTAGCATTGTGCTGATCGATGACAGTATTGTGTATCGACAATAGTCTAAAGGGAGCCTGTAGAAATATCATCTGTGGCTGATGCCTTTGATGGTAGCAAAATTATTTTTATTATTATTTTATTTGTCAAGCTAGTAATACAGTCTAATAATACTGGGGTATATTTGTTCCATTACATTTCTTTTTCCACATTTTTACATTTTAACCAAATCACATACAATTAAGTTGAGCTAATGAATACAATGGCCAATCACAGGCATTGAGATCACTTAAACAGCAGAGTTTTGACTGAATTCTCTCATTTACACTTGGGGATAAGTGTAAAGAAAATGTAGGTTTATTTAATGTAGCTAGCTCACTGATTATAACAGGAGTGTTTTATTAAAATGCATAAACTTGCACTAGACTGAAGTCAGTTATGATTATTGCTCATTTTTTGAATGACTGAGGAAATGTAATCCTTACAATTGAGCATATCGCTGACGCTAAGACAAGCTAGCTAGCTACATACAAATGTATATAATTTATCACAAATGTATATTATATTTATAAGGCTTAGTTGGGAAACCATACTTGTATTTCACCTGGTGCTCTTCAGGGGGGTTTATGTGCTCACACAAAGAATTAAACTCTGCTGTTTTTTTCATGTTATGAATAAAACAGTTTAGTTCATTGGTCTGGGAGGTTAGACTGCTTTCTCACCACCACTGAACTGATACAAGAGTTTGACTGATTATTTTGGCTTGCTGTGTTCATATATGCTTAATCTAAACTAAGGTAGAAAATGTGGCCAAGCCAATGTTCCAATGTTAAATTGGAGAAAAAAAAAGCCTGTTACTGCTACGCTTTTTTAACTATTGGTTTATTATTATAATTATTATTTATCTATTATAATTTTGAACATTTCTCCAAAGTAAAACGAATTATCTCAACAATTATAAGCCACATGAACCCACACATAGTGTCAATAACGTCAGCTGTTTGAACCATTTTAAGTGCACTCTCACAGAGTGTAAAATCTGTTAATGTCTTTCATTAAAGGAGAACATTCTTTTTTTAAAGTTGCAGATGTTACCAAACTCCTGGAGAAACATATGCACTCTTGATGTGTGTTGTGTGCTTTACATTGGTTTTATCATTCGGAAATCACGGGGATACAGGTTTATAAATAACCTTTCATTTTTAACTGTCAATTTTGGAAAGCTCTAGAAATCTATCGAAAAGATTTTTAGTCAAATGA
Source organism: Enteromius afrohamiltoni (assembly GCA_034779775.1). Lineage (NCBI taxonomy): Eukaryota > Metazoa > Chordata > Actinopteri > Cypriniformes > Cyprinidae > Enteromius > Enteromius afrohamiltoni. Next base: position 15,712,157 of record JAUYWG010000040.1, read on the forward strand.
AAGGACAAATGTAGGTCAATGATCTGTCAACAGTAAGCAGAAGATCTGGTCATCCTGTACACATAAATAATGAGGAAGAAGACGAGGAAGAGGATGATGAAAGAAGACAGAGAGTAAAGACGGCTGACTAATATCCTAATGCCGTTGTTCAACTCACTTAGTCTTGGCAAACAACCTATTAATTTCCCGAGTGAGTGGTCTTCCTGGCTGGCTGATCAGCACTGATGGCCCTAACAGATGCTGAGACTATTCGCCTCATTAATTGTCAGCTCATTTAATTAGGTCATCAAAGACGCTGTTAGCACTGCTAATACAGCGACCGGTTAAAAGTAACGCCCACCATCCACTAAAGATATTATCAGCGTTAACGAATGTGCAATTCATTCTAGTGAGAATCTTCTCAGCATTGGTAATGTTTAATCCCTTTCAACTACAAAACAGTCAGCATTAATATCAGCTAGGAAACAAGATTGTGAAATGTAGATATGGAGTAAATCACCTTAAAGAGCTGGACCCATCGTTTCTGCTGAGCTTGAATGTGCTGCTGAACCTGGCTGTTAGTTTTCACCCCGACACTACGAAACGCTGCAACATACTCCTCCTTGTGCTCCGTCTTAGTCTCTGGATAGGCCAGCTTAATGATTCCCAGACACGCGTCCCGCAAACATCGAGACAATGTCACTAACTCCACCAGAGAGAAGGGCATCATCGATGGCTGGCTCTGACCTGCCCGAGCAATGAGAAACAATAATTTGTGACATTTAATTAAAAAAAAAAAAAGTTCAACAAGTTAGCAACAAGAAACAGGAACGCTGTAGAAATTACAATACAACAATCAAAAGGTGGTGAAGCAACAAAATGACCTGATGCGTTTTAATTCTAGAACTATTTAAATATATTACGCTACAGTCATTTGTACATGTTTGCAGAATAGATGTTAATACCGTCTGCTGAGCCAAAGAACTCGCTGTCATGCACAGAGATGAGTGAATGACTGAAGAGTGAACTGAAGAGATAGAAGAGAGGGATGATCCTGTTGGCATCCTCCAGAGACATTGGAGAACCTCTAGACATCACCTGCAACAAGGGAACCATAGAGCTACACAAAAACAGGGAGAATAAAGACAGGGCAAAAGACAAATGGTTAATATCATTAATATTATTTTCAAGAAGTACACATAAAAACAGACAACGTGGAAGTCTCACCCTGTGATCATTTTAGTCTTCATAGATGTGATTAAATGCCATAGGTGTCTAAGAAAGCGAGCGTTGAAGGCTAAACTGTACAAAAGCCTGAAAAAGACAGAAACAATAAAGATAGTTGATACCACCAAAAATGATGTAGAATAATAAACACACAACACCCTTACTGAACATAACTCACCAACACCTTTAGTCAAAGATGCTACAGGAACTATACTCATCTTTAAATGTTTAAATACCACTCCTGCCCATAAAACCTAAACTTCCCAAATTTCCAGCAGGACTCATAAAATAGAAAACAATATAAATAACCCAGTGAGCTGGAATTTCTAGTTTTTGTATGTGACCACAGGAAAGATTAAATGAGCCATTAAGCTTTATTTAGGTGAGGCACCTTCCATTAGTAAACTAGCAGTCTGCTTCAGGGTCGTAAACAGACCAGTGGTTCCTGTGGGGGCTCCATTTAAGTTAATGACAGTCAGAGAGACAATGTAGCACGGCCACAACTGCCTGACCGTAGAAGCAGTGTTGCTATCACAAATTAGATACTGTGTTTAGGTCGCCCAAACCATTAAACCTAACAGCCGTCACACCGGGGTGTGAGAAATCGCTCTGGTGGTTACTTGTTTTGTGTCAAGGGGTGAAAGAATAAATAAAGCATAATTGGAAGCAATTGGGGGAGAAAATGAGATTAAAGCTGAGGTTAAGGTAAGAATGTGCACATACACTTCACACAAAGCACTTCTGTTTACAGTTTTATAGACCTTTTCCCCCTAATATTCTACATTAATGTCAGATAGCACTTGAACCATAAAATAACAAAACAACACAGAGAAATGGATGCAACGCTGAAATAAGTAGACCAAATATTCAAAATGTATAAATTAAAACACAAAGCAAAAGGCTATTAGGATTAAATAATACAAAGAATGTACACAAGTTTGAGTGAAATCTAGTCAAAGCAATATGATTTTACTTTTAGAGACAAATATAGTAACTCTATTATCTTTTAGTACCATGAATAAAAAATTTTTCTTTCTTTTATCTTCCTGTTCTTTGCATTTAACCACCATTTAAAATCATCTTCGTAGTTTCTGTAAATAGCCAAAACAAGTACAACAGGCTCAACATTAACGAGACCTTTCCATGGACAAGAACCAAGTGCGCTATTTACACTAACACAGTTTTGATACTATAATGACCTTGTTTAGTGTGAAATATAGCCATACTCTTCACTTTAAAATATGATAATGTTTAAAAGGCAACCAAGTTTGCACGCTCACTGGGCGCTTCTTTAAAGGTTGTAAATCAGGGCCAGCTGTTATACCTCTTGTAAAACTATCCCATCCACTCCTGCAGGAATTAATCTTCCTAGGCCAGCTAATTATTTTGTACAGATATCCGATAATGATAAAGTAGTGAAGGCAGGATTTATGATAAAAGCCTTCTCTTCTGGATGGAGCTGTAAAATATTGAAATAACTCCAAATAAAAAATACGGAGGAAAATACAACACAGCAAGGATATGCTGAAAACATAATGGAAATTCATTTGGTATTTTTAATATATGAATAAAAGCACAACTAACAAAGCATTAAAGGAAGTCTTTTTTGAGACTTTGAGTTATTTAAACTTTGAAATGTGCTTTATACAATGATATACTTTTTATTTATTTCAGATTACTCCATATTTTTGTAGAAATATTAAAATGATAAACCTTTTGTAAGTAATATTTTAATATCATAAAATTCCCTTTTTAAACAATTATTTAAATAGGAAATTCTCTTACTAAAGAAAAAAATGCATGAAAAAGTTTACCTTTTTTTCCCCACAATATTTTTATTTTTAAAGTGAATCCTTTTTTTCACATTGGTATGTGTTTTTTTTTTTTTTTTAAGAATTAGGGGCTTGTTAATGCTGCCTCCTCTACTGTGAAGACTGCTTTCTGACAAGATTTTAATACACAATACAACTTTGTTAATTGTCTGATGTTAAGGATAGACTAGGGTGCACACTGCACAAGTGGAAACCGTAAACTAGTTCTGATTAGTTGATTGACACCACCTTTTAGAGCTCAGTGGCTTTATCTGATATATCTCTCTCCCTCATTAAACCAGACGTTCTCCACTTCCCTGTGCAATCTCTCTCTATCACTTTCCTCCTTCCTTTCAATCTCTCAGCTGAAATCCTGTTCTCGTTTTGTCAACATTGCAGAACCAGTTGTAGATAAAGCAAAGGTGATCGAGAGAAGAGCTCATTAAACTAATTGATGAGTGACAGCAACTAAAACCTCTTGTAATTAAAAAACAAAAACACAGTAAGATGAGACTTAACTGCCTGAATTCATTAGCAAGGTTGCTTTATTTAAAAAGCAGAAAAACAGAAGCAACATTTTTTTTTTAAATCTATCCACACATAGACTTGATAGTTTGATGTTGGGGAATCTTTTTTATTACCATATAAAAGTGCATCTAATCTGATTGCATCTTTTTATTAATTAGATTGGATCTTGATGTAAGAGAGAGAAAGAGCACAAATGTGCACAGTACAGTTAATCTAGTTATATTAGTTATCTTGGGTGATTCCATTATAGGATCTTACCTGACTCTGGGCACCATCATACGATGTTGCACCATCAGCGTGTGACAGATGGAGGCCATCATGGTGAAGATGTCTTCACTTGCCGAGTCTCTCCACACTAATGTTAGCAGAGCATTTGTCTGCTGTTTGGTGTCTAACTTCTGTACACACTCCTCTGTTATATAATGCACAGATATCCAACTGCCATCCTTTAAAAAAGAAAGAATTAAGATGAATACTGCATACTATGGAGCTCTCTGAATATGTTAATAAAGACGTGGTTAAGAGAGAATGCGTGTGTACCTGCGCAGCAGGTGGCTGTACGGTCATTTCTTCCTCATCTTCTGAATCACTGTTGATGTCAGCTCTACTGCTGCACTCTGTCACTGGCAACAATGGCAACAGAGTCTGTAGCGCGTTCAAGTACAACAGCAATCCTTCTTCTGAAAGTGAACCTATGCGAACAAAACGGACACAATCATTTTTTTCACTGTTCAGGCACCTCGCTAACACAGTACATCAGTGATACTGTAAAGTGCTATTAAGCGCATTACTTACTGAGTCCAGATTCTCCAACTGATAGCACAAAGTAAAAGAGCCAGGGAGCCTGAGCTCTGGCCTGGGCAGAGGATGGTATGGTGGCCTGAAGTGACCAAAGGAAGTTCTGAAATGGGAAAGCTAGTTTTGGGTCTGACAAAGCTGGCACGAAGAAATGATAGATTTGTTCTGTGAAAGGCGCTGAAATGAACTCCTCGGTGAAGGCCGAAAAAACAAACTGCCTGTGAACGAAAAAAGAAAAAAAGGTTGAGAACCTGGATTTATTAATATAACTGCACTTTATGTTTCAGTCTGCAGTAAGGACATTACCTAATTATCTTTTTTCTAAATATCACAAGAAATATAGCAGTTTTAATACTAATACACTTCCCAATATATGCACACAAATGTTTTCATACACTTTTGGCTATTTGTGCATCTGAGACGACAAAATCCACAATCTTCTTTTGCCAAACAGGAGTGCTTTGACATACAGAAGAAGCTTGTTAGTTGTCATAAAGCATTCTTATTTCCCTTGTAAGTCATGTTACAGTAATTTGGTAATTCTAAAGGATGTACTTTACCATTGCTTCACAGACACAGTTGATTTATCCACACTGGAATTAAACCTTACCAATTAACCCCTAAAATGTCTAAACAGTAATGTATGTTATTAATTTACAAAAACATCAAAAGGCTTTGAAGGGAAAGCAATGGTTTGTGTGTGGGTACATGCATCTGTGTGTGTGAGCAAGAGAAAGAGAGGGAGAAAGAGCGAGAGAAAGGGGGAGGGCAAACAAGACTATATCCACAAGCTTCTTCTCTCGCGCTCTTGTCGTTCTTCGAAGAGAAAAGAAAAGAAAACAGCAGTGTTCGTCACTCAGAGTGCGAGAATGGAGGGTAAATGCTGTGTAAACATTACATGTTGAGTCAATGAGTCTGTCTGGATTTTACTACTCTCTGTAAACACAGCAGTGAGAGAACTACTGTCCAGTGGTCACAGAAGGATAAAGCTAACGGTCTGCAAAAAGGGGTCAGTGTGCAGCCTTTTTACTGGGAGGGACCCTTGCACCACACACACCAAAACAAAGGCATTCCTCTAACAGCTTAAACTAAATGCTCTCGACAGCGTGTATATTATAACAGGTTATAAATCATTTGAATTAATTAGACTTTTTTTTTCCAGTATGCACCTATGTAAACATGTACCTGGTATTTGGAGGGCAGGAGTTGTACGTAAAGTGCAGAGGCTTGAGTGTGTGTTCCAGCAGCGTTTGTGCCAGTGGAATGAAAGGGGCATCACTATACTCTAGACTAGACGGCAATTTATGGTTCACTAAAACATACAGAGATCTGTAGTAGCCTAAAAGAGAGAAAGAAAAAAAAGATTACAGATGCAAACTTCAAATTTGAATTTTAGGTACTTTCTTTGAGTAAATATACTCATTTATTGCCTTAACGCATGATGAAGATAAATCTAAGAGAGGGAAGCTCTGTACCTTTCTCTACCATATAGTGCAATATTTGTTCAATAAGTGCAGTGACGTAGCTTTCATCCTGTAGAAAGGGCAAGTAGGTTCTCTCAAACGAAAAGAGCTCCAGCATCCGCATTGGGACGGCCAAATTCAAACTGTCATCTTCACACGCTTGCAATAACCTGAAACCGAGAAAATGCTTAGCAACCAACCGACAAGAAGATCTAAAAGTTTACATATGACTGTGACCAAAGGATTTCTTTTAGACAAAGCAGCATGTGAGGAACTTCTCATTGTACCTGCAACAGTGTCCCAGTATCCTCTTGATCTGAAACAGGCAGCTCTGTCTTTCTGGCCCCGTCAGCAGCTTCACAAACTGAGCATGATGCTTTACCAAACTCTGACACATCCAGATCTAAGACATCGCATTCATAAATGATAATGAAGGTTCATAGTTTTAGAAGGTTCAAAGCCACTTTAAAATGGCAAATACCAAAACTTCATTAAGCCTCATATGGCAGTTTTTTAAACAAGCAGTCCTTACCATTCTGTGTCTGTCCTCACTTAATCTGTAAAAAAAGAGAAGCTGGCGAACAAGTTGGCTTAGTATGGCACCATCTGAGAGTTGAGGGCCAGAGCCTGACTGGCACTGACACACACAGCGGTCAAAGCAGCCCCTCTGAATGGCATACTAAATAAAAAAGAAAGAATAATTATGAATTTAACAAATAGTCTATTAACTACACACAGGCTAGACACAGAATACACACAGGCTCTCTGAGGTTAAACCACTACAACATACTTGCTGTTTCCTGTCTTGGTATCCCCTTATGTATGACTGAATGATGATTGCATTTTTTAGCCTTTTCCTCTCATCCTGTGGAAGAAACAAAGATGAGTACAAGTACAAGACCATCATCTCATATTTGCTCGGAACTTTACGCTTCATATTCGTATTTCAGGCTCTAAAATGAAAATAGATAAAACTATGCAGAAATACTGTACACATCACATTAAAAAAGTATTTTGACACTCAAGACGCACTTGTAAATGTATGAATGTCACTGCATTAGACCAATAAGTCAAAGCAAGCTTTTTTAGAAGTAGCATCACTTTTACAGACGCAGAAGCTTTTATCCAAAGCTACTTACTAGGGAAGTCAATTTAAGATGATTTCCACAATCGACCATTGTTTAAATCGATTAATCATTAACCTTTATACTGAAAAATGCATCTGGGCATCTGTTGCATGGGCATAGGCCTCTAGTCAATGGAATGACAGCATCTGCAAATAGCTCTCCAAATGCCAGCTTCCTCACCCGAATCAAAGTGGTTTTAAGTCTAAATAAAAGCTAGTAGCAGGACATTAAAATGAATAGATGCGATTATGATTATTTGATAAAAGTCAGAGAGCGCGCTGTAGTTACGTGTGGATCATTCTAGCTTGTGCTCTTTCAGATCCCGCAGCAGACACTGCTGAACGCACCTCTTTAAAGGCTTTCATGGTACTCGTTGTTTTAAAATGAACAAGATGAATGAACAAGTTTTGGGAATTAATGTTTGTGTCGGCAGCCCTGACAAAGTGCCTACAAACGTGAAAATAAAACATGACTTACTATACTATATTTCAATACAAAATAACTATGTGTTGTATCTGTTATAATGTAGGTTTAAATTTTGAATCGTATTAAAAGCGTAGTTTGTACATTAGTATATTACAGCTGTTTGCGGGTGAGCCGCACGCACCCCAAAACTATACTGATTAATCGTACATGATAGCTTTAATCGATTGCATCTCTTATGGACAAATTATGGATCATTGATTAATCATTGACATCCCTACTACTTACACGTGCAAAATACAACAAGCAAATAAGGAAATAAACATCAGATATTATTTAGAACTTTTCGGTTCGGTTCTTTAAAATACCATAATGGACGACTCTCACCTCCCTTTTCCTTCTTTCTTCTTGTGTTCTATGAAGAAGTGATGCTTTTTCCTCCTGTACAAAACACAGACGTGAGACAATAAAAATAGATCCAATATCAAACCGATACAGCACGTTTTACCAGATTCACGTAGTCCATATGAGAAAATCAAATGATGTTTTGATAATTCAGCCATGATATTACGGAAAACTTACTTTTCTGCTAGCTCCCCCAAGGGACACCTTGGGTGTTCTCCTGAAATCTCCCTCAAAACTGAACATGGTTACACTTTTCCCATCGAGCAGTGATCAATGCTAGTACCCTGTGTGCAGAGCAACAAAGTGCTGTCTGTGCCTACAAGACAAAAAAACACAAAGCTTGTGAGACTGATGATAATCCAATGAACTAATCATAATAAAACCACTTTGTTTGTTTGTTTGCTACCAATAATAAACACAAGAAGTTAAAAATGTGTGCATGAAAAGCTTAAAGGAATAGTTCACCCAAAAATGAATTTAATTTAATCAAGTAGCCCAAACCTGTAGGAATTTCTTTATTCTGCCTAACGCAAAGGAAATATTTTGAAAAATGTTTGTAACCAGGTTGTTTTGAGAGGGGAAAAAATAAAGAACAAAGAAACTCATACAGATTTGGGGCTAAATTTGAGGTTTTTTTTTTTTTTTGGTTTTGTTTTAATTTTGGGGTAAACTATTTCATCAACTAAATACTACAGTGAATAAAGCAAGCAGTTATGATGAAGATATTTAAAGCAATTTTATTCTTGTGGCAGATAACTGGAGATGTGCAGAAGGTCACGGGTCACAGAAACTATCGTCGTAGCAGAAACTAACCTGGCACTTCAGCAGGTGTGATCAACACGAAATAGAAACCAGAAATGTCAAACAAAAACATGACAGACGAAATATTACTTTAATAGATGTTTGATTTATGCAAATATCTGTGAATAAAAACTGCCTTGCCATGCAGCCTTATCTGAGCGAGACATGTTCTAGAAAGGGGTTGTGTCTCAAATACATTAGTTATGTCTCCAGCCTGGCTAGTTAGCTTGCTAACCTAAAAAACAAGCAAATAACCACAACACCAGAAGTTGATGATAATTTCTGAACGTGTTCTTTGATGTTTAGTGTCTAAAGGAGCACTCGCGCTGTAGAGGACACGGAGCTCGGGTGTTTTTTACTCAGATCCAGATCCCCTGAACTTCTGCTAGCCTTTTGGCTAAAGGTTCTTTGACTAGCTAGCTAATGACTCAGCAGCAGGTCGATTGTGTTTCGCCTAGACAATTCCCGATTTCCCAGCAATTTACATGGAAACGTATATGTTATTGGGGTTTGTCAACATTTGCTGAGAATTAAGCGAGTAATTTTGACCGTCAATGTAGTACTCTGTTCTGAGCTTGATACAAACTTCAGTCATATGTAGCTTCTAGAATCATCTAGAGATTTTAGTGATGTTTTACGGCTTTTTCTACTAATGAGTCGTATTAATAGATGAAATGCAAAATGTTTACCTGGTTTTACTGAATGATCAGCCGAACGATACTGTTCAGCGACTGGAAATCAGAGAAAACAAAACCGAAATCGTTGCTCTTGCTCTACTAAACAAACACAACACAGAGAACGGCCCGCCTACCCAGTAGCACGGTGAAATGTGATTGGGCAGCATTCCATTTTCTTCCAAACGATTGGTCTAATACGGGGTCAATCACACGAAAACTGTCACAATTACTTCCTGGATGAATCCCAGGGATAAAAGGAAACCAGTTGCAGTGCAGGGATATAAGCTCCGGAAAATATAACTAAATCATATTCTCTAGATCTCCTTAAAATGTGTTATAAAACGCCTTACATTTAAGGTTTGTTTGTAAGTGATGTAAATAATTAGGAGTCTTGAGAAAACAATGCGAAGATCAAACAAAATTTAAGTAGGCAAAAGCACAAAGAATTAAATAAGATTTACGTGTAATTATGTGAAGTGTTGGTGTAAGATTATTGTGTAGCTATATCTAAGTGGTACATCTCTATATCTTCCATCTTCATCTCATTTTAAGATTTTCAACTTCATCAGCACATCACAGGCATCTTCCTAAATATTATAGGTAGGTATGACACTGATGGCTTGGCATCTGATTCTTGTTGGACAGCAGTAGCAAGACTGGAAATCACTCTGTTTCTCATATATGTTATAGAGGGATTTATGAGTTATTGATTGATCATATCCTGCCTTTTAGACCTGAAAAGGGGATAACGAGCCTCTGCAGCAAGTCTTCTGGAGCTGCTTCGGAATACAAAATGGGGTCTCATCATCTCAAAAGGTCTCTAATTTTGAAAGATGTCAAAAAGGTTACACATTTACGTCAACTCCATGAGTTATATGTCTCCATAACTCTTTGTTGAGGCTGGTTAATTGCTCAACTGTTCAAGAGCCCTCTTCTCCTGTAAAAGTGTATTAAAGCTATTTCTTGAACCATACAACTATACCATTTTACATCATAAACCTTTGCAAAAATGGAAAAGTCCCATGGATGTTAAAGATCCTAATCGTGTCAAAAAAGATCTTTGCATATTACATTTGTTAAGAATCAGTTGTTGAGTGTTTAACCATTTATTATAGAATCATGCCATATGTTTTTCTCAGAGTGTAGGTTATAAAAACATTGTGCTCTAAATAGAATGTGTCATATTTCACAAACCAATTCAAAGATGATATTCTTACCTGATCTTTAAATCTTGCACATCCAGTCCATTAGGTGCTGGGCTATGTGCTTTCCACTTGCAGCCAGGCTACAGCCATTGTTTAAATTATAAAACTCATTAGATACAAAAACATGTCTTACAATGTGATCTGTGATCATTTATCATCCAGTGAGTAAAATGTAAAAGCTGAGCTTGACAAACATTAATAAGAAACAGACAACTGTTTTCATTGACTAAAAGCTGTTTAGCACTGGGATATTGCTTGATAAATTACAAAACCAGGGCCAAATGCACCTCCACTCCCCTTTTTTCTGAAAAAGTAATGAAAAGGAGAGGAAGGAAATGAAAATAAGGAAAATTGACACTATCCAATTAATATGTGGTGGCTAAATGTGCTTTGCTGAAATACAATCCAGCCATCATGTGTCACGTTTGCCTTACATTTGAAGATGTTTGGAGAGGTTAAAAAGTCATGCATGACACTGTTCTGCCTTCAAATAGAGGAGAAAATGGAATATAAGGCAACATTGCAGCTTTCTTTATTTTTTATTTTTTCTAAATCATGATAATATTCAAATCATTTAGGCCAAAGAAATAGCCTAATAATAATTTTTTTTTCGCATTGGGGTGCAGGTTTTTAAATCGCGTCTGCTTGTAAATGTTAAATCATAAGGGTTGTCGACTTAATTAATTGCTAGAAAAGGTATGTTGCTTTCAAAATATTAAGTTGGTCCTCGGTCCTTCGCGGGGCACTCATTTCAATAAACAGAGAGGTCTTTGCTTATGGCAGGTATATGAAATGAATTCACTTGAATTAGCATGACATCTGGTGACATCAATCACGGGCTCGTGTCACGGAGAGAGGGGACTTGTGGGTCATCTCGTTTAAAGCACATTTTAAATTACACCACTGACTGAATTGTGTGTATTCATCACATTAGTGTAGTCTACCAGTGTGCTCGGTTAAGTGACACCTGGCTTTCAGGCTAGTTCACTAGTTTGTTTGGTCCAGTGAATCACTTAAGAGATAATCAGACTTCTCAAAGCAAACAGATGAAAAACGCTTATAGCCGAAAATGTTAAAATATGCAGTGCGTTTAAGAAGAATTATCATCACGTTCAGAGTCCTCGGGGGAAGAAATCATGCAGCTTTTTGCACTGAAATCGGATTTCCTGTGATGGCTTTTACTTGATACTGAGACCATTCATTGGAAGTAACCGCAAATTAAATTGACAAAAAGATTATGAGTCCCAAATGTGTTTAAAAGCAGTGCAATATACATTTCAACACACTGCCCATTTGTGTCATTGCGATCGAAAATATTTATTGCTATAAAAGAGACAGTGGATGTCCCGTTAAATTAGCTTTTCATAATGAACACATTTACCATGGATAATTAATATATAAACTATTTCGATTTGTCACTGTGATATGTGTTCCACTTAATTGTGAAAGTAATTACCGAGCGAATGAACAGCTTTGAGGAGAGTCCCTGTTTCGGGCCCTTCTATCTCAGGGTGCAATAATAATCGTACTCTCTCCTGATGTGATGAAAAAGAGCCATAAATCTCTCTGATCGCTGCTGGTCCACGGCTTCATATTTCACTGCTGCTTTAATAGAAATATTCATGCAATCCCTTAATGAAATTAAAACTGAGAAGCGGACAAAGCGGCCTTAATGTGTGGCGTTTAAAGACGCAAGTGCATTTGATTGGGAAGAATGTTAACAGACTTCAAACTTCAGAGGAATTCCAGATAGATTTAAACGTAGCTAGGTTTATAGTTGTAAATCACATAAAATCATTTTCGTATTTCAGCGCTTTGTCAAAATGCGTCTGGGTTGGCTCCCCGGGTCACACTTTACAGTAGCGCGCACTATACATATGTTGTAAGCAATTTACACGTGAGGCTTGCTTTCTATTACTGAAATGGTCACTGTATCATTACTGCACCCTGTTATTCTTCTTCTTTCGGCCCGTGACTTGTTGATTTCCCCTGAGCAAATAAACGCATGCGACCGGTCTCGCGAGGGTGGTTAGTTGATGAATTGAGGAAAACTAATCCGCTTTATTGGTAGACAGGTTAAGGGCAACAGAGTGTCAATTATTCTCTCTCTGACCTCTTCCTCCATTAGCTTAAAGAGGCTTATAAGAGGACCAGACCCCACTACCAGACACAGATCTGCATCCCTCCACGCGCAGCTGCTTGAAGAAATAAACTATTTCGATTTAAAGTGCGCGAGATCCAATGTTCACTGCATGGAGACACTTGAAAACCTTTAAGGTAGCCTGACACTAGCATTTTATCATGTCAACACGATTATGTGAAATAATTAGGTTACTGTGATACAGATTCGTTCTAATGGACCAAACATACGTGTTATAATCATACATTTGTTCTGCTTTTATAATACGACAGATTGAATAATGGCCTGTTTTCACATGGGTGTTTTAGTAAAATAGATTTGATTTATTTTGGTAATATAGCCTAATGTTAAAATACAATTACATTAATAATATATGTCATTTTGGCCAAATAGCCCAAAGATTAATTTATTTGTTAACAGAATCTTTTTGTTTGTTTGTTGTTCCAGTTTTTCCCCCTTGTTAATAGGCTAACCTAACGATGGGACCTGCGCTGTCACACGGAAAGAAATCACTTTTTATATCTCAGTAAGTTAAAAATCACATTGTAAAAATTGTTTCTCTAGGAGTAGTGTTGCTTATTTGCTATTTCAGTCTCTTTTTGTGTCTCTCAGCTTTTTGTGAATTTTATCCTCCAGATTAAATTCTGATATGGTCATATTTGTTAAGCAGCCTAAGCAAACTGCACAAAAAGTCAAATACGGGTAAGATATTTTTCATAGATGCCAGTTAGGTGCATTTTTGGAGGTGAAGGGGAGAAGTTGTCACATGAGTTTAACAAGGCTATTATAAATGTACGATACAATATGTTAGTAAATGTAGGCCTATTTGTTGCTCAAAATACGTTTGATATTAGGCTAAAAAGTTCTGTATCATTATTTTACTAATTAGGCTAAATTTTTTGCTATTTTTTTATATTCACTGCAGCAAAATGGGGCAATTAAGGACTCCCCTAGGTGTCCAAGTGAGAACAGTCTTTTCACAAATTTGTCATCTTACAGCATTCAAAGTTGGCTATATTTTTGTTAATATCAAATGCGCGCATGCCACGTATTAATTCATATCCCTAATTCAAATGTCCATAAGCCTATTACTGCCAGTAAACAGTTCTTGGCGGATAGTTGCCTTTCTCTCTCTTAAATACATAGCCTGCAGTCGTTATCTTTACATAAATAAAAAACGGCTATAGGTTTGCAAAATTACGTCCAAGTGAACAGGATACTTGCCAATTTTAACCAAGCAGTAGTAATCTTTGTTTATTTTAGTTATATATTTTTGCCTTAACGTGTCGAAAAAACTACCAAAATTATATGATTCTTTCTTATTATAGAAAGCGATGGAAATGTTTCAGTATATTCTAGGACGATGCATATCAATCATTGCTTTTTAATACATTTTCTTTTTTCACACAACGCTGAATGTAAAACAATAAATTATGTTTTTCTTCAAATAATGGACTTCTATCGAATATCTGCCTAGAGTGTGTGTGTGTGTGTGTGTGTGTGTGTGTGCGCGCGCGCTAACTAGCCTACATTGTAACATTTATTTATTTATTTATTTATTGTATACTTTTTCCCTGTTTCTAGCTTCTCAAACACCCTTAACTTCCTCGAACGATACAACTCTTTATTTTTTGAGGACTGTAAGCCTCTAAGCGCAGGGTCCACACTGAAACCCCTGTCCAATCGGATATCCACAAGCATGACGCGAGTGGCCAATCCACACCCTCTCGAGCAGCAGTTGACAAGTGGACTTCTAGCTTGCACACCTTGGCCAAGATCATAACTTTAAGGAGAGGAACGGTGACACTCTTGACAGCTTTTTAAGTTTCCGACGACGCGGTAATCTGTTTGTGAGGTGGGCCAGATGGAGAAATCCAAAAACTTTCGCATCGACGCGCTTCTGGCCGTTGATCCACCAAAAGTACAGACCTCGCCGCTGGCGCTGGTCACCTCCCTGCCCACCTCTTCAGTGTCATCCTCCTCAGAAAGTGTCCAGGCGTCGGAGTTGAACACGAACTCCGAAGCTCTGCGAAACGAGACTCCGTCACCCCCCAGGATATCGTCTTGCGGCTTGATTCCCAAACCGGGTTTCTTGAACTCTCCGCATTCAGGCATGATCGGACTACACCCTCAGAGCAGTACCGGGATCCCCCCTCAGGCTCTCTACGGTCATCCAATGTACACTTACTCAGCAGCAGCAGCGCTGGGCCAGCACCCAGCTCTGTCCTACTCGTATCCGCACGGCTCGCACCATCACCATCCCGGTGACCCCCTCAAACTCACCGCCAGCTCCTTCCAGCTCGATCACTGGCTGAGGGTCTCCACCGCGGGGATGATGCTGCCTAAAATGGCAGATTTCAATGGTGAGTTACATTTTGAAAGGAAATAACATTGTAATTATTATACAAAATTATAATTATTTTTTAGCCATGCTGCTGTGTTATAATCAACTGGTTATTTTTATTCTGCATCCTTTAAATTATATTTGAGACTTATATTGTAGAATGTTTATTTTCAACATGAAGTCTGTACTACTGTACCGTTTTATTATTAATAATAATAATAAAAAAAATCAAAATCAAATGTGTTCAGAGCACAGTTGTAGCCATATACAACAAGCGCGCGCAGGGTCAGTAAAGCCGTTCTTTGAACGAGCTGTCTTTCAAAGAGGGGCTAAAATGGACAGATAATGGACAGAGGGAAAGTGGCGGACGAGTGCGAAAACCACAGCCTGCCAACTGTGTACACTGCAGACACTGTCTCTCTGTTCCGCTGCTCGTCTGCAGATTTTCTCAAACCTCTCCCAAACAAATCAGATAGGGTGGAAATGTTAGCAGATGTACTGACAATGCCGTGGCACATTGAGGCTAGGTGTCATTGGGGGTTGCTTTTAAGAGTTTTTTAGAATGAGAGATTTTGTTATTTCTTGCCGTGCCATTTACACGATGTGTTAAAATCCATTGTGCTCGGATAGGCTATATAGGGTGATGGCAGGTAAAGTGGGCCACTTTTTGTTAAACGAGTAATTTAGTTGTTATTTTCCTTTCTTTGTTACTTTTAACTTTAAGATCCAGCAATAATGTATCAATTAAAAAAAACAAAACAATAAAAGGTGTTATCTGCAATGTATATGTCATTAAACATTTTGAGGTCATAATTCCAGACAAATTTATTTTCAGGTAAAGTGGGCCAGATAGCCTGGTAAATAATTCAGCATCTTGATTAGAAATGTTAAAAAATATTTGTTTATTAACACACATTATTCATTTACATTAAAAACAATTCAAAAATTAAATGTTATTTATCACATGTATGTTTAAAAAAAACCTCCAAAACAAATAAGGGGAATGATTAAAATACAAACGTTCACTAAGTGAACGTACAATGCAGAAGAACTCAACAAATGAGTGTTAACTGTTAAATTTGCTAAATTTGAACATAATATTGATGAAAATGACCAAACTCATTTTTCTGTGATTTACACAATTATTATAAAATAACCAGTAAATGTCCTTTTTTTAATGAATGTGAGTAAAAATGTTAAAGATTGTACTTGATTCACTTTACCTGAAACCAAATGGCCCACTTTATCTAACACATTCAGCCAAAGTGGGCCAGCAATATTTCAACACCTTACAAGAATTTTTTTTTTTTTTTTAAATAGTTTTTGAATGTTAATCCCTGTTACCTGCAGCAACGCATACAAGAAGTTCTGTTACAGTAATATTTGTTTGTCTTTAGTGAGCAACCTTTTAAATTGGAAATGAAAATCTGAATGACAGAGGGCTGACTGCCTTTCACCAAGAGGGAGTCCCTCTTTGACTTGTGGCCACAACCACCACAGTCATACTGCATCAGCCAGTTATTTAATTCTTTAAATAAACAGTGTCCCTTTAAAACAAGACAAGAAATTTGCTCAGTCCAATTAAGCTTGACCAGCCCACTTTACCTGCAAGCACCCTAATGCATTAATGTTGTAACGCAAATGCTATTAAAATAAAAATATGTGGAAAAACATGGCCAACAATTTCGTGTCCGTTCTACTCTCAAAGACAAGTGTTGGTTTTGTGCAGTATGTTCATCAGATAGGCTAACACTAGGGTTTTCTGCTTTTGTGACAGTGCTTTGGAGATTAAGTGTTAATGAAGCATCAGTTTGTAATTTTGGAGAAAACTGAGAAAATATTTGTAGAAATGAGGAATACAAAATCTTTGTAGAACTTGAAATGTTCTCTAAAGGTGTCAAAACTCATTTTGGTTCTTACTGGAATTTGTATGTATTTGGGATTCTTTTGTTTGAATTATTAACATTCATTCCTAAACATTAACTTTAGAATTCATTTATGACGTGTAGTACACAAAACCCACTGTTTTTTGTTGTGCAGGCCAGGCGCAGTCAAACTTGCTCGGGAAGTGCAGAAGACCAAGAACCGCGTTCACAAGCCAGCAGCTACTTGAACTTGAGCACCAGTTTAAGCTGAATAAATACCTATCGAGGCCAAAACGGTTTGAAGTGGCCACCTCACTAATGCTGACAGAGACACAGGTAAACCATCGGCTTTTTAACAATCATAAACGCCTACATTCATTTGTTTAAAATCTATATTTCAATGTGTCTACTTAATAACACCGTATTTTGAATGTAAATGTTAAAATCAGTAAGGTCAAATGATATTCGATTACTCGGAATTATTTATAAATGAGACACGCGTCATGTTCATATTTCCAGGTGAAAATCTGGTTCCAGAACAGGCGGATGAAATGGAAGCGCAGTAAAAAGGCTAAAGAACAAGCCGCTCAGGAGGCAGAGAAACAGAAAGGTAAAGGAAGCCTGGACAAAATGGACGGACTGGAGAAGGACTACCAGAAGGCAGACTCGGTGAAAAGTAACAGAATACGGGACTTTAGGGACAGCGATGACGAAGAAGGAGACAATTACATGCTGAATTCCTCTGATTGTTCCTCCGACGATGAACGAACCAATGCCAGTGATATCAGTCCACAACCATGAGACTTCGTTTCCAAACAGACACTAAGTAGCCTGTGTGATTTGCATGTGTTATCATCTTGCAGTCATTATGGAAATGCTGAGATGGACGCCCACATGAGCTGTTTGTATACTTACAAACACTGACTACTAACTACTTCTCCTGAAGGTGAAGCCTGATGTTATGGTTGCAGAGCATGTGGTAAAAATGCATTACATCAAGCAAAATAGATTAGTAGGCCTATCAGTAATAATTGGCATCAGATGAGAACCACTGTGTTTCTTAACTCTAGTGGGATTAAAAAACAAAACAAAACTGGCGTTGTTTCGTCTACACCCAGAACCATATGTGATCGGTTTATTTTTATACAATGTATTTATAACGAAATTGCTTTTAAAATGCATGTAAATTATTGTGTACGTTATACTCTGTGAATAAAATTAATTTTTTCTAATTTTGGGGGGGCTTTTTATTCATTTGTACCGCTGCTGAATTCGGATATCCCATTACAAACGTGAAGGAGAAAGCTTCAGCGAGAGAAGGCTGCATGTGAAGCGGTCTGTTGTCAGTGGCATGGTCGGGTCATGGGAATCGCTGTTTATAGCGATCTCGTATCCGTGCAAATGTGCGAGTAAGCATACTCGAATCTGGAGAAACATTTCTCACCACCGCAGCAATGGGCAGCCCATAATGAACCTTTGAGACGAAGCCCATCCATCATCAGAGCACATCACAGAAGCTATTTTAGGCGCCTTTTATATTTATGTTAGACTTCAAGTAAAGTGAAATTAGATTGACCTTTTCGCCGATTCTAGACACTTCTGCCGGAAGTCTGTTTCTGTCATGTTCACACAGTAATGATGAAAATGAGCCCGTGGTATTAGCTAAACCAGAGAAACTTGTACTTAGGAAGGACATGAAACGAAAATGATAAAGAAAGAAATTGAGTATGCTGGATTACTCTACAGCAAGACTATTTTAATGGTCTTTTCTGCAATCTAATTGAGGTCTATTTCGCATAAGTGCATTTCCTCCTTTATTAATAACGACATGCTTTATTGGGTAATAAACCCAGAGATCCATCTGGTCTTTGCCAAGGAGCTTCTTCGAATCAATTAGAGGACATTTAAATATAATCACTATCCACTCCTATCAGTCCAGGGCCATGACAACTATCTACTCGGACCCTGAACGTGATCTGAAATGTTCCTTGTTTTTATATACTAATCCACTTCAAGCCATATTTTCAGCGGAGAATAATCATTTTGTATATAGTCTAAACATATTTATCATAATAAGCTGTGGATCCCCTTTTATCAGTCTAAAACAGCATTTCCCAGTCCTGTGACGTGACCAAGCAAAGGACGCAAAAACTAAAAATCATGGTTAATTTATTAACTTTTGCTTTACTCTTGGATTCTAAAAGGCCAGTGGAGTAATCAAACAAGAGGACGGCATTTTATATAGTAAAAGGAATTTCCTGAAGGGGTAAAGTAACAAAACACCGTTCAAATGGGTTCATAATATATTATATGCTTAATGTTATGATAGCTGAGACCATAAATATGAAAAAAGCTTCAATAATGTTATCCAAAATACTCTAATGTAATTACAGAATTAACCTGGCCTTAAACAGGTAGTAGCAAATTTAGGAAACATTAGTTACTGATTTAACTAAATCCTAATTTACCCTGTACCTGTACGTTTACTCAGCTGCATAAGTACAAAGAACTCCACCCTTATCAGTGCTACTATCACCCTCTAACGATCGGGAAAGAAACCACACACAATTGAGCAGGGTGGGACACTTACGTGAAGGCCTGGATGAGACAGCCAAAGGTGAGACAAAACAATATGTATAAATGCATAATTAATCACACAATATGGAAGTGTCCACAGGGCAACGCAAGTGATTCGTTTGACCTTCTGGCTGAGATTCTTGCGCATGAAGATGAAAAAGAACAACATAGGTCAAATTAAAAAAAACAAACGAACAAACACTTAGTCCCTTGGCTTGTGCACAGGAACATGCAATATCCTCACAAGCAGTGTTTTAACTGTGGCCTTATCAGTTCCAAGACGACTTTGCTTCCTATTACCGGTTCAAACTAGGGTCAGTATCAACTTTCCACTGGTCTCACACAGACAGACAATAGCACACACTCTTTACAATCACCTGTGTTTATCTTAGTGGGCTGGACCCCCATTATACGCTTCTCATCACATATGGTGACAATGTTGTCTTTGTCAAAGGGTGGAAAAGTGGCGCAACTGTAGGTAACCCTTCTTTTTCTAGCTTTGAAACGGTGAGGAAAAAAACCAGCCGTTGCAGCTAAACAGCATTTTTACAGGATCTAATGTGACAGTCTGTCTGAGCTGACGTTGCAATAAATTTTAATTAATCAAATATAATGAAACTGTTAGCTCTTTTGTTGTAGATCTGCGAGGGTGATGTTTCCGCTGCCTGACCCCTAGATGATGGTAGCTCATGCTCTGGTCACTCCATGATGTCGATGTTGCTAATGAATTAACAAAGGGCATCAAATGTAACGGTAACCCTCTGCTATGTTATGCTAGTCAGTCATGTGACTCATGTCCAGAGCACTGCTGCATGTGCTGTTGATCCAAATGACTGCAATCAACCTACATTTCATGAGAAGTAGAGCAACACATCCTTGTGCTCTTTTCTCAATTAGGTTAATACAGCACTGTTTATATGGCGTAAGATACTCAGTTCTAGGATGAATCTGTTACCAGAGCACACGAAATGTGTGCATGTGAAATTAATGAGCAGAAAAAGGATGGATTATGTTATTCTCTTTTTCAGCTTGAGGCATGTTTCTGGCTTACTATATATATATGATTCATTAATCTTCAATATGAAGCAGGTCATTGATTTTTTTAATCATTATTTTCTTACATGTTTCAAATAAAATTTGTTTGCTCTTTCATTACGGTGACTCTGAGTTACCTCTAAACTTTAAAAAACACATTATAATAAAACCAAACATTGTTATATATTTCTTTCTCATATGTAATAAGGTCTTTAAGTGAATTAAAAGTACAAAATGACAGATACCCAAATCTGAAATCTTCTGACTATAAAATGAACAGCAGAAAAACTGACCTTTGAGCTTTTGTAGTAATTCTTTAAAACAAACAAAGAATTATTTATATACATATTTTACATTTTATTTTTGTACAGAATACCAGAATTAATACAAAATCGCATGTCGGTGATCTGCATGTGTCGTAAGGTCTGCATACAGGTTCAAATAGTGTCCCCTGTAATAATTCTGCATTGAGCTCTATAGCTTAATTTTGGCATCCTGCGCCTCCATGGCTCTGGTGGCGACCTCAGCTCTATCCTTGAGTACCTTGGCTTGCTCAGATTCATCGGTCTGGATGTTCCGGAGCAGAAAGTGACTGATGAAAAGCTTCAAGCCTTCCCGAAGCATTCCCAGCTTGGGGATTCCAGAGATCCTGGCACACAATGGTAGACACACAGGCAGATATTGACTCACTAGGCCACACACAAGCAATTTTACATGACCTGCGGATGGTCCCACACACTTTTAGAAACTAGCACTGACAAATTCTTATATTAAATATATTAAATATTGAAGTTCCATTTTTCCATTTATTATACTTTGCAATCATTTTTCATTAGGAAATCATCACAATTTAGCTAAATCGCAAACCACTGAACATGAAAATTTAAATATACAGTACATAATATGTACTAGTATTCATTTTTGTAGTACTAAGAATACTCACCTGCCAAATATATTCACTAGATCTTCTGGCTCAGTTTCCTTAAGGAGTTTTGAGAGAACCTGCTTCAATAATTTGACTTTAGGCTTATCCAGCTCCCCAAACTCAATAGCCTTATGAAAAGATCAGAAAAGGCAGAAAATTAGACTGCCACTCATTAACTCATTTGTAAGCGATTCATAAAGATGAAGAACATTACACATATATTCTACAACATTACATAAACCACAAACACATTCTAAAACTGATTCTTGAAAAGGATAGATACCTTAAGAATAGAAAGAGACAGACACTTTCTGTGTAGAAGATGAGTGACCAGCTGGACCAGATTACTGAAGGATCGGCTAGAAAGGTTTGACAGGTCTTTGAACTTGTCCCACAGACTAAACTGAAAAGTCATCTAAAAACAGACAAAAAGCAGGGAGGGTTAACATTTACAAAAATTCATCTATATGTCATTATCATTATTCACTTATAGAAAACCTACTAGGTTTTAAATGCTGCAGTATTCGATATATAGATTTGCTTATTATAAAGCTCATAGCTGATTACAGAGTAATATTAAATCTTAATATCAACAGCAATTTAAACTAATTGAACAACTGAATCAAAGTAAAGTATTGTGTTTTCTGAGCCTGCGCACCAGTTTTGTGTTGGCAAGCTTAACATGCAAGGCACACACAGAGCCGCTCCTAATGCAGTGACACACACAAGCACTCTACCTGGAACCGCCGGTCATGTGAGCAAAATTTCTCTGCCAGAACCGCATAGAATTTATTGAACATTTTTTCTTGCAGGCAGCAGTCCATCAGAACATGAACAATTTCCCGCTCTTGCTGGTCTTTCAATCCTAACCTGAGAAGACATCAATCCACTAAACTGGGTAAACAGTGGTCTATGACAAATATGTTAAGCACAGTACATCATTTTTGCAATACAACAGGCATGTCTGTTAGAAAGAAGTTGTTTAAAGAACATTTTGTGTCGTAACTTTCATTCAAATCTTTGGCATCCTCACACTACAAGGTTATTTCAGAAGATATGAAATATCTGAAATATTTCTTTTCTTTCTTTAAGTAGGTCTGTAAGTTTCATATTTCAGATTGTAATTTTAAAATGACATACCACTGATCAAAACCTGATTTGCAATTAAACATGTCAACTGCTAAAAATCCCAGTAGGACACCATAGCCACTGTCACTGAAAATCAATGAGAATAAGAAACAGAAACTGTGCTGACAAACCTTAAAAGCTTTTCAAAGGCATCTAAATAGTCTTCACTTGACATAAGCACACAGAAAACATTCTTCCTGATGTCGGTGTTCATTCTTTGTTTGCGTGCAAGCGCCATCATCTTTGCACTGTACTGCAAATTCAGAAAGAGAAACATCAAAAAAACAAAACCTGGACCTGGTCTATAAAACATGTCTAAATGGAGAAATTTTATAAACAGAAACTACAGAAATACATTTTGTATACTTTTTCCTCAGTTGAAAATAATTGTACAACTGAAAATTTAAATGACCAATTAAAAACATTTATAAACAAGCTTTTTTCACTTACTTGTTCCCCTTTGGTGGAAGGGGTAGTTTTCTTGTTTCCATGCTCATCGATCATGGGTGCTCCGCTCCAGGAAGATCCTACAATCCACCAGCGGCCAACACGCTCAGCTTCCAAAAGATTGTCTAGTGAGACTCTCAGCTTCATGTCACTTCCACTGGCACTGCTTTGAATCTGTTAAGGATGTTATGTTCAGTGCATGAGAAACAATGTAATCAATGTAAACAAACACATTCCACCATTCTGTGGATCAATGTGACTACGCTAAACTATGGAGACTGTCTGACCCCTAGTGGACAGCGAGAAGCACATTTAGCATATCATACTAAATCTTTATTATTTTACTATTTTTACTTAGGGTTGGTAATACAGATGAATCTGAACTAGCTAACCGTTGTAAGCATTTTTGTATCACTGGTCCACCTACATTTAACAATGCAAATAGCACAAAGCAATGCAAATTAACATCAGGAATTCTCTCACCAAAGTCCTTTGCAGTTTTCTTAATCTCTCCAGAGGTTCAGGGTCATAACCTGGAATCTTCCTCATGTCATTGTTCTTCAGTGCCAGCATAGTCTCCAACATAAACCGAATCTGAAAACCAAGCCAACATAACAAACATCTGTGCTTGAGAACAACTACAGACCTCATTCATGTGATTTATGAGTAAATAATCAAAAGCAAATATAACATGATATTCCTAAGCGCCAGAAGAGGTTTCTTACCCTTGTTTGGTCTTGAAAACGCACTCCTTCAGCACTGGCTTTCCGCTGGGCCTCAGAGATCAGATCCTTAAGAGCTAGCGGATCATCCTTTCTCAGAGCAAACCCAAGGTTCTTCAGCACCAGCAGAACTAGTTCTACATCCTTCGCGCTGAAACGTGCCACCATTTTCTTCAGAATGTCAAACACCAGGACAGCATGGACCACATGAAAGTTGTAGAGGTGGGCAATTATAGACACTAAGTTGTCACATTCTTTGTCTGTAGCATCAAGCTGACTGTAGGTTTTATCAAACTGACGGACTACAGTCTCCAGAAAATGAGCTCCAACCTGAGGGAAAACAAGTGCAAGCAAGCATTAAGCAAAAATACACACTACGGCAGATATTCTTATAAGAGTATGCCACTGAATGCAACATACTGCCATGATGACAAGTTTAATGTGAAGTAAAGTATTAGATACCTCCAGGCCAACACTATAGTGAAGGACACTGACAAGAAGGATGTGCTCCATTAGAAGCCTGGAAGAGAGAGTGAGAGTTAATCATAATCATTTATAAAGGTCTTCTTTAATTTCTTTAATTTAAGTGAGCCAAAATAGAGTAATGTTGTCAAGACAAACGTTGAGGTTGTCTTAAAGGAGTTGTTCATTATGATTTAACATTTTAGCTTCAGTTAGTTTGTGATTTTGCTGTTAGAGCACAAATAACATCTGCAAAGTCATGATGCTCAGTGTTCAATGAAAGGTGAGATATTTTCTGCCAAAAACGAAGGACTACAAAAAAGGTGAGATCACTAACCCTGGGGTTTACATATTTTTGAGGGAGGGGCTTCATAAAACCAGGATGTCAACAGATCATTTTGGCAAGAATGAAAATAGTGGTGCAGAACAAAAGTAAAATATGTGAAAATAATGTGTGTGGGTGTTTTTTTTACAAAACATGATCAAGTTACACTGCACTAAATAAACACAACGTGGCATTCAAAAGAAGCCGTTCAACCACCCTTTTAAGAAAGCACAGCTAGAATGTTTAAGGTAGTATAAATAGCTTGAAGTAGGAAGTAGCTTAAAAACTGGGTATTATGCAGAAAATGGGAAAACTGAGAATCACAGGCCCAGTTTCACAAACGGGGCTTAGCTTAGTTTAATTAAGATATTTAAGCAACTTTTACAAAAATGCCTTATAAGAAAATATTACAGGTGTGCATCTTAACACAGAACAATGACACTGACATGATTTAAGATACGTCAGAGAAAGATATCTTCATCTGAGACAGCTCAAACATGCAATTTAGTCTGGGACTAGCTTAAGCCTTGTCTGTGAAACTGGGGGACAATATACCAAACACTGTTCTAAACTTTTAAGAAAATGTTTGTGACTATATGGAATCATAGTCTGAAAGGAAAACATCTGAATCTGAGTGCTGCAAAACTTGACTTTGAGCAACTAGTGATGCTGAATTACTAGTTGTTCAGACTGCAGGGGCCTGTACCACAAAGCCAGATTAGCTGGCTAGCCCAGATAAGTTTCAGTTTAGTTTGCACCTATCCTGAGTTTTTGGTATGATGAAAATGGCTTGGCTTTTAGCTGTGTTGATTGTCAAAGTAACTTACACTGCTCCAGGACAGGTTATGTTCTGAGTAAGAGATCTCAAACTGGCACCCCAGATCTGGGCAAAATTTGTTTTCAATGGTTTAAAGGTCTAAGCCAGGGGTGGGGAACCCTGGTCCTCAAGGGCCGCAGTCCTATAAGTTTTTCATACAACCCTGCTTCACAACACCTGA
>JAUYWG010000040.1:15745626-15764398 GCA_034779775.1 Enteromius afrohamiltoni
ATGGTAATGTATAATGACCAGATTAAGCTTTATTTATTAAACGCAGAGACTGTAGTAGAGACTTCTGTAGTAAGATGACGACAATCACTGGAATACCATATTATTATATCATTACATCAGATTAAATGTAAAAATATAACTTATTAAATAACATTGTTTCTGCTTTCTTCAGCATGTACCTGTGTACATTCACTCTGGCAGTTTCTGGAGGAGCTGTCCTTCTCTTACCATTTTCTATAATCAGTAATGAGATCCTGCTGTCCCTACCAAAAAATTATTACATACAATGGCTCAACGGATCACTCATTCATGGTCAGTATCGCACCTTTTTAATTAGAAATATATATGTATTACTTAACAAGTAGTCTTTCATAAAGCTCTTCCTTAATGTCTGTCAGGCATTACAACTTTGCAAACAACTTACTTTATTCTTCCAAAAACACATTGCGATATTTGTCTTTACCTTGTGATGCTGAATTAACAAGTGTGTTTCATAGAAAGTGTTTATTAAAATAAAGTACTGAACAATTTATACAGCATCTACTTTTGTTGCTGAGGACATATTTCCCCCATTTATTCTAATACAGTGCAATACAATGCAGCTCAATACAGCTGAAGTAGTTTTCTCCTGAGCTTCAGTCATGGCCACAAGGTGGTGTCATGCGTCTATTTTTTTGTGTCTGTGTTTCTCTGCTAAATTTCGAGAGCGGTTTTGGGGTTAGAACGTTTGGGGGTTTAGTTAAGAGTAGAAGTTTGATTCTTTAACGTTTTAAAATGGATTGGTTTTGAAGGAAGACTATGTGTAACTGATTGAAATATGGAAAACAAACTAAACCTTTAATCTATTTTGATAAAATGTTTATTGAACAAGGGATAGAGGGATTGGCTTTCGGTTGCTGTTATTATGTAAAATTATATTGATCACATTAGTTGTTTTTTTTTTACAACTAAAAAAAGTTGAATAAACTGATTTCTCTTTCTTCAGGCCTGTGGAACCTCGTGTCCCTTTTTTCAAATCTCTGTCTCTTTGTGCTGATGCCTTTTGCCTACTTCTTCCTGGAGTCCGAGGGCTTCGCTGGTTCAAAAAAGGTATGTGGTTTTCTGCAAGCTTGAGGCTTTGTCATTTATATTATGGACAGGACCCATACGATGCTAAAGACATTTTTACTAATTTGTACTACCCAATACTCTGAGGTATGTGCACTTACTCACTCACCCTTGCTTGGCCAAACACACACACACACACACAGTTTATGTGTGACCCTTTTGATTTCAGCCACTCCCCCACCCTAAAAAGATAAAAGTTCAAAAGCAGAGCGCTCTTAGTTCTACAGCTCATTCAACCTTATGTCATTAGTCACTCAAACAAGGGTTGACACCGGTGCTCATAGAGGCCGAAAAGCAGCAAACACACGGCGTCACAATAGAGCACGCAGATGAAAATGAAACGGAGGGAGGGAGGGAATGCATCAAGTTGCCCTCTCTCTTACTCTCATGACAGTTTGAAGTTGCTCCTGGTTTATGTCCCTTCTGGCAAAGCTACATAAAGATTAGTTGCTACTGTAGTTTATGAGGGCTGCACTCATTTGTACGGGAGTGAGGCGTACTGCTTCGTTTTGTCTCGTTTGCACCATGACTGTTTCTGGCCATTGATCAACCAGAAACGCAGGAGAGAGGGAAGCACTGCTTTATGTTGGCCTACACTTCTCAGAATGACCGGCATAATGTATGTGTGTGCGTGTGCAGAGAAAGAGAGGAAACGATCAGAAACTGCCACTTGTATGAAAGCCCCCTGCTGATACAGGGAAGGGTTAAGTCGTCAACCGTAGAAGCCCATAAAAGCAAGATTTCATGTTTTCTTTTTAAGTATAAAGTCAAATGGCCTGCTTGTGCCAGTCTCCATGTTAGATGGTTAAATGGGGACGTGTATATGGCAAATTACATTCAGTAACTGGAGGAAATGAAACTGGGTAGTTTGTTAAGAGCTTGTGAGAGCTGTAGCTGGTGCGTTTTATGGGCCAGTGTTTGTATTAGTACTTCATCAAATGTAATAAACAAAACCAAAAATCTGTGGGGAAGGAAAGCGTGTAACTGGACTACTTTCTCTCCCTTTTTCTCACTCTCTCTCTAGAATTCATGGGAATAATTAAGATTGTATGTTTTTTAAATAGTCTCAACAACATTCTCAACAAGGCTGAGTGTTAGTAAAGGCATTAGCAATTTTACTTTTTAATAAATATTTATATATTTAATTTTATTTTAAAGTAAATTTATTCTTCTGAACTTTCTGTTCATTAAAGAATCCTGGGAAAAAATTCAGTTTCCACAACTACTGAACTGGAGCTTATGCAGTGTTGATAATAAAGCATATTCAATTACAAAATAGCATATTAGAATGATTTTTGAAGTATCATGTAATCACATGAAGTAGAGGTGGGCAATAGGATTTTTAATTGTGGAAGATAATAATTTCTCCATGATCTGCTTTTTAAGGAATATCGTAGTATTGTGCTATTTAATAATCTTTGTCTCAATATGCTGTAGAACTACTCACCGCACACTGCACTTATTCACAGTCACAAAAGTACATTATTTGCTTTAATGTCTTGCCACTTCATATATGTGCTGTCTGCATGCGCTTTTCCAGCGTGGACACCTGAAGAAAAACCTTTCAAATTGCACCTAATTACTGAACTAAAATATTTAGCACGTGTGATTGTGGTAATACTGTCACAAACACAGTTGCTTGTGTCTAAAGTGAAAGTAAACAATCAAGAGAAAAACGTGCCAGTATATTAGATGCGTTCAGCTCTTAAAGGGGCAGAACTAAACATGCCGCCGCTTGTCATTTAAAGGGATAGTTCACTCAAACGCTTGTCATTAAAGGGATAGTTCACTCAAAAATTAGAATTTTGTTATTATTTACACACTTACATGTTGTCCCAATTCTTCCTTGTGCTAAACGCATAAGATATTTTGAGTAACCAAACAGTAGCTGGTACTAATTAAATTGAATACAATGATCAACAGAAAGAAGAAACTCATTCAGATAAAAACAAGCTGAGATTGAGTAAATGATGGATATAGTGTTTCACCTTTCAGTACTGCTGAATTCACCTACTCTTCCTGAAAAATAAAAGCACTTTGTTTTATTCATATTATGTTTATTGTAATGTGTATCTATTGGAATAACAAAGATAAAATGACGATTTTTACCTTTGCTCATTTTGGCCCTTCTTTATTTTATACTTTGTTACCCTGAAAGACTTTGTTTTTATAAAAAAGGCAAATAAGTTTGTCTGTACTGCTCGGACAACTTGCAAAATAGTCAAATTAATGACAAAGAATCACAATAAAAAATATATTTTGCCGTATCACCCACCCCTAGCTCTGTAATTTGCAAAATAGTTTTAAAAAGCCAACTTGGAAAAAGAATCGGGATAAAAATTGTGATTCATGGTTTCCCCAGAATTTTTTTTCTTACAGATCTTCTATCTTTAGATTACTCTTTGTAAATTGTACACACAATGCTTGTATGGTATTGTGTATGTACCTGTTTTCTATTCTGCTGTGGACTTAAACCTGAATACACACAGACTCATGGGGACCTAAATTGAGTTCTCCACAGGCAAAGAAGCTAATAAACCGCACAGAATGAATTCTTTTAAAACAAAAAATGCAGCTTTCTGTAAGGGGTAGGTTTAGATGTAGGGCAATAGAAAATATGGTCTGTACAGTATAAAAGCTATTGTCTATGTAGAGTCCCCATAAGCATAGCTGACCGGATGTGTGTGTAACCTGGGCCTGTACTTCTAATTTTTGTCCAACAGATGGCAGGATTATGTTTTCAGTAAGAGAGAGCCTGAAGTGTCAGTGTAACATTAAAACATCTAATGAGAATTATGGCCTCTTAATTCTGTGCAATGCAGATGGAGCTAAGTCTCCTCATATCTTTTGGTTATCACAGAGTGCAAATGCACATCACCTAACTGATTCTTTAGGAATGATATAAACCTTTTAACATGCTAAAAATTATCACATCTGTGTGTGTGTGTTTGTTAAAGAGAGAGAGTGTGTGTGTTTGACAGTCTCTTCCTTTGTAGTCTGTCCACAATAGGGCTGATATTTATTTTTGAGATGTGATTCTGGCTCCCAGGCTTTGCTTGCTAAGGCCGTGACACTGCGTATTTACTTTGCCTGCGCCCCATTCTATACCCGTTTCTATGACAACATATGAGTTTCTCTATTTTGACGGGAAAAGGCGCAACACTGGATTGGATAATAGCCTCCATAGTCAAGCCTTAGAAAGCATGAATGTTTGTATGTATTGAGATGTTTCTTTCGAGGTTTACTTGAATGCAAATGAATGTGTGTGCTATGCACCGTTCACTAGCATCAGCGCTGCGATATACTAGAGGGACGTATTAGTTTGACTATTCCCCTGGATGTGTTTTAGTACTTTTAAAAATGATTGCCTGTTTGCCTTTTCTATTTCTTTTGGAATCATTTCTTATTTTTATCGCTCTTTTAAACATTTTCTTGACTTTTAACATCCTGCTGTTTGTGTTCTTGACAAACCCCAGATTAGTTCAGAAGCCGTTCTCAAAGGTCTTATTTGTTAGACACCTCATGCTAACAAGAAAAAGATGGTGACACTGTAGGAAGAGGGATAAAAAGAAAATGAAACACGCCCACAAACTTCAAAAGTACTGAAGTGCCTTCCTTAAGTCATATATCCTGTTTTCTCGTCATTTTGACGGGCTTCTAACATATTAGTCAGAATGGCACATCAATGGCTTGTGTGTGTGTGTGTGTGTTGATACGCAGTGATTCATGTCCCCTGTGTGTTCTGCGCTCTGTTTTGTGTCTCTGACACTGCTTTCAGTGTAGCAGGCTTAAAAAGAAGGTAATGACTACTGTTCATGCTAAGCCTTTATTGATGAGAGTCAGTTCGTGGAGAGGAAATCATAGTGGGCAAGGGAAACAAACTGCACGTTTATGAACTTTTCTGTTGTTTTGTGTACAAGATAAAGAGATTTTGTTGAAACTCTTCCCGCAGTCACACTCTGACATGCACTAAACATTAATAACGTTTCAAAGATGTCTCTTTATTATACTCTATTTTTGCTTGTTACACAGACATTGATTTGGAGAATGTGACCCTGACACTGTCTGAGGGTGTGTAAGGTCAGGGAGAGCCCTCTTAGAGTGAAGCAGACTAATAAAACATGCATAAGTGCAAACACTCACTTTTCCATCGATATCTCTCCCTTTGTCTCTCTCACACATGCATGCATTTCTTGGAAGTCAACATGATATTAGAAGCTGTATACTGCAGTGTGTGTATGTGAAAGAGAGAGTGTGTGTGTGTGTGTGTGTGTGTGAGAATGGACTAGATGCTGAATATTTTAGAGTTACTATATTAAGCAGTGCTCACATTTAGATGGGCAAGAGAAGAAGAGCTCAAGCCATCTCTGGCTTTTCTGCCACATCTTTCTCTCTTCGTCTCAGCTATACATCTCTTTTCTTGGCTGCATTTGATTTCTTTCTTCCAAATACTTTGAGAGGTCTCTATTAGGTACTTTAACAAAAAAGACTTGTGACATCTTTGGATGCATTGTTTTAGTTGTTGTTTCTGCAGGTATTTAGTGTTATTTATGGACACAGATTCTTTGAATTCGCTAATTCACTGTCTAAATATCAACGGTTCAAAGTCCATTGAGGGCAGACCGATATGAGGCAGATGTTGTTCATCAGGAAGTCACTTGGAGGTGCTCTAGATTCTCTTAATATCAAGAAGAGCTAATAAATACTGCATGTGTACAAAGTGCTGATGGACTGAGATAGACGTGTTTAAAGGAATCAGGGAATGGAGACTGACTTCAAAATGTGTGGAAGGGACAGATGAAGCAATATAATCCTCATGGTCACAATTGTATTTTTTGGATTGTGTATTTATTACTTATTAGTTGTCCATGCTTGTAGTTGTATCTTCTGTCTTTGTGAGTGATGGATGTGTACACTACCATACAAATATAAAATTGGTAAGGTTTTTGAAAGAAGTAGTCTTTTATTTGCTCAAAATACAGAATAATATAAATATAATGTATTAGTACAATTAAAACAGATTTTTTTTTTTTTTACTTATTCCTGTGATGCTGAAGCTGAATTTTCAGTAGCCATTACTCCAGGGTCACTCAATCCTTCAGAAATCATTCTAATATGCAGACTGTTTAGAGTTAGCTATTCTTATTATTTTTAATATTGTAATGAAGTTGTGGTTCTTCCTAATTTCATGCAAACCGTGTAATGCATCATTGCTAAATGATGAAAATTGTACTGACCCAAAACTTTAGAACTTTTGGCACTTGTGTGGGGTTTTTTCACAGACACGGACTCATCACAGTGTAAACACTTGCAGTCACCAACATCAATATATAGGTTCAGGGCGAAATCAGAGTTAAAACTATTACTCTGTTGTTCTATTTGATAATGTTCGGGTGCAATCTGTATTGTTAAAAGCGCTATATAAATAAAAGTGACTTGACTTAAATGCCACACATAAGGCACTCACTGACCCAGAAAAAACTCCTAATAGTTTCCAGATGACCCTCTGGACTTAATCTCAGACAGTAGCAACCACCTTTTTCATTTTAGCTGCAAACTGACCGGACCTGGCAATAACTGTTCATATAAGTGTGTGTGTGTGTGTGTGACAGTGATTGAGAGAGAGGAAAGTCATTAGTTTCTTTTGTGCATCTGGTGACCTATTGTTGTGTGTGCATTTTGTATTGGGAAGGGGGCTTGACATTGAGTCAGTGTTATAGGGAAGTCCCGGGGCTTCCAGAGCTAAATTTCCAATTAGAGCCTCATTTACACCTGCTGATCTGTGTGTGTGTGTGTGTGTGTGTTTCTGAATCATTCTTGGTTACAACAGTAAACAAACAAGAAAACATTAAAGCAGCGTTTGTTGGTTTCAGGGCATAAAGGCTCGAGTGCTGGAGACGTTTGTCATGCTCTTTCTGCTGGGTCTTCTCATCCTGGGCATTGTATGGGTGGCGTCCGCTCTCATCGACAATGATGCTGCCAGCATGGAATCGCTCTACGGTTTGTCTCTTAACCTTCCTCCTGCAGAGGTGGATGCATGCATGTGAAGTAATCCGTTATGTATTGATCAGTGGTTTATTGTGCCTGTCACGATCTCTTGTTCTAGATTTATGGGAGTTTTATCTGCCATACCTCTACTCCTGCATCTCTCTGATGGGAGGCCTGTTGCTGCTTAGTAAGTTCACAGGAAACCGTGCTGTCAGTGGATCACTTTTGCATTTAGCTCTCAGTGGATGCTGTAACTTTCAATGCTGTAAAGACTATGAAAGTTGTGAGGAAAATTAATCACTGTTTTATGAAGACCTTGAAATTGGACACCAACTTTTAATGTATGTGTTAATTTAATGTCCAATACTGTTGTCCGCTAACATTGATTTGTTTTTACTGGTTGTGTAATCAAAATATGTTAAGTCAATGTCAAATTGGCATTGAAAAAGCCAGATTCTCATTCTCAACCAAAATGATGTCTGTCCAATGTCATGTCCAACAGCTTTATTGACTACCTGTGCCTGCTTGGTATAGTTCATATAATATAATGTTATAATATTTAATATGTAGGTGGACATGTGGAATTTTTAAAGTTTTAATAAAAATGCAAATTCTCTGTATTGTGGTTTTGGTGCATGCATTTAAATTTATTATATATATATATACTTTCTTTTGTTCATTTAGTGAAAAACATAAACTAGATATTTGTAAGTAACTTTTTACATTTTAATAAAGCAGGTTAAAAATCATTGGCTGCACTAGCTGTTTGGTCGAATGGCTTAAAATATACTTTCCAGGAAAAACAGATACATATTAAGATGTGTTATTAAGATTTTAACAGTTTCAGCCACTGTTACAGTAGTTGCATAAATTTGAAAGTAGTTCAAAGGTTGCGTTCATACTTTTGCTTTAGAAAAGCATAAATGAGCATATGTGTGCTTCTTGTCTCCTCTCATCAGTGTGTACCCCAGTAGGACTGTCACGCATGTTCACAGTGATGGGCCAATTACTCGTCAAACCCACAGTAAGCACTATGTGTGTGTGTAATATTTGTTAAACATCCACTCTCATTCTCCCTCATACCCTGTTCTTCTCTTTATCTTTAAAGATTTTAGAGGATCTGGATGAGCAGATTTATTGTATACAGCTGCAGGAAGAGGCCTTGGAGCGTCGACTCAATGGTGAGTTTTTGTTTTTATATGATGGGAAAATGCAAAGTTTATTGCATATTTATATAATTTATAAAGCAGATTATTTGGTTTTGGTGATGTTGCAGGAAATGTAGAGTACCACTTTAGCTGGGTGTTTTCATAAAGCGTTAATTCATCACAGCAATAAATGGCAGTGTACAAATAGTGTTGTTTTTGGTTTATTTTTAGTTTGAAAAAAAAAAAAGGAGCGGGGTATCTAATAGAATTAAATCCCTGTTGACCACCCTCTCATGTTTTCTCACTTTTTTTAACTCTCTCCCTTAACCCCCCTGCATCTGAGAAATTATACCCATACGCTCCAGGGTTTGCAACAGGACTTTGTTTGAATTTTAACTCGGATAAGTAACTGGTGAAACATTAAAAATATACTATAAAGTTTTCTCCTGACATTTATCCCCATACACAAACATCCACACAGTGCAGGAAGTGTTCATGTTTAAAACCAAACTAGACTTTTGCTTCAACTCATGCACGCAACAGAGTGTACAGATGCCAGTCAACATAGAACATGTGCTTTTCTATTGAATTCACGGAGGTAAGCTAGATCATCTTAACTGATAGTGCCCAGTTGCTCAAATCCCATGGATGAATTTCAATAGCCTCTCATTTGGTTGTTTGGTTCTGTAGTGTTAGCACCAAAGGCAGATTTGCTTTGAACACCTGATAAAATAATTGTAATCTGTTTTAACGATTTTCGCTTCTTTATGATTGCCGTTTGATGTGAAGCGCATGGGCAGTCACTGTGATCGGGTGACAAAAGGCCACTAGGGATGTGGA
Organism: Enteromius afrohamiltoni; assembly: GCA_034779775.1. Classification (NCBI taxonomy): domain Eukaryota; kingdom Metazoa; phylum Chordata; class Actinopteri; order Cypriniformes; family Cyprinidae; genus Enteromius; species Enteromius afrohamiltoni. Next base: position 15,754,710 of record JAUYWG010000040.1, read on the forward strand.
ATGTGATTTTTGCCAAAGCTCAAAACTCTGCGTTACAGGAAGATCTCGCTCAGGCGTTAAGGAGAGGACGATTTACCTTATCAGGAATTTAAGGAATTTTTTATTCTTTTCTTCTTTCACCCCATAAATGCAAAACCTGAGGTGAAGCTGGGGGGAGAAGAGTTCAGGAGGAAATCGCCTGCTTTGCTTTACTTTCTTATCTGTCCTCTATCTAATAACAATTATTCAGCTGATTGTAACTTCATTTAGATCCTACATGCCTGCACACGTTCTCTCTTGCAGACCCTTGATATGGGCTAATTCATGATTGTGTTAGTTATTACATTAATGCACTGCTCTGCGTCTCTACTTCATCTCATGTCATCAGTTAAGTCCAATAATACAGTTTAAAGTACTGAAGTATTAATCTGAATGCATTCAAGTCTCGCAGCTGTGTGTTAAGGTTGCATTTGTCTGAGTGGATGCTTTCACACCAGTCCGGGTGCAGGCATTTGTTTGTCCTCTGTCTTGGCTCTTGCTATGCTTTTCTCCGTTGCCCAGATGCGCAGTGGCAGGGTGACCTTGCAAAAACTCTCCTCGGTACCGGATGGCTCTCTGCTTTGCATAATTACCACTGACGTAATGCAGAACCGGCTGAAGTTTCTTTAGAAAACAATGACATCATCTCCTCTCCTTCTGCCAGCATCTCTTGCTACTGAGCATCACCTTTATCACCTTAATTGAAGGGCTGTAAGCAAGAATTTATTCAAGAGTTTTCTAATCTTCCAGAAATGGGGACAGCAGCAGTTCTGAAATTATTGACTGATGCAGATTTTTCTCTTAACAAACTATTTCATTTATTAGTGTTTTTCCCCTGCCACTGCTTATGTCATCAGGTTTTTAAGGGGAATTATATCACTAGTTATTGATGTCATGAATGCACTGTACAAACCAAACTACAAGAACTATATATGTAAATCTGCAGATATGATACAATGCAGTCAGTGTACCTAATTAATAATACAATTATTTTTTTCTTTTTTAACAGTACCTTTCAAGCTGAAAAGTTACATTCACAATGAAACACAAGTACTTGGTTTTATTCATGGGTTGTTTTGGATTATGAATAGAGATGCACCGAAATGAAAATACTTGGTCGAAACGGAACAAAATTAATACATTAAATAGCTAAATGTTCTTTTCATTTTGTTACAAAACAATTAGAAATATACCTATAGCTATAAAACAAAGCACAATTTAACTTTTAGATTTTCTAACTTTTAGATAACTTTTAGCATTTGGAAATTCAAGTTAATTGTCATTTCATGCCAACTTTAAAATGTGAAAGCATTGCTATTAAAGAGATAGTTCACCCCCGAAAATGAAAATTCTGTCATTAAATTGAGTACAAATTAAGATATTATGGATTTAATCTGAGACCAATCTGATCTAATCAGGTACCAAAAACGTTGTCAAAGTAGTTAATGTAATATCAGTGGTTCAATTGGAATATTATTACGCAACGAGAATACTTAGAATATTGACTAATCAACATGCACCATGACTCATACACATGCTGACATGGACATCAAAAGTTATTCCATACAGAGCATTTGACAAACCAATCCAGATCCATTCGGATGTCTCAACAGATGTTCCTTCTTCATTTTTCACTCACGTCTTGTTAGCCCCTCAGGGCAGCCCGGAGCTATGTTTGGCAGAACAATCCAGTCCTGATCACCTAATAGTGACATTTCCTATTTCGTTGTTCTCACAATTTTGGTTGGAGGGTACAGATTTTCCCTAAAAAATCACCGGTATAGACAAGTTACACTATCAGGAACACACCTGCTGTGTGTGTGTGTTTGTTCTTTATGAACCTGAACCTCTACCAGACAGGGCGTGGTGCACTCATCATAATAATAATCACGTTTTGATCAAAGTGATTGACTCCTCAGCCTCATGTTGGTGGAAAGATGAAAGATTGTGTTTTTATTGCACGCCAGTAACGGTGTAACACTGAACTAATTGCTGCTGATCTGCCAGTGTGTCCCCCGAGGCTCTGCAAACCAATCCTCTGCTTTGAGGAGCAAACGAACCACTGAAACAGTAAAAAAAAAAACAGCATGAAACAGATAAATACGAGCTAAATGAGACAGAAGTCTGTGGTTTTCCTGGAGAACCCCTCCTTGGTTTGCCCTCTCACTTTCACCTCCTGACACACACACACACTCAGTGTTCAGAAGAAACCTCAGTCCCCTCTTCCGTCAGAACCAGTTGCAGCATGCACATGTCTGGCCTAGACTCTGCAGTTAGAGTATACAAGTACTAGTGTTGGGGGTAACGCATTCACAAAGTATACTTCGGTTCTGATGTAAACACTTGGTGTATGCGTGGCGTTGTCCATTTGTCCATCCACACACACACACACACACACAATCAATGGGATGCACGCATGCTGTGCTGTTGACAAAATTTTGTCGTCTCGCCTGTAATGCCTGAAAAAGCAGTGTTTGTGAGCGCAGTTCTGCTTTGTAAAGAGGATTACCAGAGAAGCCATTATTTTTACCACATTTCAAAAGCGGAATGTAGTGGCAAAGAATAAGCTTGCATTTTCATTCAGACCAACAAGTAGGCAGGGAATAATGTTTCATGATGACGTCAACATGAAACTGCTTGGGATTTGTTTTAAAAATGACTCTTTCTAGAGACAATAACTTTATACACAGTACATTTTCAGATTTAAGTAGGACTTTAGGATGTTACCTGCAATTGAGATTGCAGTTGTGCGGTGCTCATAAGATTTTCTTATTTGTTGCAGGTGTTAAAAAGTGGAGAAATTAGCGAAGCAAAATAGGGTTAATAGAATTGTTCAAATATACAATATGGTTTAACTTGGATGATAAACCTCCTGCAGGGAACTGAATGCACTCTTACTTCTCAACTGCAACCTCCACACGGGGAAAGCTGTTGTATACGTTCAATAAATGAATAGATTTTTCTTTCTTGACAGATTTTCTGGTGTGATTATATTAAGTAGGTACTTGTGTAACCGTTAAGACAACAAAGTGTAAACCACTGATTTATGTTCACATCCCTGCTGTTTCCTAGTGGTTTGATCTTTTTTCAGAAGCTCTTAATAAGCCAAGGTAAACAGAATGATAGCATCTTTCTTTGTTTCGGTTCTTTGCGCTCTATCTGTCTTTTTGTAATGCTCCTTCTGTCTTTGTCTGTCACTCAGGTACGATGTCAAACTCTTATTTCCATGGAAACTCTCAGCACCATCTCTACAAAGAGCTGGACAACGTTCGCAATCAGAGGAACAAACTCGGTGAGAGATGTTTTTAACAACGTTTAATTAAACTCGGAGTCTGTCAGAGCTGTCAGTTTCAAGTATGTGTAGGCTGCAATATCCACTTCTCATAATATTGTTGAATTGCAAAGTGCGTGCATATTTGAATGTGAACAGTCATCTGGACTGAGGCCAAATAGGGTACGGCCATATCATTTTTGACGTTAGCCTGTGTTTTGGGGTATTATAAATGATTCCGGAGAGACGAGTAGTTGGAAGGAGAGGAGGCCACAAAGGCACTTAGGATATTGGAGTGTGATGCAAACTTTATTGTGGCTGTCTCTCCAAGTGCGGTCATTAATTTAGAGGCAGCATGGGAAACCTGCCAACCTCAGAGCCAGAACAGATTCAGAGCGAGAGATGGTAGAGGACAGAGAGGCACTGGAGTAACAGACAGTGGGATTGAGAAAAGATGTTCTAGAATTATTTCATGGGTTTAGCGGGAGATTCCCTGATATTTGTCACTCTTCTGAACTACACTGAAACCTCTGAACGGTGCAGATGAAGGGCTACAAGTTACATGAGTTAACCCAGCTGTTATTTCAACACACAAATAAAATGCAAAGCAATGAATTTACTGCAGTTCTCAATCAATACTAGTAAGATTTTCTAGATGTTTTAAAAATATATCTCTTATGTTCCCCAAGGCTGCATTTATTTGATAAGTGTAGAGTCAAATTGTGAAATATTTTTTAATGAAATTTATTCCTGTGATGGCAAAGCATACACTAAAATACACTAAAAAAGCTTTTTTTATTTTATGTAATAATAAATGTAAGCCTGTTCATTGCTTGTTCATTAAACTTGCCAAATGTTACACTGATATGAATAGTGTCTTTATTTGACAGCTTTGCTAGTTGAAAGTTAAACATTTGAATATTGTCCTGAATTAAATGGATATTTCATCTTTCTATAGTTAAGGCCAGGAATGAGAACTAAAGTCTGTGGATGATATTGTCTGTTTATTGTAAGTCTGTGCTAGTCTGCTGTTTTAAGTTCTAGCTCATTATAACAAGATGGATTCTGATTGGGTGTCAGTGTTTGTGTCGTTCATCAATATAAACATATAAATTCATTCTGAAAGTTATTCCCACACAATATGATTTCTCTGTGCCTTTATCGTTATAGCTGTAGTATGTAATAATGAGAATTATTTATCAATAATTTTATAGTTATTGTCCTATGTGCACAGGCCTTTACTCTTTATCTTGGTGTAAAATAGTTTTTCTGTCAGACACTGGTTGGGTGTAATTGGCTCATCGTCAGCCAGAAACTACAATTGTTTCTTTTACCATCTGTTCTAGAAAGGAGAAAGAAGGCCTCAGTCTGGGAAAAGAACCTCCTTTACCCCATAGTGATGCTGATTCTGCTTGCTGGAACGGTATGTGTTCATGTGTAGCCTTTGCAGGGTTATCATAATGAACCACAAAACCTGTGATTCGATGCAGTTTTTTTTTGTTTTCTTTCTGCTGTTTATAATGCTTGTGTATGTTTCCATTTGTGCCGCTTGCAGGCAATTTCTGTTCTCCTGGTTGCCCTGAACATTGTGTACTTGCTTGTTGATGAGACTGCTTTGCCAAAGGGTTCAACGGTAAGAAAAATGCAAGTCAACAAACCTAAAAATGTAAACAAATACTCAGCTTTTCGTTCACTTGCTCCCTCTCTCGCTGCCCTGCAAAAAGCATGTTTGCGTCGGGGCACACCGAATTCCAGATATGCTCAGGTGTGTGCAGCAAAAGAAAAGGCAGGTCGAGATGTGTATCATGTCTCTGCTGTTTGATGCTCTTTATCAGAGTTGCGCTCGCATTCGCTCTGCTTGATGTCGATTGAAAGGCACTCATGCACCGTATGTGTGTGAAACTCTGGACTCAGACTTAACTCGTCTTAACTGGGTTTTGAGTCAGAGCTCTGTAGTGAAGCCATCATTGTGCAATTTTCGACTTACGAAGACCGTGTCGGTTTTCGCTTTGACAAGGAAATTACATGCTGCAGTTGATTTGAATATGGGTCTAATACAGTTTGCTCCCATGGACCTTACCTGTCCAGCGGTAGTTACATCATTTCCTGTTGTTGTTGTTGTTTTTTTTCTTTAAGGTTAATGTTCTCAATCTTTCTTGTCTTCCATACAATGATGGTCTTATCTCACTCTACTTCACCACTCCCACCTGCTGTCCCTGCTTCATACCTTTCTTCTGTGTCTTCCCACAACAAAGGAAATTCAACATATCCTTTTTCTGGCCACGGTTTGATAGCGCTTCTCTATAGGAGTGCCCGCTCCCCATTCTAATTATTTTATTAGTGTCGATATTTGCCTTGGCATGACGCTTGACTGAAAATCCCCCAAATTACACTTGTCACAGTGTTCAGAGACGAAGGGCCCTCTTGACAGGCTGGTTAATAGTTTATGCGTTTGATGAGCTGGACTGGTGCCATGCTTAAGATCTCATGTAACCACGACAACCCAGCAGTGTCTGCACGTCTTGTTTGATGGTTTTTACGTCGGCTTGGATGTGGCGGAGGTCAGGCCAGCATTTTGCAGCATTCTTAAGAGAGATTAATGAGAGTTAAGATAACTAGGTTAACGCCAGACCGTCAGATAAGGCAGGGCGTCGTAAATGTGGCTGTGAGGTAAAGAGATCTAATGCAATGGCACTGCTTGCATTAAGCTGTCTGATGCACTGTTGCTAATGACTGCAATAAAAGTCTTATTGCTGTCACTCCCCACGGATTCAGAATTATTGTCGATGCTAAAAACAGCCTCATTAATGTCCGTTTCTCATCCGAACTCGTATCTCGCGTGTCATGCGATACAGAAGGAATGATGGAATGAGAAACGAGATGAGAGGGAAAGCGAGAGAGATCATATTTCTCTTTTTGACCTCTGAACCTTTGACAAGAGTCAACAGATGACACTTAACCTGTCAGTAAACATCTTTCTAAACAATAAAAGGTCTGTCTAATCCATGATTAGTTTTTTGCTGCTTTTTTTCTGTTATTATCCTTCATCAGAGGTAGCTGAGGCACATCAAAACATGCAGTGTAGTGATGACACACCTGAAGGAAGGTACACACTCAGATATCCTTAAATTCACTCAATCACAGGTGTTAAGCAGAGCTAACAAACACCTGACACAGCTCTGAGCAAAAAAGAGGATTTGAGATACCCGTCCTGTTCAATAATATCAGTTTAATGACTGATATTGATGGTTAAGGATGGATGTGTACATATAATATCTTGGGCTTTTATGGTAGATCACATTACCAGGTCTTTTTTCCACTGCTGCTACAACTACTGGTAACACCTTTAGGATAGGGACACATTCTCACTATTAATTAGTTTCTTATAAACAGCCAATATGTTAATAATAATTAGCACTTATAAAGCATGACCGCATTCTACTTCCCTAATCCTACCCAATACCTTAAATGAAGAACTACCTTACTATTAATAAATGACAATTTAGTTGTTTATTGAGACAAAAGTCGTAGTTAATGGTTAGAGAATTGGACGCATAACCCAGCTATTAGCTAGATTTTTACTTGTGTAACAGTTTGAGTGTTTGATGATATTTTATGAGCAGGTGTTTAGTTGAGCTTCTCCGATTTTACTTTCTTCAGGCCTGTCATCAATAACAGCCGGCAAGACTGACATTATAAAATCTGGTTCAGATTTGATTTAATCCAGTTAGAAAGATCATCATAAATATTTTTATATGCTCTGTTGATTTTGAATTGGTCTGCTGTCAAATACACATCTTTAGAATGAGAGCGGTGATAGATTCCTATTTTATTTTTTTTGCTTGTCAAGTCCAGACTAAAGTTGTTTTACATTGATAAATTATGTCAAATAAATGTTGTCTTTTATTGTAATAATTCCAATCCAAACCTTCAGATCACGTCAATGACTTCAAAAGATATTAGAGATTGAAAAACTTTGTTTGCCAGCACATTTGTTTTGGTTTCTTTTTTTTGTTTTTTTTTTCACATTTTTCTCTTAATTTTTGGCAGCCATTCATGCTATGCAGCCTCTTACTGTAAGAGCACCATTGCCTTTTTTTCCTTCTTTTTTGTTTGAACACCTGCTCACATATTATGCGTGTGTGAGCGGCGGTGAATTTAAAAAGATTTCTTTCATCTGCTTCCATTCATTACTTCGCCAATTTCACTCTGTCTGTCCTCATTGGCGAGAGGGGAAACTTCACTAATCTGAGCTTTATACATTTTATTTCTTCATAATAGCGTCCAAATATTTGTGCCGCTTTTTTTTCTGCTCTCACTGCCTGAAGCACTGAGGTGTCAACACTGTAGTCTTATTTAGATTACACCGCTTCACTTGAAACAGGAGCCTGTGCGTTGGGCATGTCGCTAAAACACATCCACTAACTGCAGTTACTCCATGTAAGAGCATTGCGTCAATCCAGAGAGAGACATACGAAAAATGATCATATTCCGAAAACTAATTTTATGTGAAAAGAAAAAAATCAGTTCATGAAAATAACCATTGACTCTAACTTTCACTCTTTGTTTCTGCAGGAAAGAGATATTGGCAATGCCTCATTATCCAAATTTGGAGTTGCCCAGGCGGTTATCGAAATCATTCTCATGTTGTATCCTTTGCTGTGTGTGATAATCTGATGCTGCATAAACTCCAGTCGAGTGTTTGATCAAAGATTGTGTGTGTGTTTAGTGAATAGACTCAAAGCTGTTTGCAAGTGTGTTCTAGAGGGAAGTCTTAGTGAGTGGTTGCTTCGTCTTAACTCTTGAACAGTTATCTGATGGTCTCATCTGTGGTTGGCTTCTACAGCCTTCGCATCTTTCAGGAGCTCACACCCAGAAAGGACGACACTACCATGACAACGGTAGGATCTGCAACACTGCTACAGCTTTAAGGCTTGTTCACTCTAGGTTGGACTGAATGTATGAACATTGACAGTTTGTTCATTGTTCCAAATCTGCTGATTTTGCTGGAGCCCCCCCAAAAATCTTGTAACTCTTCAACTAGTTTGAATACCTAAATAAGCATTTAAACTAGTGTTGTCACAGTACCAAAATGTCTGTATTCGGTACGGATACCAGTGAAAACTGGAAACCAGTGGTTATTATTTAAAAATGCGTTTTGTGTTTTTCATACTTTCATTACTTGTGGAAAAACTATACACAAGTTTCACCCAAATGTATTTGTCTTTTAATTAATGCAATTTAAACGCATTTTATTTACTATTTTACTATTAAAATTAAAAGGAAATATTGTGCCATTATTTCTTAAATAAACTTTTTTTTAACCATAGTGGAAGTAGGAGCCTATCACATACATTATTGAAGTAAGACTAGATGTCTAAAACAAACTCTTATTTTGACGTTTTGCTGAGAATACCTTTACATTTCTGTGTGATAAGACGGTGGTTTTACTCAAGTGAAATGTTAAAATGCACATGAAGTGATTATCAGAGCAGATCTGTAGATATTTATGTCCTCATTGAGACGACAGATGCTGAAATCAGCGCTTCAGTGTATGTCGTAAACAAAACCTCACGTCTCTGCCGTTCATTCATTAATACATAGACGCACAGAACATACAGGATTCATATTTTACTCTATGTTTGCAGCTTAATATTTTCAGATACTAGTCCATATAGCAAACTCTGCCATGTTCCGTTAAACTGGATTCCGAGATCCCGTCTGTGTTTTCTGCATCACGAGGGTGTGCGCGTCAAGAACCGGGTTAACCGGGTACTCGATAGTACCGGTGCTTAAAAAAAGATGTGTGATGTTTTCAGTTTGTTTAGTACTGACTTGTTCCCGAAGTACCAGGTCTTTTGACAACACTAATAAACAATGACAAAAAACTTTATTACAATAAAACACTGTACTTATGTTAAGAATTTGAATTTATTATTTATTATTTTTTTTTAACTTTGACAAAAGTTTGGTAATTTTTTTTTTTTCTTGTTATTTATACCCAATATAATCTCACTGTGCTTTTATCGTCATAGCTGTAGACTATTTAATATTGAGAATTATTTTTAGAACTTTATTATAATAACTATATCTTTATAGTTATTGTTTTTCTTTTCTTGTAGATCATTGGTTGCTGTGTGTCCATTCTAGTGCTGAGCTCGGCCTTGCCTGTCATGTCCCGAACCCTTGGTAAGGTCCTCCTAGCTGGCATATGTAAATACACTGCCATTCAGAAGTTTGGGATCAGTAAGATTTTTAACGGGGTCTCTCTTATAATTTATTTCTGTGATTTCAAAGCTGAATTTCCATCAGCCATTACTCAGTTTTTTAGTGTCATATGATCCTTCAGAAATCACTTTAACATGCTAATTTATTATCAGTGCTGACATTTTCTGGAACG
>JAUYWG010000040.1:15772736-15812713 GCA_034779775.1 Enteromius afrohamiltoni
GCCTAAAATAATAGCTGTCGAAAATTCAGCTTTGCTATTACAGAAATAAATATGAATTATTTATTTCCAAAAACGTAAATTGGTTTTATTTTTCAAAAATCTTTTTTATTTATTTTTTTAAATGTTATTCCGTGTTTTCTTGCTCTATTATCAGGGAAAAATGATTAGCCGATTTATGACCGCCGTGTGCAGCTCGTATCACAGTTGTAGTTCAGTTGAGTCTAACAGAAGGTAGGTGTGCAGCCATAATCATTAACTGACTGTCAAGCTCCCTTTATTCAGCAAAGGCCAATGGCTTCGCACGAGAACATTTCATAATTGTTCGTTCTGTTTGTCTGGGTGGGAACTGGTTGGTTCTGACTTGAACTCTGCTAACTCTAGGTTTTTAGAGTCTGGAGTTATCTGCCCGACCTCTCATCCAGAAGATAAAAAATGAGCGTTTCCTTTTTTTAGTGGATCACTGCCATTGGCTGCCTCAACACAAAAACAATGAGGCCCGCTGAAATGCCAAATCTTGTCTTCAACTCGCATGTAATGAAAGGCTAGGTGTGCATTATCCGCACAGCTTGTGTTTTTTAGTAAACACGGTGGATTATTTCCACTCATTCATTAGCAAGGTAAACAATCATCTCTCAGAGGGTTTGATACTGTTGAATCGGGAACATCTGTGCCGCCAGCATGGCTTGAGCGCTCTGGGACAGGTGGCGGCACGTCGGGCGAAGGGCAGGACCGAGGAGCGACTGCAGAGAGGGATTAGAGGCATTGATGAGCTGCTCTTTTATAAAAGTACATTGGTATTTCGGTCTCCGTCTGCATGTGTGGGTGAAGGAGCAGGGGCATTATCGCTAACCTTCTCTTGAGCTTCCAGCCAGTCCTTATCCTCCATTTCAGAAACACTCGTGTACTTGTCGTCGAAGCGGCGCAGGACGTCGTGGCTCAAGGCCACGGAGCGATCGATATCGCTCAGGAAGGCTTCCACGTCGGTGCTGCATGACTGCACCAAGCTGTCGTTCATCTCCTGAAACTGATTAAGGAAACGTATGACATGAAAATGGGTTTCGGTCAGACATGACAAGGCAAACTGATGTTCCATCATAACACAGATCAATTCTGAGTCTCGTGCTGACAATGAAAAGCTGCTAACAGCCAGATCAATAGCAATATGAATGGCTGTATGAAGGAAACTTTCTGGACGATCCCAGAAATTGACCTGCAAGATTAAGCATGCACAGGTACGCACATACATCCTGTGGCGGCTATTGCAGCGAATGACATCAGTGGTTTCTTTATAGCTGTATTTGATCAGTAATTAAACAGACGTTAAGAGGTCCACAGAGTTCAAACGCAGACCTTCCTAAAGAAGGACAAACAACACTTGGCAGTGTGAACTCTGCCTCCTCACATTCAGGGAAAAGAGAGGGCAGGTACAATCAATCTTAATGTCACCAATTTAACTTTCTAATATGTTGACTTAGTGAGGTACCTGAGGAAAAAAAAACAAGCGACTAGTTGATTGAAAACCTATCTAAGAGCAAAGCGATAAGCATACTGCATTCTTTCTCTCTTTGTTCCATTTTGTTTAGCTGGTTAACTGTTTCCTGGTGTGCCAAAGTTCTTGAGAAACACACTTAATTGCAAGTTATAAGCCAGATAATCCATGTAATATCATGCCCATGTCATATCACGACACCAGATATAACAATATTATGGATCTAAATCACTAGGGGAAATTTTTTTGATTGCGCTGTAAGTTGCTTTTATGTTAAGGTGTTTCCTGAATTAATACATTTGATGTAAATCACTTCTCTTTTCATTACTGTCACTATAAACTAACTTGGCTTGTAATTGTATAGCAATCACAACAGAACTATACCTCCTAGTAGCAGACAATGACAATGAAAATTATATTTGTCAACGTTTAACAGTATACAACACTGTCACAGGGGTGTATGCATACATTTGTATGCTTCAAATAAGCTTCTCAAAGCAGGTTGAGAATATGTTCCAGAACTGTAACCAAGACTTGACAGTTGCTGCCTCACTAGATGGCAACCTTTGCTTTCCCTGGGCTAATGCATGGGGACTTCTGTGTGGGACGATGAGGGGGCTGCAGGGATAGACGTCTGTGTCAGTGAGGTCCCTGACCAACAGCTTCTAACCACTTTCACCTGCTATCAGTATCCTTGCACTCTGAAGGGTCAAAGAGTGCATGAAAACTGCTATGGAGGCTTAGATTCTAAACTCACAAATCTCGTACAAAATTAATTCTTTTTTTCATTTGGGGCTTTACTCTCTTAATTTTGCTGAATATTCTAAATATTCCAAGAATGCAATAATCTAATGAATGCTATTGTATTGAAGAGACCGATGTTTAAATTTAACATACTAAAATTGACATAATCTCGCAATTAATGTTACCTTTTTTTCAAAGAATACTCGTCTTAAATGTTGGTCTTTCGGCGGCACATACTTCTTTGTGGTGGTGTACCATTTGCGAACAAGGTAGCCACGCCAGAAAGCCTGTATTCTGAGAATTGTAAAAACCAAACGCAAGAAAACAATTACACGATTGGGAATGGGAGCAGTTTAGATGGACGTAGATTGTCCATTTGCATGAACTTCACATCTTTACCTGACAGCACACTTTTCCCGATAGAGACGAGCACCATCGTAAATCACCCGTGTCTCATACTGCTCCGTCCTGCACATCGGACAGCTCTTCCTGCCCGAGAACTTCTCAAAAGACTTCAGACACACCTGAAATTAGTGGCACAAAGGGACTAAATGAGTGATTTTCATAAGGTGTTATCCAAGTCTCCATGCCAATTGATGATGGAAGAGTCTGGGAAGACTTACTTTGTGAAATACATGAGAACAGGAAAGTAGAACCTAACCAAAGACCACAAAAAAACACTATTAAAAAGTTGCCTTTAGTTGGCTATTATATAAATTTAGTTGACCAAATGTAGCATGTGTGAGTTCCTGCATGTTACTCGAAAATAGCATGATAATGAAACAATCAATATGGCCAATGTGTTTATGTATAAAAAGATGCGATGTTCATGATTAGTCACGCAGCTGAGAGTAACTGTATACATACTGTCTGGTAATCTACATGCATTCAGTCTCCATTACACTGTATTCATGCACAGATTTCTTCAATCAAATCAACAAACACAGCAGCAGGTGAGCAGGAGCGGCTTGTTAATTGTTCCAAACTTTGTTTTAGATATTTATATTATATTAATACATCTCAAATCAATTTGTATTAATATTTCAGACTTTAAAATGATTTAGTTAATGCAGAAGCTGATTGTACTCGCATGCACCTTATTAATCTACATCTCTACAAAAACTTAGTTTATGCCAATAATAATAATTTTGAGAATCATATCTCTAGCTAATAATATATAACATTTTTAACACATTACAATTTATATTTATAGATTATATCAATTAACATTGCTGTTTAACCACAATGTTTTACGGCTTTTTTTTTTTTTGGCACATATAAAATAATAAGAAAACCATTATATGTGTTACACTAATATTTACATCAGGTGACTAAGGCACAGCTTGCCTGTTGCTCTGAACAGCTGAACTTTTTCCCAGCATTCTTGAGACTGGCATCTTAAAAAGGAATTGGGAAGCTGTAAAACTGGCAGGTTGACCTTTCATAATGACCTACACCATTCACGATACAGCTGAACTACAATACATTATGGTAAATTTGTAGAGCTACAGGACACTAAAAAAAGGGTGTTTGTGTACATCTGGGAAAAAGCAAGGGCATCTGTGGACTGACACAACATCGGAGAGCTCTCAGATTTCATCAAAAATATGTTTTCCAAAGATGAACAAAGGATTTGTTTGGAATGACATGAGGGTGAGTAATTCATGACAGAATATTCATTTATTTTACCCAAAATACAAATTCTGTGACAGTTCATCATGTTCATTTCATTATAATCCTTTATGACTTTCTTACTCCTGCAGAACACAAAGATAAATGTGTTTTGTTTGTTTTACAATGAAAGTCAATGAAGTGCAATGTTTCTTCAAACGCAAATAGAATGCATACAGGTTTGAAACAACATAAGTACAGTGAATATCAAAATATAAAAACATACAGATGCTATAAATCCTGCAGCAGTTCATGTATTTTGTAGCCTACAGAATCTGCACATTATTAAATAAGCACATTTTGTGAAAAAAGTGGTTTTCTATAGTCCACAGTGCACTCTAGTTCAGCAATAACAATTTTCACAACGGCTGATATTTAAATGGCAACATAATACACATATATGATATACAATCTCTTCAAATGCTAAAACTCTTTCCTTGTATTGTGCTGACAAATTATATTTTGTATCATTTTGGCATTGCCCCAAAAATCACACCCCGCCCCTCTTCCTTCGGCTCCAAAAAAGGGAAATTCACCAAAAGTTGGCAACTTTTAGAAAATGTTAATTTTGTACCAACAATAATCACTCTCAAATGTTTATAAATGCATTCCAAATTCACGTAGCTCAAAACTGAGAGTGTACATAAGTGAATACAGTTACCTGTGGTTGCAGACGAAACTCCTCCCTGCATATCGCGCAGGGCTGGGTTGAGTCTCCCTCCTGGATGGACCTGGTTTTGACCTCCGCCCACTCCTCTGCTGTTAGTCTTCTTGAAGGAGCTTCCACAAGACCCATCCTTTGGGCTGCATCATCAGCAACAACTGAACATTAGCCAATGTGGCTTTTTAGCAAAAAACTAAACACGAAACGCAATAATCACAGCGTACCTAGAGTCAGAGGTGGAGGGCCACGATCCAGCACATACTCTCTCTCCTGTTGTCCTTGTGTCTGTTCAGGACATATGACGCTCTGCCTTGTGTTGTGACTTCTGCGTCTCCTACTAACATGCGCAGCTCCACAGGAAGCGTCTGATACAGGGAGGTTAGGGGGAATGCTTCGAACAAGAACTCTTCGTGTGATATGGTCCTGCAGCGCTACAGCTGCTAGAGTCAGCCTCCCGCGCTCTGCTTTACAGCCGAATCCCTAAGGAACATTTAATACACAGTAAACCAGTTTAGACTGCCGGTCTACTGTTGCATGAGGGCAAGATGCGTGTTTCTATATTGATGGCAATTCCAATGTAACTGTGTAATCTGATTAAATAGCCTTTTGGTCAAGGAATCTACTTCATAATTAGAGTGGATTCTGTATTTGTTTTGTTTTTTATCAGTGACTATATTCTATGGACTGATATTTATTATACGTGTCCTGCATTTGATGAGTACTCAGTCATGACAAACATTCTTGAAGCCGAGCGCTCGTGAGCAAAGATGGCAGCCTTCAGGTCACATACAGTCGCTCATCACCCACTGAGATGAATGGCAATGCTATGTTAATACAGACCTAGCCGGCTTTTTGTCTTGTTTTATCCGTAAGCCGATGGCTATAAGGCATACATTTTCTTTTTCAGTCCAGTTCAAGCAAATCTTTACATTTTAAACTGTGCTCAAGAGCTGCGCTCAAGTCGGTCACATTGATACGGAGAGTCTGGGAATTTGAGGCTGTGCGCATTACAGCAAGTTCCTTTTTTATGAGAAGATTGCATGTTGTTAAATTGAACGTTGCGTCATACGCCAGTGATTTATGAGCACCATAACAATGGTAGATTATATTGTTATGATGATGATGATAATGATTATAGGATTAAATGAGCAGGACTGAATTCGTAAAGCAGAAAAGATTTTTAGTCACCAGCCTCATAAAACTGTCACGATTGTAGCATTTTAAGTCACTTTTAAGCAGTTTATTTTACAGCGTCGATTTATCTTACACCCGTGTCTCAGAGATTAGCCTGCAAACGGCACAGATATCTATGCTTACGAGAACTCTTGCATGTGTCGTTGATATGGCGGACAACTGTTTACCGTGGCAACCTAACTTTGCACCTGACCCTGTCGGAATCAGAACAGTAACCATAACAGCTAGCGAGAGCACGGAGACTAGCGGGAAAACAAGACAAACGTTATCTTAAAGTATGAGGCGCAAAATAAGCAGGGGCGCATTTTGATAACCTTACAAGTCACCCTCTGAAACTAGCTTAACAACGCAGAGATGATCCTCAAAAAGAGTAAAGCAAAGAAAAGCACCTCACCCGCGGCATTGCTGTCCACAGAAACGCTGTTTACTTGGTCGCTACGCAACGAGGTTCCATTCACTCCGTGTGACGTTCCCACGAACTCGACTAGTTTTTCTGATTGTCAATATATCTGATTACCAGTGATGAATTGAATAGTGGAAATGCATTTAAAATGTTATTTTAAATTAAAAAATACTTTCTAAAACATTTACTATGGAATATGTGTGTTTATTTTCAAAACGTATCAATAAATAATTATTTTGCTAAATAGGCTAAATCAAGAAACAATCATGTCAAGTGTATGGATTCTGTTAAAAACACTATACTGCACACACCAGCACCGAGAGCAATCTTCCCCAGTCTAAGCAATAGTTACATTTGTTGTACAAAACACTATCACTGCATTAAACACTATCTTTTTTTTATCTTGTCCAAAAGAATTATTATAAAAAATATTTTTAAAATGGTTTCATTTCGACATTCACATACTTCACTGGGAAAATCTTCATTTTTAAATCAGCTGAGGGGTAGAGTTTGCACTTTGCGCTTAATTGGTATGAGGGAAAATGATCTGCAATGTATAGGCCTACAATGTTTAAAATGCAATGTTTTCACTCTTAAAAATAAATGTTTCAGAAGGAGGGTTTTACAGAAATGCATTTAAGTTAACATTTTTGGTAGCTCAAAAAGCTTTTTTAAATTAAATTATTTTCTTAGAGTGAATTTTTAACAATCCTAGGATTCCTTCCAATCCTTAAGGTACTTCTTGAGTAATGTAACACTTTCATGGACGGTAAAGGTTCTTCATGGAACTATGTCATTAAAGAACCTTTATTTTTAAGAATATTGGATTAATTTATGTTACAATTCTTCTGTCCTTATTTATTATTCCAAAAAATAACTCACATTATTATAAGGCCTGCACATTTCTTAACTTTTTAAGGGTTTGCCTTTTCAGAGACACAAACACGGTTACAGTTTTAAAAGAATAAGACTAATTAGCGCTTAAATTTGTGTACCGCTACACTCAGCTGGAGGATCTCATCTTCAAGCTTTCGTCAAGTGCTGAATTCCTCAACGCTCCTTTGCTCATACCTGAACCATGAGCTCAGGTGTCTCAAAGACTTCATTCTGAGATGTTAAAAAACAGCTTCAGCGAAAAACACACATACAAGACATTTCACCATGTAATCAAAATGTAATGATTTTATCATTCTATTTATCATGTCTATTTTATCATTCCGCATGCTCAATAAATGGCATGTTCTGGTGCAGACAAAAGGTGAGAACAACTGGCTATGTTTACTGGGTCACCCATCACATCAATGGAAGTGGGTATCTTCAAAAAGACTATTGGACTTCTTTCTCAGTGTGACAGAGTAAAACCATCATGCTTTTTTCCTAAAGACCCATGCATTCTTGAGATTAACGCAAGAAAAGCACAGCCTATGGCCTTTAATGCCCATTTATTTGTGAGGAATTTATCCTCTGAGTATTCAATCAAAACCTGTCTTCCTCAATCCCTATGACTTGAGGCCCATCATTTGTGTTTTTTAAGTAAATAATCACAGTTTTCAAAATGAAGCACAGTCAAGTCTCTCCATAAAAGCTGCTTTCTTCCAACTGTCATCAAAATGGATCTTAGTATGTGCTTTCATTTTCAACAGGGACTCTGTTTGTTTTCTTCGTCTCTATAAATACCAGTTTAAAGAGCTTTCTATTTAACTTTCTTCTCTGTGAACCTTTTTACCTGCTCTGAAAAAAGAGGGAGCTCACCTTGCCGTGCAATGTGTCGATGACCTAAGAAACGAGGGCTGTGGGGTCTGTTGCTGTGATGTGTTGAATAGGAAACCTTTGCTGAACTTCTGTGCAAACTTTGCAAGGCACAGACAGCTTAAAAAGGAGAAGTAATCCATCGATTTATCTCTGCTCAAAGAGAAGGGACAGGCATACTCTGAGCAACAACATGTTCATGTGAAAGTTGGAAAGATCATTAAGGAGAGAGTTTGTTTAAAGGTTTGCAATGAATAGTGGAATATGTATCACTGAATTTATTTAAAACATCAATGTATTAATTCCCAAAGGACTGTTAATCCTTTAGCATTCTCTTTGAAGAACAGAATGTGCAGCTTCCGATCAGGTCAGGTGATGTTGGCTATTAGCCTGATGGCTTTCAGAACGGACACACAGCACAAAAGCCTGTTCAGAGCAGCTGATTGTATGACTTAGTGACTCGAATGAATAAATGAATAGTTGAATGAATTCATTTTTAAGAAGAGGATTTTTACTTGGCCTGTTGCTGACGGTTGAAACTGACAGCATTTCCTAAAAAAAGATATGATTAAGATTAAGTTTAAGTCGGTACTCATAAGGAGAGGGCCTTGTAATACTGCCTTGTAGTGAATAATGCAACTTATGGTAATAATTTCAATGCTGGAAATTATGAATTATTCCAATGGTTGAGATGACCAGCCATTGTCCTTTTTTTCTGTGCTTCCTTCTAACAGTAACTTGATATAAAGCCAGTCTTGTATAATACAACATACATCATCAGCCAGTTGAGATGGGGGCTAATCTAAAGGTTATTGCTATTGTGTTGTTTTTGTGTCATTGCTGACTAAGTAAACCTGTGAAAAAAAGAAGAAAACAGTCTTTGTCTGTAAAGACGGAAGGCGAAATAGTTTGAACATGTCCACTGAAAATGAAATACAAATCACTGTGAGCTTTTGCGTCTTTTTATTTCATTTGCTAAGTGCTACATTACCTCATGCTTTGGACCTCACAAAAGATTTCCCATAAATCTCCTGGCGGCTGAGAGTAATCGATCAGGCGGTTTGATTAACCTGTCTGAAGGGTCCTCCCACAGTACTACAGGTCTTGGCTGGCTCTGTGTATGGCTTGTTGGAAATGTTCATTGTCAGTTAGCCTGGCTGAGCTCAGACTGCAGAGGATAAATTCTGGACCCAACCTGCGCTGAAGGAACATCTCTGTATTCATGCTGCCCACAAACTACAGTGACGTAATTTTGGTGATGGCTTGTGGATTAATAACGTTGCAAGTGACGCTTTTACTATTTATCTCTTTGGTCACGTGGTACTTCCTGCCCATCATCACACCTCATCCACTTATACGACATATAATAATAAGTCTGGATGCTTTGCACTCGCTCTCATAGTCTGTAAGGACTTTCTCTGTGTGCCAAGTGGATTTCACTTGAATGTCGCAGTGGTGCCTAGCAATCTACAACACACTTGCGAAGCCATCTCGTCCCCATAATGGCCAATAATTGAGCAGAATCCATCACAGGGGCTGAAAATAGACTGCCATAATGGCCATAAATTGTAGCCCAGGAGAGATTAACACACGGAGCTGTGCCGACCCTGCTGTGCTTGAGAGTCTCCTGTACCTCCTGAGACGAGCTTGTCTTGTTCTCCTCTCCGTCACCTGCTGATTTCATACGTGGGGCCAACGATTAAAATTATAGCTCCTAAAGCACGAGGCCTTGTGCTCTTGGTGGGTGGATGTGTGGGAAGAGCTTTGCTAATGCCCACCATGCAGTACACTGAAGTTAGTTTTCTGTGATACCTCACCTGTGCGGCATGCAGGGGTTTCGTTCTATTGAGAATAACACTGGAATGGAAAATGGCAGCTTATAAAGTTTACAGTCATCTGGATAGCCTGAGATGGTTTGATGGCTTACTTTAACCCCCTGATTGTTTAAAGAATAAAGAGTAAAAATCTGCAAAGTGTGGATATATTCTCGTT
The DNA here is from genome assembly GCA_034779775.1 of Enteromius afrohamiltoni. Lineage (NCBI taxonomy): Eukaryota > Metazoa > Chordata > Actinopteri > Cypriniformes > Cyprinidae > Enteromius > Enteromius afrohamiltoni. Next base: position 15,782,643 of record JAUYWG010000040.1, read on the forward strand.
ATCATTAATGTTGAACCCCCTCTCGCATGTACACGAACAACCAGAGAGGGTAATTAACTTATCTCATTTAAAGCAGAAGTTCAGAGCCCCAAGACTTCCTTCCAAGTCCCACATTAATCATGGCTTATTTCATGTGATTGAGTGAATGAATGACTGACTGAATGATGGAGGCTGACGTTTGCCTTGGGTTGATGGAATGTGTTTGTGGTGAAATGTCGTAAAAGCAAAAGTTCTCTGAGCAAGGAATATAAATATGTCCCAAACCGCTTACTAGAATTATCACATAATTGGGGACTTTCCACGTCTACCGTAGTGCACCACCCTCCCTGTGCTGTGCACCGAGTTTGAGTTTGGTTAGATTTTATTTGTGGCTTCCGAACATTATCTTTCTGTGAATTATCTCTGATTTTCACACAACCGTGGTTTGAGGTTTGATAAACGTATCTTCACGGGGTCTACCATTAAAGTACTTGCATGTATTTTTAATTAGAATATAATAGTTTTGTCATTCCATATGTAAATCAATGTTCGTTGCTAAATAAAAAGTGCCTTGAGAATCTTAATCTTCTAGCCAATGTTATTTCGATTATAAACATTTTTGATCATGACCATCATCATGTTATCTTGTTTCAAATGCTTTTGTGACTTTTGACTTAATTCAAAGAGAGTTCTTTCCATTTGTATGTTTTGTTTAATGTTCTCTCACACTCCATATCTAAATGATTGGATAGATAAGCACAGTTCTTGAAAAAAGAAAAAAGCCTAAATGACACATGTTGCCTCACTGTTCAGCAGGCGAGTCATTCAGCACGCCTTTGATACTTCAAAGCGTGTTGAGGTTGTGCCAAAGGAGAGCACTACTTTAGTCTTGTGTTGTAATTTCAGACAGTGATGACAGATAAACTATCAGCTCATATTTACTTGTTTTTTCAACTTAGCAAATATTCACTTTGCTTTTTATTGCTTGTATTGACATACATTTGTTTTTCTGTGCCCTCAGTCAATATTATTACAATGATGTCCAAAGTATGTTGTTTATGTACTTTGTATCTTATCTCTCATATTTCCACTACACAATTGTAGAGATTACATGGATGCTGAATGTACTGTCTAAATGTTGATTTTTCTAGGCTTTGGATGCTTCAAATATTTTCCTGAACAGGTCCAGTGCAAATCACATCTCTTCTGTGCTTCTAAATGTAGTGACATGTGACCGACGCTTGATAATACCGTTTCGTTATGGGCCGTTGAAACATCCTTCATCCATCCCACAGCATCTGAAGCATCTATTTGACACAGGCTGTGACAGGGAAAGCTGAAAGTTTGATATGCTCTGTTGCAGATCGTTAATGTTGAGAAAACAAAATGTCTTGCCTTGAATTGCAGTGATGTACATTCATACTAAAGAGGTGGGAAGCTTTACACTAGAAATAAAAAGCAATTTGTCAGTAACTTTTTTGCTCTTGATATGTCATATTAAGTCAATGGAGCTATAAAAAATGACCACAATTTCAATAAAAATGTTATATTATGTATTAATTAGTATGTTTATGTATCAAGTATCTTAGCTGTGCTTAAGACTTGAGAACCTTTGATTATGGAAAAACCTATTTTAAAAGTCACAATCAAATGTTACAAAATGGTCAAGGGGTTATGAACCTATAGACTTTTCAACGAGATTCTGTCTGTGGCATGTTAAAATGCCACTTTTCTGTAATGACTGGTTGATAGCCTTAGGAGGTGACAGCCTGTTGGCTGCCAGCCTGACCCTCCCATCCGTGCCGAGGTAAAAAGGTGCATCTCTCATCACTTTACACCCTCTCAGCTTTATATCTTCTACAGCATGAATATGGAAGAATTTTTTTTTTTAAATGTTCCAAGTTTTAAATCACAGTTCATAGCTCATCCATTCATTTAGAGCTGTAAGGCACTAACTCTCAAATGATCTGCTTACCTTTTTTTAAATTCTGTCGTCCTTCCAGATGTTTTATTGTTTTAGTCATTATGTAAGCCAATAGTAAATATTACTGAAAAAGACTTGATAGCCGACACTGGATAAAATGATTAATTGAATTTTCAGTTTTTACTAAGGTAAGTGGTTGCAATGGATTTATTTTAGCTACATTTACATTAACAAATTACAAATTCCAGAAACAATATGAAATTTATATATTTATATATAATTTAAATTATAAAAATATATGCATGTAAATACATGTGAATATTTTCTAAATATATACTGTAAGTGGATATATAATTAATATACACAGTACACACAAATATATTATGTAAACAAAAACTTTTATTTTATGCGAATAATCACGATTAATCATTTGACAGCAACGCTGGTTTATTTAAACGTAGCTAAAATAGATTGACATTGATTGCAATCACTTACCTACTTACCACTTTTTTCAGTGCAATAAGTCCATGACCATTCAGTGAAAAGGCCTATTAGCCTTTTTATAAGTAGATTTCCATTTGTTTAATTCATATTCTGCCTTCTCTTGTACTTTGTATATCTTTACCTGCCTTTCTGTTCTGCAAATGTCAAAAGGTGCATCATGAACAATATTGGCAGGGGGTAGAAAAATGCCTTGGGCCTTGACAGCTTCGATTGGCTGATAGTTTTGTCTCACATTACAGTGTTGAACCATCGGGCCCATCCACGTGTCAGGGAAGGGAAATGGAAGATCAAGGGCAGACGAGAGTGGCGTGTTTACATTTTTCTCTGATGTTCCACCCTCCACATCTCTCATCCAGCTCTGTGAATCAATAAAGGATGGATGAAGTGGAGGAGGAGATCCAGTTCACATAACCCTTTAGCAGGGTGAACAAGCTTTGTGAGCTTTATCACGTCAGCACGCCTGCAGATTTTTCTCCTGTTGGGGAATTACAATAAATCACTCAACTCAGTTTGGAAAAACGGAAAGAAACGCACAGAGATAGATACTTCCGCTTGTGTGATATTTTGTGCAGTATCATATACTTGATTACACTTGTCCTCAGTTTACACAGGCTGCCTTATAAAAGGAAGTTAAAAAAATATATATATATATTTAATAAATAATACATTGTGGTACTCTCCAAAATGGTGGAAGATGATAACTTGTGGAGAATTGTTGAATAAACAATGTTATTTATTTATTTATGCACCCAAAAAGTATTCTTGTTAATTAACTTCTTATGGTTTTGGAACAACATAGAGGTGAGTAATTAATGACAGAATTTTCATTTTGGGGTAAACTATCCCTTTATTGGTTCAATGAATGACACTTTTAGTAACCTTCTTTTAAACAATAAATGACTGGTGGAGATAAAACAGGCAAAAATGCAATTCAGTTGCTGCATGACTGCTATGACAATTTCAGTAATAGATCAGTCAGTGGGCCTATAAAAGTTTTACAGTCTGTCAAACCTGCATAAATACAACTGAATAACTGGACTTATCTGCACAATTAATAAATCAACATTAATCCTACTAAACAAAAATAAAATTATTAAATATTTATACATTAGTCAATTTAGTTAACCGACAGCAGATTTTACCTGAACCACAAAACTTACTGTTAAAACCCTCAGGATGCTACACAGCTAACGTTACTCTGTCTCTGTAAGTTACAAAACCACACACAAGAAATGCAATGGGGTCACACGGTTCTGTTCATACTGCAGGCGCGAGTCAAAATGAAGAAGGTTCAGTCAGTGATGCAATGAAAAGATACACTGATTGTACACAGACGTGTCTTTCCAATGAGTTTAAAGCCGCCTTTCCACTGCACACTTAACAGAAGGGCGTACTTAATGGGCCTTCATCGGACGCTGCGCAAAACGGCGCTGCTGTGAAGTTACGGTGCCGAATCTTTAAATAGTCGTTATATTTGTTTGGTTTCCGTACAAAAAGTATTATTGTAGCTTCATAATATTACGATTTAACCACTGATGGCAGATGGAGCATTCAGACGACGTATTTCACCATTTTCTGCACCTTGACAGACATAATTGTTTGGCAGTCAATGGGACAAGCCTCGCGGTTAACGACATGGGGGTAAGTGATAAAAGTTTTCATTTTGGGGTGAAGTAACCCTTTAAGGCCTGAGGGCTACTTTTTTGGTTCTCTATGGCACTACACCATTCCAGCTTAAGATTCATTTCACAGTAGACATGCCCTTAGGGTTATTGTTTGTTAGGAAATATTGAAATTACGCGTTTTAGGTTGTATTTACAAAAGGAGAGTCGTAATTTTAATGATACAGGAGTTGCAGAGACGTAATCTATAGACGTTTTCATCGGGCGCACGCACTGGACCTGCAAGTTAACTTCCGGTCTGTGTTTTTGTTTTTATCTTATCCCCTGTTTGTTATCGTGGCTACAACCACGTGAGGCGTGAGTGTTTTTATATCACTGTATTTCTGAAGGGAGACTGTCTTCAGAAAATATAATTTTCATTTAATCCTGCAATTAAGGCAGCGTTTGTAAGCTCAGAGCTGCTTTGTCTACAGCCCTTACCGGGAAAACCTCTTGTCTCTGGTGCTTAAATCACCTCCTGCTGGCAGAGAATGAGTTTGCATTTTTAAGAAAAAAAAAAACATCTTGATTTATGTAGCAAACATATTTTGCTAGTTATCAAAAAATGATCTACTCTAGAAAGGACTTTTGATTCTATTTGGATGTATACCAGAAGTTAAGTTAGTGGCACAAAAGCATGCATTCGCAGTAACGCTTGCTTATGTTTTCGTCGAAACCATTTATAAGAGAGATAAGTGAGCCAAGCAGTTTTATAACGAATAGTGTAAAGTTAGGCTAATTTTGTTTTAATGAAAAATAGCCTCTATTGCAAAACTTCTCTCATGCCACTCTTACATCAAAAGAGTGGATGAGGTAACGTAAGGATGAAACCTAAAAGCTAGACTAAGACACATCAAGCTTTCCGTGCCCTTTAATGCTTAATTATACCTGTTAGGGTGATGAGAGACTTATCCCACAAGCTTCGTGATTAATAAACAAGCCATCAAGGACCCAACAAGTTCCTGCTCATCACCTTGACACATACATTCAGTAAGCGGCTACATATCAAAGCCCATGCTGTACATGCAGTCACACACACTCATAAAACTGTTAAACTGGCCCACACCAGACCAGCTTTGTCTACTCTCTGACCTGTTTATTTCTTTCGCACTCCGTATGCTTTTGTCTCTCTTTTGCACACCTGTATGAGTGACAGACGATGAGAATGTGGCGACGCTTGTAGCTCGGATGGGGTGAGTGACAGCCTCAGTCATGCTTTCATCTTTCAGCGTTTCACTTCAGCTTTGTAGCAGGCCAGCCAGGGTAAGGGCGTTTGGCCCGTTTAGTAAATAGACACACCTCTCTGGGAAAAAAGGTGGCTCAGGATGGAGTTACTAACTGCTGGAGCTGAAAAACATACAAGAGTGACCTCAGGCCGAGGTCATGTAAAGACTCTTCTTTTGATAGTCTTACATGTGCAACATAGACGTCGTGTATATGAGGATCAAACACTGTTCTCAACTGCCACAGTAATCTGTGATAAGCAGCAAGTTTATACAAGTTTCATTGAGATTCTGGAACTAAACATGAAGCTGCTGTCTGATGTTAAGAGAAAGAGTATCTTATAGAAATTTTAGAGATGTGCTTTTAATACTGTTCCTAGATTTCTTGAGTATATGATAGCATTATTCTGCTTTTAAGACTTAAACTACATTCTTTAAGGTTTTTGTTTTTTAAATGCACATGGATCGTTGATCAGTTCAAGCCAGGTGAATGATTATTCTGGCACACAACAGACATGCTGCGGCTGCAGTAAACATACATTATCTAAGTTTTTGTATGCTGTCATTTTAGCTGTCATCATAATAATTAATTATCATCATCATCATCATCATCATCATTATCATTGCTGATAAAGAGGAATAAACCACAGTGGTTTATTCAACTATAGCATTGGGCAGGATATTTTTAGCTGTGAAGCTCTGTGATTATTAGTATTTAATTATGCTCAGATAGCATAGTATTTTTTTATGTGTAAGTTTAATGTGTTAATGAGAAAATGTTTTTGTAGCATCCAATACCAATTTACTCTGCAGAGCTATGAACTGTGAAATAGCTATTTTAGGAAAGTATAGAAAAGTCTTACCCCTGAGGGATAAAGAAAACTTTTCTCATTTACTTTTTGCTACTTTGAGAAATAATTGGATAGAACTTCCTACATAGGCTGACTTACTAACACTGGTATTTCATTGGTTGTTTCTGTCTAGACAACCTCACACCACTTCTTCAGCTATATAATCAGTCTGGAGGTCTTGGAAGCTGAAATTGGTTCTGTCCATCAGCTTGCGCGTTGCAGAAATTGACCTGCCTCTAGCTTTCGTGTTTCATCTCAAACTATAGCCTGCAACAAGAAAGGGCAAAATGTCTCTCAGCCTGGCACAATACCGTTCTATTAAGTCCCTTGCACTCAATATGAAAGTGAAAAAGGTCTTATGGACCCCACACTAGTTGTAAATTGAACATAGGAAGCCTTTTACTTTCGCTATGAGATGGTTTTAGTTCACTAATAAGTTGTTGACAGAAGACGGTAACACCATTTTCCCTGAATGAATGCTTCAGTCACAGGTTTTATGTGATGCATGTGGTTTCATAATAAAATTGTTAGTTGCAGTTTATGCTTCAGATTAGTTGATCCGGCTTTCCAGGTCTGCTAAAATCCACAATATATTGTATAAATATATATTGCTTTGGGTCAGTTATCAAATGATAATTGTCTAAACAATTAGTTTCTCGTTTACAGATTAGAATTTCCTGTTGATTTAAGCAAGTATCGTGAGTTTTGGCATGCGTGGAAATGAGTGGAATTGTATAAAATGTACACAATAACTAAATGAACATGACTTGTTGATTAAAAACTGATGAGTTGATTCTCAATTAAATTGTCAAAGTCGTCACAACTTCTAAATGCTCTTTCATCATGTGAGCTATCACATGCAAAATATTCAGTTCAATTGATAAGTAAATTCCATAAATATCAGACATGTAATGGTTGTAATGTGTGCTAAGATGGCGAATGGCTTTCCATAAAGGGTGGATATTTTCCTGTGAATTTAATAAAAGTTTTTAGAATCGGACAGTCATGGAAAAAAGTTTTACATTTTCAGAAACGTTGAAATTTCTTTTGAAATTTAATTCACGAAAGTGGACTCACGCTAATTTAAGCATCTAATCAATTACTTACCTGCTCTCTCCTAGTGTGCTCCTTGATCCTCCGTGTCTCTTCAGGTCTCCAGGATTCCCTCTGTGTCTCTCCAGTGTTGTGTTGTTGTGTCCATCTCCCTGTCCATTCAGTATCATCATTCTTCTGCAAGAGAAAGCATTCCATCAGCAGTCAAGATCATCTCACCATACCATTCTACTTCTGAGTTACTCACCTTTCTATAGACTGTTGAACTCATTACCTGTTGAATAAACACTGTTACTTTACTCACCAGCTGTGTTCCATTCGCTTCATTACAGAAGCTTGGACCCACACTGTATAACAGTATGAGTTCTTCTGACCCTTTTCAGGAGCTAGTGGATTGCCTCTGTTGAGCGATTCACACCGCACAGTTGGCACCCACTCCTTTGATGACACCTGCACATAACTCGGAAGTAAACATTCCTTCTTCGTCTCCCCCACTGTAGTATGTCCCATGGTGTGCTCGACGCCCTTCTCTGGTGCGGCTGGAGATTGCAAGGGCTTTTTGCTATAATGCTCAATCCCGTTCGCCACCTATCCGAATGTTTATATGCAAAGATTGGATAAGTTATTTCTTTTCTCTCAGGAACGGGTTGGGCTGAATCATTATGGAGTCAGGCGTGCCCAGCTATTGCTTCTTACGCCACCTTTTCCCAGCATTTCCTAGAGGTGTTTGGACAGACCGATCAAGAAACGCCAGCAAGTGAAGAACTGTATAATTTCCATCAAAATAACCTAAATGTACAGGAATATTCAGTTAGGTTTCGGACCTTGGCGGCTTCCAGTGGCAGGAATGAAAGAGCGTTAATCACTTCATTTCGACAAGAATTGGAACCTAATCTTCGACGTATGCTGCTGCCATATGACGGCTGACCATCCGCTGTTCAGCTCAAGTCACGTCATACTCCAACACTACCATGAGCACTAATAGCTATCTCCCCCAGCCCGCCAAACGACCACAGCCCTCCAGAACTTACATCTGAGCCCATGCAAATGGATAACCGTGGCCTCGCCTCACTCCAAGTGAACAGCAACAGCACATTCATTTGGGTTTATGCCTGTACTGTGAGCAGTTTGGTCATCCCATCCGAGACTGCCCCTGTTGTCCTCCACGTTCAGTAGTGAGTACTATATTGCTAATGCATGAAAAGATGTACCCACTCACCTCGCCAGTCACACTTGCTGCCAAAGGTGTCTCCATTACAATGGCAGCCCTCATTGATTCAGGTCTGCGGGAAACTTCCTCCCCTGACATCTTGTTTGACGCCTTGGGATCAAAACCATACCGACCAAAATAAGGTAATAATTCAATCAGATCAACCTCTCTCAGACAGGGATGTGAGGCATCGTGTGGGACCTGTACAGCTACAAATTGGTCAATGCCACGAAGAGAAGATATGGCTACTACTGCTTTAGAAGAATAGAGGCACTGGCTGGAGGGGTACATTCATCCTTTCCAGGTAATAAACAACTCAGCTTATTGACCCTGTCGAGGGTTCTCTTTTTCACCAGATTCAGGTTTACCATCTCCTATCGACCAGGGACTAAGAAAATAAGAGAACCACCTCTCAAAATGTGTATCTATGAAAATGTTTGTTTTCTTTTTGTGTGCCACAGTGTTGCTTTTTTCCAAAATGTTATTACCTACAGTTGAAGTATGATGATATCAAAGTATCTGTGATACACAGACTAATATTCCTGTAGTGTAGAAAGCAGTGTGTCAACAAAAAATTAGAAAGATGAATATAAAATTGCATAAAACAAAATGAAATTCACATATAACACAATAAGAAATAAAACATATTTAGTTAGTAAAGTTTTTTGACCTGTGTTACTCACACAATGACATATTTTGGTGGCATTGGCCATGCCACTAACAAAGTAGGTTTTGAAGCATGAATTAAATGTTTGTTACAAAGGTTGTAACAGTCTGCAAAAGTTACAACCTTTCGCAGACTGGGGTTCTGATGTTTCAGCTAACAGTTTTGATAATTGGACTTACAGTTTAGAGGTTAAGACCGAAAAATGTGCCAAAGCAATTGAGAAAATCTATAACAGCTACAATGTAAAACACCTGTTCATTACATCACTGTGTAACGTTCTCATTTATGTTGCACAGCAATGTTCCATTATCTTGGGGCAAAAGGATTTAAGATAATACATTTGCTTATTAACAATTTTGTGTTTTAAAAAATGTATATATTAAAGCCATTTTGTAATGTAACTTTTTAAAAGTAATTTCAAGTGTTGCCATTCATTCATGATTATATTCACAACATACTTTATGTAGTTTAGATATTTACTTCATTATGTTATGTTTTATTTCTCAGTTTGATTAAAGCCTGTTGCTCTGTTACTAGTGTGAAAAGAAGCTCACTAAACTTTTGTCTATTTGACCTTTCTTGACACCCCTCTCTCTCTCTGCCCTCTGAGAGACAGCTGTTCCTGTCTTGGAGTGTTTGGACACTGCTAATGAGGGGATGCTTTGTGGTGTCCCTCTGTCCAGAATGGTCTCTTTAGTTGTCTCTCTGTCTAGCGGTAGGTCTAGACCTTTCTTTGACCAGCTTCTCATCAGAAGCAGAATCCCCATTAAGGACAGACCGTTGTCAGTTGAATGAGAATAGAGGATAGTATGTGTGTGTGTGTGTGTGTGTTTGAGTGTGTGCATCAGGGAAACAGCAAAGTCTTTTCCTCTGTGCTCTTACTCAGGATATAAAGCACATCATTGTAATTGCAAAGGATTCCTGCTTTGAGCATCTGTGGCCACTCTAAGCCCATCTCTGCAGATGCATGTCCTGTGCAGATTATGTCCGCTTGCTGTCCACAGGACTCTCGCTCTATTCAGTGAGAACCGGAGGAGCTGTCAATGCAACATAACTATTGTGGCCTGCTCTACTCAGGGAGGAGGGAAACTCTGCAAACCCTATAGCAATTACAATGTATATGCCATTGTTAAAGTTTACTCAAGTGGTTATGGAGAGAGGGATAATACTATGGAGAGATGCTAACTGATTTTAAAGAATGTCAGGTGAAGAGACAGCCATGTAGACATGCTGAAATATTTCACATTTCTTGTAAATTGTGGCTAATTAACATCCTGCTTATTTACAGTTTTAAAATATATTTTTGATCTGACAACCTATAGACGTTAAGTTAGTTTTCTTTGATTGCAATCTTTGGTGTTTTTTTATTTCTGAGACAGGCTGAGATTGTAGCTTTTGCATCTCTTCTTGCTAAGTGCAGAATACTGTTGTCTTGGACCTCACCACAACCCCCCTTATTTAATTGTGGCACTAAGATCTGGCCTTCTTTTTAAAACTTAATTAAATTTAAAAAATTAAATACAATATCAGATGTAGAGGAGAACTGTTTTTTGAAAATGGCAACAATTTATCACATTCTTGAATGATTTACCAACTTTAGACACGGATTGAGTGGAATTACATATACATTTTTTTTATTATTTCAGTCATGCTATGTACATATATATATGCACATGTGTGGTTTTGTTTGTTTTTTTCTTCAGATATAATTTGTTTAATTGGGGAATGCCTTGTTGGGGTGGTATATAAAGTAAAAAATTCAATTTGCAACAATAAGCATTCTATGACGAAAAATATATTTTTGAAATGCATTTTTTAATAGTTATTTAATAAGGTTTATAAAAATGTATATATGTCATAGAAAAAACTTTTGAATAACAATATAATTGTATTTTATTATTTTATGTTATATGAACTTGAAGTGTGGTAAGAAAGAATTTAAACTCTTCTAAATCTAATATGGGTTTGCCTAAAAGATTTCCTTAATTTTTCAGCTTTTTTCAGCTTCAGCTAATTTTTCCTGTTTATTTATAGTTTTAAAATATATTTTAAAATTACATTTAAAATTTACGCTTAAAAAAGAATATTAGTCATAGACATTTTTTAAATGAATATTATTGTGTTTTATTTATTTTTGTGTGTATGATTGAATTGATTAAACATTTAAACAATACTGAATCTGGATTAAATTAAATGCTTTAATTTCTAATTTCTAATTTCTTTAATTAAATTTAAAGATTTTTTTTTTAGCTTTTTTCCTATTTTCCAGCTTTTAAAAACTTGATCTGAAACATGATCTCTTAATAATATTAAAATGCTTCTGCACAACCTGCCGTATATTCTCAAATCATTGGTACGGATGCCAATCTAGTGCCGACTTTTTAAGTGAAATGATCCTAGGTAGATTGTGGTCGATGCAAGTACGAGCTGTTGTCTTAACCTATTCAACTGTTTTGACTATCAGCCAAACACAGACATTTAAGGAGGCCACATTCAATTCTGGACCAACTACCAGTTCATGCACCGAAATTCAAGAGATCGTTTTAAATTAATTCGCCTGTCCTCATGCATTAGAGAGTCTACATAATGAGTCATTAGTCCAAATTGTTTTGCCATAACATTTGTCACTGAAGATCAAAGCAATATTGCATGAGAGGTGCACAAACGTCTGAGACAAACTCACAGCAACGCTTGATAAGCCTTGAGACTTGCAGCATGTCATTATAAGAGAGATGCTGATAGACTAGTGATGAAATTAAAGGAAGGAAAAGAGGAGGGTGGCTTGTTGGTAGCTAGAAAAGTGTGGTTAGAAAAGAAAAGATCATACCTTATTATTGATTTTACTAATGATGAGTGCCCCCAGTGCAACAATAGTAATTTTGCCATAAAACTGTCAGCAGTTCATCAATCTCTAGAGGCCTTTCCTCCCTTAGAGGAAGATTTATTAAATGCTTACAGTCATGAGCCTGGACTTGCCTGGTCTGTCTTTAGCATACAACAGAGCTAGCCTTTGAGATGCTCACACTGTTACGCAGCGAACGTTGCTTTCTCTGTCTGCATTATTCTTCATCTCTCTGTATGTCTTTACATGTTACAGAAGCCCTTTTGGTTTTCCACGAAGAACTAATTCTTCACAAGAGGATATCCTCTATTTCAGTGGTTTACAATTCCAACCCTTCTGATTGTTTTGGTCTTTTTATCTCTTTTGAGCTTGTGTATTTTGTCTGTGTTCTTGAGGCAGTCGTGTGCAGCCAAGACATGCACTTTAAATGCCTGAGGACTGAGGCCTGTCTGCCAACAATAGGAATTTCCCTGGTTTACACAGGATAGATTAAGCTCATCTCTTTTTTTCCCCCTTTCCCAAGAGCACATTATGGTTCTACTTAAACTGTTTTGTGCGTGTAATTCTACGCTTCGCAGGTATGAATACCAGAGTTCACGGTATAGGATACTTAGTCGGATATGTTCAAGTTCTCGTTTTGTTTGAGGATAAAGTGCAGCCTCTACTGTCTGAACATTAAACGATGAACCTCAAATTAGCATGAGCAGAATTATGTTCAGTTGACAGGATTGGAGTCGCTGTGACCTGTGCTTTGTTTTTTCTTCGAATCATACAAACAAATAAATATGGTTGAAAACTTGGCATCCGGTCTCAACAGATGTAACACAGTAATATAATGCTATGCTTCTGAACAACACCATGTTGTGAGATTGCCAGCCGGATTCATGACTCGTCAGTAAACCTGTATGTTATTGTGACCTCGGATTACGCTGCCGTGACTTTCGAAATCTCTTTTACATACAAATGCTAGACACAAACGCATTTCCGCACTAACTCCATTTGTCACGTGCCTCATGTTTTGAACACCTGGGTATCTGTATACAAAGTGATTGGCAGAAACTCAAAGGTGAGTTAATTAAATTAAAGATTTAATTATGAACCTGTGAGCTGCAGGCGGTGTGAGCGATCAGCGTCTGCAGATAGCTTAGAGATAAACGGACGCATCGTGTTTAGATGTTAATCGAGGGGAAGCTGAGGGTTCCTCCCACATGACACCTCAATCATCCTAACCCTTTATTACACAGTAAACATCATAAAAAGCCACTTTAAAAGATGATGAGAGAAATCCGAATTTTGCTTAATATTTATAATGATGCGATTAAATTATTGTTTTTGCTGTCAGAGCTCGCTCCTGCTGCTCTTCCATTGCTCCTTTGAAGTCAGTTTTAAGTTGTGTTTCATGTGGTCATGGAGTCTCCTCGTATTGCTTTCCAAACGGCACACAGTCTTACTTAAATACACACTGAGCACTGTAATTTTTTTACAAGTGAAGGTGCAATTTGCTGTAACTGCAGTATCAGTGTTTCAAAACCCATAGAGGGCCATTTCATTGAAACTCTTAATATTTAGGAGAGGGGAAAATAAATGAAACGTTAAAATGCAACTAAACAAGAGCTGCATCCTATAATTAAAAGTCGTAATCATATAGCGTTTGAAAGTTAATTGCTACACCTGTCGAGGCTGCTTCACATGCATAATTGTTTTCAAACTTATAGACACTCATTTCTAGATTAATGCTAGAACAAATCTAGTCTTTCTGGATTTCTTGATATGTCTAAGAAAATGTATGGTAACACTTTAGTATAGGGACCGATCCTCATGATTAACTAGTTGTTTATTAGCATGCCTATTATCAATGTATTGGCTGTTTATTAAAGCACATATTCTGCATAACCATATTTCACGTCCATAATCAATACCTAAACTTAACAACTACCTCAACTATTAATAAACAGCAAATTAGGAGTTTATTGAGCTAAAAGAGGGAGGTATTTAACTATTTAATCCTTTTTTTTTTTTTTTTTTACAAAATAATAATGCTTTATTTTACGGTTATTAATTGCTTATTAGCATGCACATTACTATAATATTATCCATTTATGAGTAGTAACTAAGCAAACATTAGCGCCTTATTCTAAATGACCTTATTCTTCATCTTTAATCCTAACCAATAACTAAACTCAACTAGTACCTTATTAACTATTAATACTCGTTAACAAGTTATCTATTCTTAAGTGTTACCTAGTTTGCTAATATTGAGAGTTGAACCTTAAAATAAAGTGTGTACAAATTAAATGAAAGAATTACTTGAGATGTTTTGCTTCCTTAAATGCACAGTTAATTCTCTAATCTTTTATTCACCCTCATGATTGCTTTCAAGGGAGATATTTGGAAGAGCACGGAAGTCCAAATAACATTGGGCCTTTATTGTATAAATTAAAATTAAGGCATTTTTTAAATAATAATTGCACATAATACAAAGAAATTCTTGCAGGTTTGGAATGACATGATAGTAGTTAAGTCATGACAGAATTGTCATTTTCAGATGAACTATCTCGGGCTAACATCCTGAGCATTTTTATAATGTCAGATGCTTATTTTAAATTCACGGAATAGGTCACAATTTGCAGAATGTCAAGATTAGCATATTTCCCTGCTTTGAGAATAACATTCTAGAAGATGTATGGTGACTATGCTCTTTTTTTTTGTTTAGAATTATGCAGCTTTAATATATTAAAACAGCTTGACCACATCTTAATGCATCTTATTTTATCTTGAAGTCCATTGTGAGTCATAATTCAATTCTAAAAAGTCTCAGAAAAACACTGGGACCATTTCATCAAATGATATGTGGTGTTTAAACTGTGTTTAACACAGTTTGGCCATAAAGCTGCTTCTGAGCTGCTCCATGATGTGAATATATGGCTATCAGGATGACACAGATGATACATAAATCACATTTCAAAGCTGGTTCTTTTCCATCGGTTCACAGGAGGCGAACAATGTGTGTCTTTCAGTATGAGGACACAGCTGGTCTGGTGCTGCATATTAAGTATTATAAACAAGCGTTGCACCTATTTTATTTGGGAGATTATCATCTTCTAGGCTTATTAGGAGGACATTTCCCATAATATTCTGAAGATGGGTTTACGCATAAATCCCCATGACTTTGCATTTTGTTATAGACTAGTTCTTGTATTGTGATACTATGCCATTGAGTAACTTTTGTCTCATATTACCCACATTGCTACAAAGATTGTCAGACTTTGTTGAACATCACCAGACAAGAATTTCCTTCCACCACAAACTAAAAAACATAAAGGTGTGATCATGAAGGTCGTACAATTTAGCTGGAAGTTTTGGATTATGTTACGTGTTTTCCTGCTAATAAATAATGATTCACGTGATGTTTTATTCAGTTTCTTATGAAACAGGTGACTGGATGAAATACTTAAACATGCACACATAAAATGTAAGTATGTGCTGTTGACAATACCGAGTTCCTGGTGTCTTAATTATTGTGTTGTATCTTTACCATTTAACATTTTTGCCAAAGACAAATAGAGCTGCCATGTCTTTATGAAGTTGTCTGTCACTCAAGAGAGAGGGGAAAAAATCATTTGTCCTCATCATTTACTGAGGACAATCCCCCTCACCTAAGTTGTTTTTCTTTAGCAGGTTGCGAATATTTTTACAAGCTTTTCCAGCCTACCAGAGACAAGACCCAACATAGAGAGGTGGTGAGACATGCTTCAGATAACTGAGTAAAAATGTCATGTGGTTACAGAACTATGTGTGGAAATCATGTCAAGATACTCAGGCAACTGATGTCTAACATACTCACTGGATTGGTTATGAAGTCACCTGGAACAGCGAATAATGGATCTGTGACAATGTTTGCGTAGTTCCTAATTGTAATTAGTAATCCACAACATTTTTCATCAGTAAGTTTAGTACTATTTAAAACCTTCACGATAACATAGTTTCCATCAACTAAAATGGCATTGAACTGTGTTAATATCTCAAGATGTTGTGTTGTAGCTTTACATTAGCTGAACTTTTTTTAAAAATTACTCAGCATCTTCTTGTTCCATGATGGTGACCGTCTCTGAAGTTGCACAGCTAAAGCTGCACAGACCAAGCAGGCCCGTGTTACCTCAGAGTCCCCTTAACCCTCCCTCTCCATCCAGTTCTTTATCCTTCCTATTTTTAGAGAGTATACTTTTCCTGATGAAATACAGTAAAATGCACTCAGGGCCACATGTCTGCCTCCCTCTGCTGCGCTCATACACAGTGCATATTTTTAAAGTTCTTAACTGCTGACTGGCTCGCTGACCTTCCTTCATTTTATATAATGCATGAAATATTAATTCCAAAAATAAATATAGGCTTTTCTTCAAAGTTCTACCAAGGTCTGAGCAAATGGCATTTTTAGATTTTAATTTAGATTAATTTGCAGAGAATTATTCAACATTTTACTTTCACTATGCTTATTGCACCGTAATTTGATATTGAGAGATGGAGAGGTGACCGTGCACAACCTTGATTTTTTTTTTTATATATATGTTTACCATTGTCTCATTTACTAAAAATAATAATTTTAAATATTCTTGCAATTTTAAATAACTAGTGAATTATTACTCCAGTCTTTAGTGTCACATGATCGTTCAAAAGTCATTGTAATATGCTGATTTAGTGCTCAAGAAACATTTTTATCATCAATGTTTTATCATTAATCTTAAGATTTTGTCTTTCAGGGTTAAACTGAACAGAGCATGTTTTTGTTATGCTAATGTAAATCTTCTGTAAGATTATAAATATCTTTACTCTTTTGATCAGCCACTTCTGCTCACCACCACTATCCTATGTATTTTTGAATACACTCTTCAATTCACTTTTGTGTTCAGCTGTTTACTTTCCCTTTACCCCAAACTTCCCCTTCTTTCTTAAAAAAACCTCAATTAGATTTCCTGAATTTCCCATGGAATGCTACCATATTTGTCATTCATCAATATGCAGTGCAGTATGCAATAGCGAGGTCAGGATGAAAGACATCTCAGTTTTAAGGCTATAATTTCTTATGACAGATCATATGTCTGTATCATTGACACAAGCATACTGCGTCTTAAAGACATAATATCACAGTTTAGTACCAAGTATCATAAAAAGGGACTTTTCACAATTCAAAATAAAAGCCAAACTTTTCTTCTTACTTTATTGTCTCCAATAAAAAATGAAAAGGCATTGCCATAATTTTAATACTGTAGTTAATAATTTTAATAGTGTACACACATATGCAATGCTTTTCTGTGAAAACTGTATTTATTTGTACTAACCAGAATTAGTTTGCTCAGTACAATTTGTCATGCATTACCCACACACATTGCTTAACTTGATGCTGAACCTCTTTATAACTTTTTCAGAGAGGAGGAAATAGACTTTTTTAGCCTTACCCATGGTGATAAGGAACAGGACTCCTCCCCCTCGAGGTCGATGAAGTAACACCACAGCATAACCATCCCACTTGATGTGGCAGGATGTGCAGGTAACAACAAATAAGTGTTTCAATAGCAATTATTAGCTGGAAGTGAGGTATGCGTGCGTGTGTGCGTCTGGGGCAGTTCTTGGGCTTTAGAGGGTGGGTGTGCTCCAAGAAGAGCAGCCACTTAAAGCTTTTCATTAGTTTTGCCTTGTTTCTCCTCTTTCCCTCTCGAGTGTGTAATGTGTGTTGGGATACAATGGGAGGATCTGCAGAATTGTGGTGAGAGGCTGTAGACTGTGTTTGCTGGCGCTGTAAAGAGCCTCTTCACCAGGCTTTGGCCACAAAGGCCTTTGGGATGCGCCCATGGCTTACTTTGTTCACTGGAAGCATTTCACACGCACCCAGGGCAACAGACAGGCAGGGCTGAGGCCTCAACACTCAGCAGAGTTATTGAAAAGTTTTTGTGCATTTTTTTTTTTTTTTGTCCACCTATCCCCCCTCCCTACCACACCTCCTTTTTACCACAAATCCTTTCTCATCCTTGTCGTTCAAATACCACTGTTGGGCAAACAGAACACTCTTTTTTTCCCTCTCTTTCTTGATCTCAACCTCCATAATATCCGACTGTAATTGTTATGAGTTCTACATCAATAAAACGTTTGTCACCTTACTTGAGTCCTTTTAAGAATGGACATTATTTCTGTTTATTAGAAAATGTGAATGTCAATTAATATCTGGTTTATATACCTGCATTCAAGATATTAAAGGCTCTACTGTGTATATCTAAGAAAAGTGGGGAAAGGAAATGCAGATTTGTTTCCCAGCTGAAGAAGGGCTGAACTTATGGCATTCACAGTGTGAGACTAGTCATTCCAGGGCTATAAGGGAATTTTGGTGGAAAAAACAATTCATTTCCTTGTTAAGCCCAAAGTGAAAGCAAAAAAAAAAGGAATGAAAAATCAGGGCTCTTGCTGTTTTGGTCAGAAATACATTCTAGCATAAAAATCATCCTATATTCTATTTTTTTTTGGCAATTTACCTGATTCAGTTAATAATAGGAATAAATATTTACTTAGGATTTTACTAGCAGCAGCAAAAATAGCGATTACCCATCTATGGCTCCAGCAGCCTCCCCCAACAAGAACTCTGTGGGAACATATAGTTACAGAAATGTAAAGATAAAAAGACTGACATTTAGATTGAGACAAGAACTTTTAAGAAACACTGGGGAAAATGGACAATCTATATATCAAAACAGAGAGAAGATAGGTAAATGCCAACGTTGAATATGCATTCTTTAATCTAAATGTATGTAATTAGGATAAACGGCTGCTTGATAGTATGCCTACGGAAATCAGTATTATGTTTATGAAGGCCATAAATATTCCTATATACTTTTATTTACTTCTTTTACTATTGTCCATGAATAAAAATGATTTCATTAGGTTATGACCTATGCTATAGGAGTCTATGCCTTGGCCTTAATTCCCTCCTGCAGATCTTATATTTATGAATCACACATTTAGGTCAACCTGCATTGCTTATGAATATCTACAATATTTAAAATATGTGTGCACACATACGAGGGAAATAACATTTTGTATCCCTAACAATCTTTTATCCCAGGGAACAAAATAATGCAGTTTTTCTGACATGCTTAGAAACCTCCATCTCCACAGCAGCTTAAGTGTCACATGAAAAAATTATGTGTCAGGGTTGGGGCCTGGTAAAATATTGATGGCGGTCAGTGGCCCAAAGCTACTGTATAGTGTAAATTTCTGCTCTGGATGAAAGCAAGTGGTGATTGGACTCATCCGGAATCAGTGCACATTTATGAGAGCATTTACTTTATGCTATAACATCTGTCAAATCTTCAGGATCATGTTCTTTGGTTAAAGGAGTCCAGAACTAAAACTGTGAACCACTGATGCACAGAAATGACCTGCACTGGTATATTCTAGGGGCATATCAAAAAGTCCTGATAGAAATCATTTCCTTTATTAAACAACAATTCAAATAATATAGTTTTTATATCATATCATATAATAATATAATTATTACTATAAACGTATCTTAAGATCTGGCAGATGTTGAACAGATCATCAGAGATTTTACAGCTACATAATATAGCACTGGGATGTACTTGTAAAGAACCAATACTGCATTTGCTCCAAAAGACAGTTAGCGTTAGGCCACGATAAATAGCGTGACGTCATTTTCATAACAGTATGGCTAGAAACTGCGCAAATGAATGGTTAAATAACGACTAATACAAATCAGTGATTTTAGGTCAAGCTTGGTGCGAATGTGTGAAAATTCTTATTCTGTCAGACCCAGCGAGCATGTTTGACTAGGATGAAGTTGCATCTCTGTCTATTTTCATGGGTTATAAAGATGAAATGAATAAAACATAGCTTCGTCTTCGGAGCACTTTGCCAAGATGTTGTATCACTGAAAACACCAGCACTCTGTCAGATCAGATTGAGAACAGTGCAGTGACACACCTCTGCCGAGGAGATGATAAAATGTACAAACCGTATAAGGAGAGGAAGGGCACGTCTCTCTGTATAGAGAATTTGTTCCACCTCCTTCTTCATTATGTTTTTCACATGAACCTGTAATTGTTAATTTTCCCAGTAACACAAATTTTGACATTCTGCTCAGTGTGATTTATGATAATTGAATATATGGCAATAGAGACCATGCAAACCGCAGGAGTTAATGTCCTTTTGTTGTCTACTCAGCCACTTCACCTCCTGAAAATATTACGAGCATTTGGAATAATGTCCTATTGGGATGCTTTTCAGATGTTAATCCATCATAAGAACATGGGTGAAGTGTCTTTTGAGGTCTTTAGATCTGCCTTGTCAATTATTGCTTGTGTCTCTGAGACCAAAGGAGAGTTAATTATTATTTGCCAGTGCAGTCTGAGAAGTCCAATCCTTTTATGACTGGTTTCTTGAGCTGGAGACGAGGGAGTACTCCCAATCAGTGATGCCCATCTAACCATTAGAAGAGATTCCCATTCCTACTGTCATCTTTAAATTGCAGTGCTCATACATCCTTGCACTGTAGTTGAGAAGAAGAGGGATAGTTATGGTAATGCAAAGGAGTATGTGTGATTCTAGTCTTTTATTATTTTTTACAGCAAACATAGACACAGGCTGAGTACTAGTATTTTATCATTATCTTCACATCAGTGTGAAAGCATTTTTCATACAGTATAGTTATATTAATGTGTGATCCTCTCGGGGTTTGTGGTGAGGTTTTACAAAGATCACCTTTTCTTTCGTTCAATAATAAAAGATATCAATCTTTCTAATATCAGGATGATTTGTCTGTGGCTGTCAATAGCTTGTGACTCACATTTTTAAACTCTAATGATTTCATATGACTTGTGTGCCTTCTCGAAGCGGAAACACTTTTGAAGAGAAGAATTTCATAATAACAAAGCAGGCTTGATAGATGGGGTCAACGTTAATAATTATACATTTAGCATAAAATAGACTTCATTATCTCAAGATTCCTGAAATTCCTTTAATTGCTTACATTTCAAACCTTCACAAAGCTTTTAATCTGTATGGAAACCATTAAGACAAAATATTTTGACTGCCAAAAATGCTGTGGATTAATGGGAAATGTAATGAAATTAAGTGGAGTGATTTATTGCCATGCAGTACAGAGATTTACCATAGGAGGGGTGTTAATCCTCATGCTAACTTTTTAAAAGCTTGCTCCTGTTTGTGCTTGTACTGAATATGAAAGCTGCACAAAAATGACTCAGCAGTGGAATCATTTTATTCACCAACAAACATTTAAAGGTATAAGATTTTTCTCTATATGCTAGTGTTTTCATATAGATTTTAGATTAGTGGCCACTTTTTGTTTTGATTCAGTGTGACTCTTCCCTGTGCCTGCTGCTTCACTATTTTGACTGTTTTAATATCCTATATGTAGCAGTCTCTTTCAATTACAGTTTAAAAATCCTTAAGAAGGGGAATAGTTTGAATAAAGGTTAGTATTGATAATATATTTGAACAAGGTATATACTGTAAATGTTTACATAGTTCAGTAACATTACTTTCTTAAAGGGATCGTTCACCCAAACAAAAATATTTTCATAGCTTCTGAAAATTATGGATGAACCCCTTTTTTAATGTCACATGAAAATTTTTACCAATTTCCTTGCTAAGTTTCTGGACATTGACTGTGTTTATTACATTGCTGTCTATGGAGGGGCAGAGAGCTCTCAGAATTCATCAAAAATATCTTTATTTGCGTTCTGAAGATGAACAGAAGTGATTGTGAGTAATTCATTTTGTGTGAGTGAACTATTCCTTTAAGTGATTTGTGCATCACGTCATGTTTTATTGTGCCTCTTTTAGAGGAATTGGGTTTATCAAATACTTGTTAGTATTACGTTGTTCCACAGCATTTCACTTGCATGCATACACCAAAATATTACAAATTATGCACAATATTTCTCACATCATGAACAAATATTTGCAACTAAGACAACAAGCAGCAATAGGTGGTGTAGTTTCCCCTCTTTCCACAGGTGTTGTCTAAGTGACTAAGTGACAAGAAATGAAATAACTGGTGAATACAGCTGTTAATAAAAGAGGCAAATTCACCAAAAACCCTACGTCTATGGCAGCCATTCTAAGGATCTGTGGGGAATGGGGATTTCACAAATAAGTCAAATCCTGTTACTGCAGCTTTAGTGTGTAATAAAGACACTGATTAGTCCAAACATATTAATAACGATGGTAAGAATCCCATTGCTCTGCTGGTAGCAGATTTAGATAACACGAAGATGATATCAGGCTGACGGGACAATGAATGAATGAGCATGCCCTCATTGTCCCCAGTGGTCATGTCACATTGCACTCATAGCTGGATTACTGGCTGACTTAAACAGCTTAGAGTTTCTTTTCTACATGCACAGCAGTCCGAGTGCTGTGCTTCATCTTAGCTGCTGAAAAGTGAAAGCCTTCACACAGTGCTAGTCTACGTGGTCTCTCAAGGTTTTCTGTCCGTGTAGCTGGCCTTTGACAGAAAACAATCAGTCTCTGCGATTTCAATGCATGTGTTGCCATGGAAATGTCTCTGAAGCTGATTCTCTGATGTGCTTAGCTGATTTTTGTTCAACTCAGTGTCACAGTCAGCAGCTAACATATTGATGCTCATATCACATGCAGAAGCTCTCTTGATAATTTAAGAAGGGTGTGATCACACTTGACACTGATGATTACTGAAAAAGCAGTTTTTTGCAGATCACAGTCTGATATAGCCATTATGAGTTTTATTATCGTACGTTTATTTTTGCCATTTTTTTTTAGCCGCGTGTGTGTCCCTACAATCGAATTAAATGGAATATTTAATGGAATAAGGCTCCACATAATGACTCTTTTGTCAGCGGATTCAGTGCAAATATTCAGACTGAATGAGGCTAAGGGGTGTTAGCGTGTCGCTAATACTCTGATTTTTGTAATTGTGACACTCACAGTCCATACGGCTCTGAGCTCACCGTGGAATCTAGGCCTTAATGGCTTAGCATTCCCAGCCACACAAGAGTTTTCCTCAGCCCCCAAGTATGCGTCACAAAAGACCAGGCACAAAGAATACAAACATGTCATCGTTTTCAGAGTTTTTAGTAATCTCCTACTGTGCCTTACTTAATCTCAAATTCACAGCGCCTCGGGTATGACGTGAAGACTGGAGGATAATTGCTGTGTGTGTCTTGGACATGTTGAATGAAGAGTTGTGTTGGAGCGAGGAGATCAGACAGCACTACAGCGGCAATAAGGCCAATCAAGTCCAGCATATAGTCAAGGAATTTATGCTGTTTATTGACCCATAATATTGGCTTTAACAGACCTCAACCTCATAGACCGCTGAATGCAAAGTGTTAAATTAATTCATATGTTCCCTTTTGTTGTGGCTCGACAAAAGCGGCTGAGTTTCTAATTCGCTCTCTGAGTCGATGACAGATGAGTCTTTCTGCAGTGTTTGCCCAGGTGTCAGTCCCTCTAACCCAGTCAGCCAAGGGTGCGTCTCACTTTTTAACCTACTGCTCTCAGCGTCCTTGTTGGCCTTTATGCGCGCAATATCTTTCTCAGACAAAAAGCACCCAACAGGTCGATTCAGACAAGCCGTTAAAAAAAGCAAGAAAGCTCATTGGTTTCGCAAAGATTCGGAAGTCGCTGCCATTATCAGCATTCTTTTTTGTTTTGCAATGTTTGTACTAGCTTTCCAAACAGAATCCATCCCTGGGTTGGGAGATTAGACCTGAATAGATATGAAATATGTATATGTATCTGATCACAAAGCGTTAGGCCCACAGCTGTGGCAGTCAGGGCCCTGGACCTGTTTCCTGTTTATGTGCAGTGTGCATGCTTTAACTAGCCCAGCTAAGCATTCTGTTCACTCCAAAGCCCATTTATCAACACAGGCTAACTCACTCTGCGCAAAAGTTTTAAGTTTTATGGCCCAAGAATAAAGTGCATAATTACTCAGATGGTTAAAAAAGGTATGACCTGGGGCACTTGGCAAGGAGAAGTACAATATGCATCACACTGTGTCTTATTAAAGACCATTTATCTTTGTAGAGATGTAGTGAATGGCTTTAACATTTTGTGCTTGTTTAAAAGTCCGGAGTGCAATGAAATTAGGCTGGTAATAAGCGGGATATTTTGTTGGCAGCAGGCCGAGAATGGGAGGGCCTAGCAGATTTTAGGACTTGTCAATCAGCACGTGTTGTTTAGTCTGGGGTTGAGGAGGTGTGGTGGAAACATGTGGTTTCAGCCTGGCTCCTCCCGCGTTCGTACTGCTCCATAATTGGTCAGTAAATTATGGTTAATTCTACATCCTATACATCAGTGCAGTCCAGCCCAGATCAAATGTCAGATTCATTCACGATTACCTCGATAATATAAAGTTGAAATGTTTATCAACATAGTATGAGCAATATCTCAATGTTTATTTTATTATTGTTATTTTTATTGCTATTTATTACACTAAAATGTGGGTTGGCAAGATTTGTGTTTAGAAAAATGTTCTCAAAGGCTGCATTTATTTGATCAAAAATCCTATAAAACCGTAATATTGTTAAACTATTTTAGTACGTTCAGTGTTTTCAGTGTCACATAATATTTTTACATACATATTATTGTAACGTTATATACCACCATGCACCATACATTTTTATCTCTGATTAATCGAATGTTTAAAATAACAGCATTTATTTAAAAATAGCAATTCATTAAGAATAATTATTTAATAATTATTAAATAATTAATGCATACATTTTATTGCTGTATAAAGTATTAATTTATTTCCAAAAAAGAAACGAATAAAAATAATATAATTATTAATACAAATATAATATTTATATTTAATATAAAATAAATATAATGTTTTGAGATATTTACATCTTCAAAGATCTATTTCTAAAATGATGTGTTTTCTAAATAGAGCTTTTTGAAATAAAAATGAAAGAAACTGATGTGGCGCTTTCTCTTTGTGTCAGGCTAAACTCTGACAGAGATTAGAATGCTGGATCATTAGTTAAGGAATTGGCTCTGTTTAATGTTTGTTTTTCTAAGTGTCTCCAACATAACAGGGAGCTCACGGCCATCAGCACCTCTGCTCAGGTAAAAGCACTTCCTCTTTCAGCCTCTGCGTCTTGCTATTTGCTCAACCTGATCCTGAGAAAAAAAGGAGTGAATAACTTTAAAACACCGTCGCACCAATGAAAAGAGCCAGACATGAAAGAGGTACAGAAATGAATTGAATGCTGTGTGGTTGATGTTTTTTTCCCTCTTTTCTCCTTCCTCTTTGCTGCCCTTACATTGTGAGGCCCCGTCGCTCTATCTCTCTCGCTCCCTCTCTTTCTCTCTCGCTCACTTGCTCACTCTATTTCCTTCGCTGAAAGACTGGCGTGGGTGATTCATCACTGTGCCCTGTCAAAAGCCTTTTCCACAACATGATGAGAACAATGTGCCTGTGATTGGGATTGAGAGGCACAGATTGAGAGATAGAAGCAGGCCTCTGCTCTTCTCTGCTCCGCTCAAGATAGGACTTCACCCCTGAGACCATTTTAAAGGGTTTCGCACCTGACAAAGAGCTCATGCGAGCTCTGAATAACACAAGCGACTGCGCCATGGTAGGCTTGGACATGTGGCACTACAGAGACAATAGTCCTGACCATTCGTTTGGCCTTCACAATGCCAACAAGTCCTAACAGATTTGTCCATATCATTCTTTTCTCCCTTCTCCTTCTCGTTCCTTTACGTCATCCACTTCTCGTTCTTCTTTTTCTCCCTTTCTTTCTCTGCCACTCTCTGATCTCTTTCTTTTTCTTTCGCCTTACTTTGCCGCAGTATTATCTTTTGTCCACAAAGCAGTCCATGTGAGAGCTGAACGAATATCAGATCTGATTTAATTCATGGTCACAGGCAGTCATTATGCTGTCATCAATAGCATTATCACAGCCCATTACCATGCCAGACAAGTTTGAGAGCCAATCCCTGTCTTCTTTCTGCCCTCCAACACCAATAAGATCATAATCACAGAGCATATTCTGCTTCCCTATATTTGCCATATAATGGCCAGTGATTACTTATCTGTCTCATTGAATATGAATGAACCATCACCACCTCCATCAGTTATCTAAACTGCTTACAGTGGCCGCATCCCATGCGCAAATGTAATGTATGAGCATTATATTTATTGATGTATATTGTCATGTACACTAGTCAACATTTGAAGTGGATCAAAATGTTTGTCAAAGTTGTCCTAAAAACTTGAACTAATTTATGACTACTGTATATTTATTGCCATATGTTGTCATATAAAGCATTCATATAAATTGTTTGAATATATATGAATATCTTTGTTTACAGTTTGGAAGGTTAATGAACGGACACATGTCTCTGACATGAATCTGGTTAGTGGACTCTTCTGTCTGATTGCCACCAGAGTTTGCCCTTTATATTAACACAGACTGTTTGACGTTACCTTGACTTGATTTCCCATCATCCATTGCACTGATTGCACACAGCTGTAACCAGTCACTCGCTCACCTGAAAGCTATTACACACACTGTATAACACCTAATCAGATCTTGCTCAGTTCGTCGAGTATTGTTCTGCGTTTATCACTATCCTAGTGATCCTGTGCTTTACAGAGGCGCAATGGAACAGTGATAGTGTAAGATCTATCTTTCCATTGCATCTAACACAGAACTGTGCTACAGTGACGTTACAACGCAGAATCTTTGAATAAAGTACAAAAAGTATTCTCGTAGCTTCATAATAATCCGGTTGAACCACTGATGGCAGATGGAGCATTCAGACGACGTATTTCTTACTTTTCTGCACCTTGACAGTAGTAGTTGTTTGGCAGTCAATGGGACAGCCGCAAACCTGGTTGTCATCAAAAATATCTTAAATTGTGTGTGAAGATGAACAAAGCTTTTACAGGTAAGTGATTAATTACAAAATGTGTATTTTGGAATGGACTTTAATCTTTTTCTTACTCAGGAAACATACTTAACAGAAACTAAAAGTGTTCGCATGCAAAACGTCTAAAAGCTCTGTTGTGAAAGTTTTGCTTTCGCCCAAGAAATTGTATTAATTGCTTATTGCTTTGTGTTTAGCTACTTCTGCTGCAGCAGAGCAAGTACAGTGACTTGCTACTGACAACACATCCACACATACAACCTACATGAAATAATGTTATAGTGTAAATGAATCACCTCCTAGCAGATCTACACAGGTGGAGCTGGGGAAGAGGTCAATCTAGAGGCCTAAGAAAGAGTGTAGTAACCTGGATATGTATTTTGCTTGTTCTTTATGTTTTGCATTTTAAAATTTTAAATGTTAAAAACAGTCCTTCTCCATATCTGTTAACGCTTCCTGGGCTTTTTGTTGCCTGTGGGAATTATTTGCAAATCTCCTCATAGTTATATCAAAAGGAATTTCTCATCCATGAAAAGGGATTGACTTAGTGTTTGTACTTTATGTACTGTTGACTGCACAATGATATTACAAAATCATATTTACTATTTAGACATTTCTTTTCTTATGAAATTGAGACCATGCATAACTATGCATAACATAAAGGTAATTTGTATCACAGACACTAGTATG
Source organism: Enteromius afrohamiltoni (assembly GCA_034779775.1). Taxonomy (NCBI): domain Eukaryota; kingdom Metazoa; phylum Chordata; class Actinopteri; order Cypriniformes; family Cyprinidae; genus Enteromius; species Enteromius afrohamiltoni. The sequence continues at coordinate 15,810,193 of JAUYWG010000040.1, forward strand.
TCGTACTGATCCCAAATTTGGTAACGTGCCACCTGATCAAAGTTCAGATAAAGCTCAGGCAATAGCTCTGAATGGAAGGTGTAAATCATCTGATAACTTCATTTTTTCCTAATCTGTGTCCTGCCAAGATGGCGAGTATGTCTGGAGGATGCAAATTCTTTTGGCCTTTCCAAACTGAGATGAGCTGGGGCCTGTGGCTATGATCAGCCTGTCCAAAGACTTGTCAAATAAACACTCATGATAACCTTTGAAAGAAGCAGCGTGCTAAATGTCAATGTGGATCTGGTTGCATTCGGGCTAAATGCATATGTTTTCTTGATTTACTGCAGCACCCCTTTTTACTGCCGGGAAACTGGATCAAAGATAAACAGACAGTGATGCACTTTCTTGCAGCAAAAGTAATTAAGAGTTTGGCCCCTCTTTCCTCTCATCAATTTCTATAATGTAATTGGAGTAAACAGCAATGGAAAGGGACTGCACGAGGGTATTCAGGAACCAAAAAGCGGTACAAATGCATAGATAACAGGTAATCTTGTATCACTGAACATCGTACTGCCATGTGAGATTTTTACTTCAGTAATATCAGTGCAGTCCTGGCAGGACTTGAACGTGTTGACTGAATTATTATAATCATTTGGCATGATCATATAATGAGTTTGAAAGTGAGATACAATGACTCTGCATTTCTGCCCACCTTCATACTCCAGATTTAGTGTTCTGTGGGCATAAAGTTGAATCAACCTTATTTCAGATATGTAATAATCATCTCTCGAGTGGATCCTTAGAAAGACCGAAGGGTGATGTCATCTATGGCTCAGTCGCTGTCTCTACTTTTTCTTCCTCTTTCAACCACTCTTCATACATCTCACTTTTAAAGCTGAGCAGAGGACAGAGGATATTAAAAAAATGGATGTTAACGCATAAAACTGTCAGACAGGACTTGGGTGGATGTAATTGCTCCTCACAAGTTAGAACTAACAGAATCCCCTCAATACTAGACATCAGCCTCTCCGCTCATTATTCAACCTTCTGCTTAGCTGATAATTAAGCTACCGTCACTGTAAAACTGGAAACGTAATACCAAATTATATACCACATTAAGAAGCCTATAAAAATTGGACTATGCCATATGAAAGTAGAACATGTGAAATGTGATCTAGAGGATATTTAGAAAATGCATAAATATAGAGATATCGCCATACCAACATCTAAACATAATCATCAGTTTATTTACATCTTACTGGCTTACTGTTATTTGTTTAATTGATTGAATTTATTACTATTTTCTTACACTTTTAATGAAGAGAAAAAAGTTGACATTCGTGATATGTGAAAGAACCTGTAACTTGGTCTTTAGGTAAAATTTTATGCTGCTGCATCACTTTCAAATGAAGTCAATTAATTGTAGAGCAAGTTAGCATGCACTTCCTGTGTTCAAAGCCTTGTATAGAAACTGTAGACTGAGTAATCTCCAGTAAACTTCACAGCTCCACATTGGCCCAAAAAACAGTGTTTAGTAAGCCACAAGAAAGTGAATCTCACTGCTCTCTGCTGCAGTCCTGTAATTCTGACAGGTACCTTCGTATTAGAGACGGCTGCTGAAATCACATCAAATAGAGATTAAAGCAGGAGAGCACCGAGGAGAAGCTGCAGACTGGCCAGAGATCTCACACTCTCTGAACTGCTATTAAAAGAGATGGTGTGGATGAAGCGTAATTTGGAAAATTATTTTCAAAAAGAAACCGAGCTAAGGAAGTATGAGGTAATTGCAGGTATAAGCCTTTCTCATGTTGATTTCCAGTAACATGGTTTTATTATTGAACAAAAGAAACACCAGAATTTTACTCTTTTGATATTATCTGAAGAGTGATACCAATCATGTGATGAATATTAAAGATAGACATAGACATTGTTTGTTTGTAGAAGTAGGATATTGAGAGGACCCATGATCATTAATTTAATGGCTTTAATAAATTAGTCTTTTTAATTGTCAGACTGATGTCAATAAAGTTACTTATTTTTTCAGCCATGCACAGTTTGTTAATTCATTAAAAGTGACAGTAAAGACATTTGTAATGTAACAATTTTTTTTTTTAATCCTCCATTAATAATATTATGTTTCTAATGCAGCAAATTAGAAAGATTTCTAAAAGATCATGTGACACTAAAGACTGGAGCGATGACTGCTATAAATTCAGCTTTGTCATCACAGACATAAATTACATTAAAAAACGTATTACAATAGAAACGTTCTTTTAAATTGTAATATATCAAATGCATGCAGTCTTGGTGAGAATGAATGACTTATGTTCTTTCTATATAGTTTATATATTTCTCTGGAGATCAGCTCCTCTGGTCTTCTCTCTTGTGTTTCTCTGAGCAACATTGGATGAGAGATGTCTCTTCACCCCACAGACACCACTGCAAACTCAGCTCTAAACTACAGCATTTCTATAGCACATTCTATAAAGTTCATATGGCTCAGACATGTGTGTGTGTGTGTGTGTGTGTGTGTGTGTGT